>WOFM01000511.1:0-454575 GCA_011428145.1 Ericerus pela
AATCGAAAAGAATTTACCTACGAATTCTTTTCAATTCGTCCCCCTTAAATTAATTCGGATTTAGCAACGAATCTAGAAGAATTCACCTACAAATATTAAAAAGGAATAAGTGACGCTATTTAATTTTAAAAACACTTTCATTTTGTAAAATAACAATGCAAATCCCTCCAAATTATTTAATCAATTGACGTATGATATTTGATAAATCCTGAAAAAAGGAAACTTTTGAATGAAATGTACGCCTTTATGATGTTTCCATATAAGCCAATGTTAATTTTATCAGTATGCGCAGTCCATTATGTATGTGAGAATGATAGCAAATTATATTATACGTTATCCTATTATTCTCACATATCATTTGTTGTGGTAACACTGTTTTTAGTATTATTTGTAATCTGTGATTTTATGTTTGAAACCCAACTGTGATAATATATTTTGTGTGCCTCTTGTTGCTCATCAAACGTTGATGAATTAACATCTCCACCATTTTTATGTGGAAATAAAAAGTTTGTGAAAGTGAATATTTCTGTTTTATTTATGTGTTCGTAATACGTGTGTCTGATCTTCATTCGATATCATCAGTCAATTAAAGTCTTTCGTCGCTATTTTCATTCAGTTCGATCCGTTGATAATTCCTATTTCTTCACTATGTATATGGTTGAAGGTGTAAGTTGGTGTAGTCCTATCAAACAGAGCCACTGATAACAGGCGTTCTTTTTACAAAAAACGACCTTTGGTGATAAGTGTGGTAATGTGAGAATTATAGCAAATTAAATTATACTCGTGACTATTATTCTCACGTATCATTTGTGGTGGCAACACTGTCGATATATTTTTATGATCTGTGATTTTTAGTGTTTTGTACCTGACTGTGATATTATGTAATCATACGCCTCTAGTCGCTTTTTGATATTCATGTTGTTAACAACTCCACTACTTTTAATGTGGAAATAAAAGTTCGTAATTAGTGAATCTTGTGTCTTTATTTATGTGTTCGTAATGTGTGTGTCTAGTCTCTGTTCGATGTCGTTTTTAGTTTAGGTTCGTTTCATGTGTTTTTAGTCGTCTCGATCCGTTGATTTCTTCCTCATCTTCTCACAGGTTATGGGCCCAGATACCTGGATGTCAACGTGGTCGCCATTGTCATAGTTCGTCAATGTTGTGCTGTCAAATTCTGCTCGCCACGCCCAAGTAGTATCATGCCTGCTGATTGTTTTTTGATTGTTTGATATGTTCTCTGTTCGATGTTCCTGTGATCTCGTTCGTGTTGAATTGTTGGTCGACGTGTCTGAAAGTTGCTGAAAATCGCTGTGTTTGCGGTGTAACTGATCGTTCGTACCTGTCAACGAGATGGAAGCACGAAAGAAGAACATGATTGAGCCATTCAATGGGCAGAATGGTCGTACGTGGAAGTTCCGGATGGAGCTGTTGTTGGCAAAGGAGTCATTAACTAATATTATAATCGATTCTTTGCCGACTGTTCGTAACAGGGGAGATGCTTGGTCCAAGGAGAACGCGAAGGCGATGTTCCTGATAGCAAACAACGTGACTGACGAGTACCTTGAGATGATCCAGACGTACACGACGGCGAAGGAGATGTTTCATGTCCTAACAAACCTCATCGACAACGGCAATGACCAGACACTGATGGATTTACGAGGTGATTTGTACGCAAAACGGTATGTGTCTGGTATTGATTTGCATAAATATTTGTTGGATTTTCGTTCTCGTTGTAGACGTTTGACAGAATTAGGAGATTTAACGACCACGAAACAATTTATTTTGGTATTGCTGAGGTCATTACCTGCGGAATTTCGTCCAATTAAGGTTGTGATTGAAGATGCAGAAGTCGTCACCTGGGATGGAGTTTTCATGAAATTGAATAACTTCCAGCGTGAGCTATCTTCTGATAGCAAATCGACAGTTCGAGGTAACACTCTGAACACTACATCTCAAAAACCTTCATCAGTGGGTGTCACTGGTGAGGAGAACATTTATTTTGGTAATTACAATAATGTTGGACGAAATTCTAGTAATAGTAGTAATGGAAATCGTTTTAATCGTGGTCGATCTCGAAATAATAATAATAGTCGTGGTTTCAGTCGAGGCGGAAATAATAATTTTAATAATAATAATCAAAATTCGAGCTCAAACAATAATAATAATAATAATTTTAATGGACGTGGTCGTAATAATAATACTGACGGTGGACATTCTAATGTGAAATGTCACTATTGTAACAAAATAGGGCATATAGCCCGAAACTGTTATGTCAAAAATCGTAATAATAATAATAATTGTAATAATAGTAATCATACAGTGAAAATCGAGTTAATGACCAAAGTTCCAATAATAATAATAGCAATAGGAGCTCGGCACAGATGTGCAATGAAAATTTTAATGCTATTGACGTTTGCTCTGAAGTGGGTTACAGCTTCACATTGAATAATGACGATAATAATAAAATTAATGACTCTTGCAATGCAAAAGAAAATTTAAACTTGATGCCTCGAACCACATTTATAGTTGACAGTGGATGCACAATTCACATAGTAAATGATATAAATTTGTTCAGTGATTATATAGACTTGATCAGACCGCATAGTATCTGTGTTGCGAAGAAGGGTGTCTCTTTGTCTGTTACGTCAGTTGGTACTGTAAAATTAAAACTTTTGAATGGAATTGTAATCGAGTTGAAAAATGTAAGGTATGCTCGGGAGCTGCCGCAGAATCTGCTTTCGGTTAAACGTATGAGCAGGTCGGGATTTGACACTTTGTTTTGGGAAGAGTCTGTTGAGATCATCCAACGCTGCAGTGGAAAAGTAGTTACCACTGGTGTTAGCGTAGATTGGGATTTGTACACAATTGACTTTGTGAAAATGTCAAGTCAATCGTGTAATCTGACATTGGGAGATGAATCGAGCCCACTGTTCGTGTGGCATAAACGACTTGCTCATCTAAATGTGAACGATGTTAGATTACTGTCAAGTAGGGGTTTGATACCTAATGTTGACTCCAATCGCAGATTGCTGTGTGAGCCCTGTGTTATGGGGAAACAGAGTCAAAAACCATTTCCAAGGCATGAAAGAAAAACAAATAAGCCGTTGGAGTTGGTTCATACTGATCTCTGTGGACCTATTAACCCTCCTGCATATAAAGGAGCTAAGTATTTCATGACTTTTATCGACGATTATTCCAATTTTTGTTGTGTTTACTTGCTGGCGAACAAGACAGAAGCTTTTACAAAATTTAAAGAATATCACGAGATGGTCTCGAATAAGTTTGGCTATAATGTAAAGAGACTCCGTTGTGATCGCGGCACAGAGTACTTGAATACTACCTTCCAGTCATATTGTACTGAGAAGGGAATTGTGGTTGAACCTACTGTTGGTGGTTGTCCTCAGCAGAATGGAAAAGCTGAGAGAATGAACAGGACACTGTGCGAGAGGGCAAGGACACTGTTGTTTGAGAGTGGTCTTGGGAAGATATTTTGGTCGGAAGCCATATTGTGCTCCGCCTATATCGTGAACAGATGCCCCACAAATAAAGATTTTATTCCATTTGAGAGATGGTTTGGTGAAAAATATAACTATAATAAATTAAAAACGTTTGGATGCGATGCATATATGTTATCGTTCAAACATGACTCTGACAAATTTAAGAGTAAAAGTGAAAAGTTAGTAATGGTAGGTTATTCTCCGTGTGGGTACAGATTGTTGGACTTAAGCACTAAGGAGATACGTCTGTCACGTGATGTTGAGTTCTTTGAAGGTGCAATAAGTAACTCTGAATATAATAAATATACTAAAAATGATGAGTTGTTTAAAGAAGTCACTGAATCCAACTTGGAAAATATTGAAGTTGATGGTGATTTAAATTTAGATTGTCTTTCACAGGAGGCGACTGCACGTGATCAAGCAGCAGGAAATATATACCTGGCTGAGGACGGCATTCCTTTGACGTTTGAGGAGGCGAGTGCAGCACCTGATAGTCTGATGTGGAGGGAGGCTATTTCATCTGAAATAAGTGCCCTGAAATCCAATCAGACTTGGAAGGTGATCAAACGTCCAAAGGACGCCCCTACCATCACGTGTCGTTGGATATTTAATAAAAAATATGATAATGAAAATAATGTCTTATATAAGGCTAGGTTAGTTGCCAGAGGCTGCCAGCAGAAGAAAGGCTTCAATTTTAATGAAGTATATGCGCCAGTGGCGAAACTTTCGACTGTGAGGACCCTCTTGGCTGTCAGTAATAAATTAAAATTTTATATAGAACAAATAGATATCTGTAGTGCGTTCTTGAACGGTATTCTTTCTGAGGATGTGTACCTCGAGATACCTGAAGGTATTGAAACGCAGGTTGATAAATATAATAATGTGTTAAAATTAAATAGGTCTATATATGGTCTTAAACAGTCGCCAAAAGTGTGGAATAAGCTATTTAATGAGTTCCTGTTGTCACTTGGCTTTGTACAAAGCATGGCTGATGACTGTCTGTATGTGTTCAAAAATAAACATGATGGAACGATAGTTTATCTACTCACTTACGTTGATGACGTTCTCATTAGTTCCAATAATAAAGAACAAATTATATTTTTCAAAAATAAAATTAATAAGAGATTCAAATGTAAGGACCTTGGAAAGGTTAATAAATATCTAGGTTTAAATATTAATTACAGTCGCGAAGAGGGCATACTGGAGATCGAGCAGAGGAATCTCATCGAGTCTGTTGCTAGGCGGTTCGGTGTTGATAAATGTGCATCTACCTACACACCTATTGACCCCAAACTCCAATTGGATAGGGACCTCAATGCGTGTGATAGTGTGCTGAATAATAACTATCAACAGCTTGTGGGATGTTTGATGTACTTAATGCTAGGATCACGGCCTGATATTTGCTTTGCAATATCGTACTTCAGCCAGTTCTCCAGTTATGCCACAGATGAACATTTCAAATATTTATTGAGAGTTCTGAAATATTTAGTGACTACTAAAGATAAAAAACTTATATATTCATATGAACACAATAATAATGGCAATATAGTCGAAACATATTCGGATGCCGATTGGGGTAACTGTGTTAACACAAGACGGTCTATCTCGGGTTACTGTGTCTTTGTTTATGGGTCGCTGGTGTCCTGGTCTAGTAAGAAACAACCAACAGTAGCTCTGTCTAGCACTGAAAGTGAGTTGATTGCCATATGCGATGCTACCACTGAATCAATTTGGTTGAAATATTTATTGAGTGACTTTTGCATTCAAATTGATGACAGAGCTGTAATTTACGAAGACAAT
The DNA here is from genome assembly GCA_011428145.1 of Ericerus pela. Taxonomy (NCBI): domain Eukaryota; kingdom Metazoa; phylum Arthropoda; class Insecta; order Hemiptera; family Coccidae; genus Ericerus; species Ericerus pela. The sequence goes on from WOFM01000511.1 coordinate 5,298, forward strand.
CAGAGTTGTCTGGCTATCTTGCACTCTGGAAAATGGAACACACGCAGATCAAAACATGTGGACGTAAAGTACCGTTTTGTGTGCAATCACGTAAATTTAGACTTTAAGTATTCATACGTGTCAACTTCGCGACAGTTGGCTGATGTTTTTACGAAGGGCTGCCCGAGGCCTAAATTTGATGTATTCTGTAAAATGTTAAAGTTGTTGTAACTTATTGTATATGTTTACCATTCATGTAGTATTTGTTGTTGTAACTTTTTGTATTTTTGTTGACCTTTGTCATTTGTGTTTTTAATGACTTCATTAGTTTAATAATTCGTTTTTACCATTTTACCGTAATCGTATAAGTTTAATTTGAGGAGGCGTGTGAGAATTATAGCAAATTAAATTATACTCGTGACTATTATTCTCACGTATCATTTGTGGTGGCAACACTGTCGATATATTTTTATGATCTGTGATTTTTAGTGTTTTGTACCTGACTGTGATATTATGTAATCATACGCCTCTAGTCGCTTTTTGATATTCATGTTGTTAACAACTCCACTACTTTTAATGTGGAAATAAAAGTTCGTAATTAGTGAATCTTGTGTCTTTATTTATGTGTTCGTAATGTGTGTGTCTAGTCTCTGTTCGATGTCGTTTTTAGTTTAGGTTCGTTTCATGTGTTTTTAGTCGTCTCGATCGGTTGATTTCTTCCTCATCTTCTCACAGGTAAGGTATGTGCGAGGACTGAAAAAGAAAATGAGACTAGCTCTGTTTGATAGGATTACACCTTTGACTATATACTTTGACTATATACATACTGGACTGCTAATACTGATAAAAAGCTGTGTTCAAAACAAAGAGGCGTATCCCTGTTCAAAATGTTAGTTCATTATCAAATTTATTAATACTTATTGTCTTTTCCTTTGACTAGGTCTCTCCTTACCACAATTATTGCTTTTAATTGCGAATTAAATCGGTAATGTTGTAGTTTTATAAAACTCAGAAGTTCAAAAATTTTAGTTAATTCAATTTAAAATTTGATTTATTGATGCATAAAAATAAACTTATTTGTTGCTGTATGACGAATGTTTTTATCTACTGGCGAAATATTCTTACAAATATGTTTAATTCTAATTTTTACATAGAAATTTGTAATTAATTCAGTTAAATGCGGATCAGGTAGCTCTATGTTTTTAAACAACAAACCAGTAAACTAACATTTTGAACGGGGATACGGGTGTCTGACTCAACTTTACCGGTTGTTCAATAGACTGTGTTATTCTTATCAGTATTAGCAGTCCAGTATGTATATAGTCAAAGACTATATAGCTTAATGGACTGCTAGAACTGATAAGAAATACATAGGGTTAAATGGAACACCACTGAAGCCACTGTTAACAGGCGTTCTTCTTACAAAAAATGACCTTTGTCAATTTTCAAGATTTGATCAGTTCTAGAAACAACAAAAAATTAGAAACAGTATACCTACTACATATGAAATCGATACCTATTTCATTTATCGTGTGGTAAACATCAGAAATATGAAAAACTTGTACTTGTGGCAACATTATATCTTTAATTCAGATTCCAAATACGCTGGGACATTCGATTTTGGTATTCTCTGCAATTGGAAATCCTACTGACTGTTAAATATGCTGAAATTTTTCAATACAATTGTAAGAAATTGTTTGTCAAGGCTCAAAAATCATTATGGAAAATCATCTACTTTGTTCTGATTCAAACAAAATGATTTGGAAAAATTATCAGAAATATATTTCAAAACGAAGAAATTCGTGATATTTCAATAGACACCATCAATTTCTAATCACTTCAAACATTTATAGGACAAATAATGTACCTACTTGAATCTTTTACAATAACTACTTATTTCAGGCATTTTAAAAACAAAAAACGGGAAAATAAAAGCCAGATTTTCATAAATATCATCCAATTGTTTATTTTCATTAATGTTCATATCATCTGAAATTTAGTCTAAATTCAAAAAACATTTTCTCTGATCAAATAAAATAAAATAAATTTTCACTTAAAAAACGTATTTTAGCTCATTTAGGACTCGCTCAAGTTCTTACGGTAGTTCAAGAAGTTTTTTTGAAATAACAAATCAGTGAACGATGAAACTATTTACCTAACAGCCAAATTTTTCAGTTTAAAAAAACCTTACTTCAAACTTTTCAAGAAAAAAGGAACTCTATCCAAAACTTACATTTTCACATTCTGAAGAATTTGTCGATTAATTTAAATCATTATTCAAATGTTTCACTCTTTAATTTCAGACAATAAATTGGCATAGCGTTCTAATATTTCACTAGTATCTGCTTATATTGTTAGGAGTCAAGAAAATATAACTCAATACAAATTCAGTTTTCATACAAAGTACCTTTTTCAAAAAGTAACACCTGCATTGTTTGGCTTCAAGATTTTATCAGTTCTAGCAGTCCATTAGCTATATAGTCAAAGGATTACACTAACTTACACTAACCTACACCAGTATATAGTGAGAATAATAATAATAAAAACGTGGTTGTGTTCACGTTCGTTGCCATTTACCATATGACATTGTTCGTAATTCTTTCTAACAAACTTTTTGTCTTGTCTGTGTGTGTGTGTGTAAATTGTGTTGGGATACGATTTCCTCACTACCTCACGAACACGGAACATCACATTGACTAACACTGTATGTAACATACTATTACACTCATTCGTTTTACATGTGGCGACACTGATCGCCAACATAATATTCTACATAAGTCGATACGGGATTTTGGTTTGTTAATTTTATGTATTGTTTGTAATTTTTGTCTGTTATCATTGTATGTCTGTTATGCGTTCATTGAATTGTCTGATTTGAAAGAAGTTTGTGTGTTTGTTAATATAATACGAAATAAAGAGATATTTATAAAATATTATTATTTATTATATTTTAGGAACGATAACATTTAACGATGAGTTTACATGTTAGAAAACGATAATATTTAACGATTAAGATATATATAAGTTTGTACAATGGTATAGGAACATATGTTATCACATTGTTTCTCACTTTGTTTCTTTGATTGACTGTAGGTAATGCTTATCTGCTAGTTATATAACAATGAGATCTGCCTTCTTGTTCTGGAAGGTCTGGTATCACAGGTTCGTTTCTTTATTTGATAATTTGGAACACGTTGCTTCTTCGTCTTTTGCTGTGTTGTTTGTGTCTGGGTATATTTGCAATTCTGTAAGGAAAATAAAATGTATTAATTTTAATATTGGTTGTTTGTTTATAAATACGTCAACTGCATCGTTTTTCCTTCTGTGAGGATAAAGGATGGTTGGCTCGTGTTTATATCTGTTGGTTTGTTACTTGTCACCTGCTTCTCCAATCTTTATAATGGTTTCACAGTGGGTCCTCTGGTTGCAAACTTGGTTTGTTTTGTTTAACCTAAAAACAGTCTGGACTACGAATTATTTATGATAATTCGTAGATGTTATGTTTTTTGTGCTACTATTTTTGTGTGTTTGTGTTGTAAAGCATCTGAAAAATTTAATTATAATGGTGCTAGATAATTGAGGGGTCTGGTAGTGAGTGTTCTGTTTGGGAACATAATGGAAGCTGATCTGACTATTTGGTCTGAAGATTTATGTAATTCTTTGATTACTGCTAATTGTGTTTGTTAGGTGTTGATACAGTGTCAATGACGTGTACTAAATCTCCGATTTTTGGTGTGTCATTGTTTGTTTGGTAGTTGTTTGGTATTGGTTGTGGTTGTTTGTCTCGTAGGTATGTGAGATAATTTTGTTTCCATCGTATCAATAAGTTTTTTAAATATATTTGATCCATTTTCCATATGTGTTGTAAGTGTTTTTCTGTTGATGTATGATTGACTTCTGGTTTGTCGGAGTTTAATACAGTATGTTGGAAATTAGCATGAAGGAAGTTGGCTGGTGTGAGGTATGAATAAGTTGTCGTTTCTGTTTTTGGGCATAAAGGTCTTTCGTTTATCATTATTTGTAATTGTTTGATGGTAATATTGAATGTGTGTATGTATATGGGGTGATGTCCTACAGTTTTATAGTAAGATTGTTTGATGATGCCTATTAGGCTTTGTAAGTGCCTCCGTACCATGGGGCTTTAGCTGTTATGAATTTCCATTGTATTTGATTTTTGTAAAGGTAACTTTGTACTTTATTGTTATTTGTTATGTTGTTCCAGAAGTTTGTTATATTTGTGTTGATGACTCTGAATTGTGCTGCGTTATCTGACAGTATTAGTTTTAGTGTTCCTCTGTCTGCAAAAAATGAGTGAAATGCGCACCAGATTTCTTCTGTTTGTAAAGATGTAATGGGTATTAAATATACTGCTCGTATAGTGAGGCATGTGAATATAAGAATCCATCTTTTTGATGGTGTTGTTGATGGCGAAATCTGTTGTGATTGTTTGTTTGTTATTATTTTGTTGTAAGTATAGAATGGGCCGAATATATTGACACCAGTGTGTGTAAATGGGTGATCATTTTTGTTGAGCCTAAAGTCTGTATGGTTGAAAAGGGAGGTTGTTTGTAGGGTTTGTTTGAATGGATTTTGCATTTATTGCAATTTTTTTGAATTGTGGAAATAACTAATTTGTTGATGGTTGGTGTGAAAAAGTTTTTTCTAAATTTTGCGACTGTGTATCTGGTTCCACTATGGTAACCTTTTTTGTGTATGTATAGTATAATTAGTTTAGTTAAATGTGAGTTTGGTGGCAAGAGATATGGGGTATAGGTTTGTGTATGTAATGTATGTGGTGGTAGGTAATTATGTAATCTGAGCATATTGTCTTTATCTAATTTTATATGGAATTTTTTAAATATTGCGTATGGAGGTGGGTTTGTTTGTTGTAATTGTTGAAAAATGAGTTTGCAATATTTCTTTTGTTCTGCATTGATAAAAATGGTTAATATTTGAAAAAATTGGTAATTTGTATTGAGATATGGTGTTGTTATTAATTTCTTTTGGGCTGTTTTTTGTCTAAATTGTTTCAGTGCTTTTATTGTGATTTGGAAAGTCTTAATTAATTTTTGTAACGAAGAAAATTTAGTAATGTCTAAATTGAATGGTGTCAAGTTGTTTCCATATATATACCTTATGGGTGTGTTCGTGTAGGATGAGGTATAATTTGTAATTATTTCTTCGTGATCTATTACCTCTTCGTTGTCTAAGTGTGAGTGTGAATGTTATGTTTGTGGTGTGCTGTTAATTATTTCTTCATGGTCTATGTCAAGATTTGTATTGTTATTACTGGTTGTTTCTGATATTTGTTCATAATTTGGAATTTTGTATGTTTTAAATTGTGTTTGTCTGTGTTTACGTGTGTACGTGTGGTCATTGTATGTGTTGTTTAGTATTGTTTCGTTAATGTAAGGTTGAGCATAATCGTGTAAGGATTCAGCTATTGTGCAAAAGGTTTGTTCGTGTTGTTCTTCTGTTTGTATTTCTGAGGTTTCGTCTTTTAATGTGTGTAAATCTGTTTGTATCCATTATGTTTTTTCTTGCGTTAGCCATTCTGGTCCTGTGAACCATTTTGATTGGTTTAGGGAAGTTAGGTTTGATCCTCTTGATACTATATCTGCTGGGTTTTCTTTGGTTGGTACATATTGGTATATTATATTTGGAATTGTTATTATTTCTTTGACTCTGTTTTGTGTAAAGGGGGTAAGATTTTTCATTGTGTGAGCAATATGAGTACGCATTTGCTGTCAGACCAGAAGAGGGATTGTTTGTTATGTGGTATGCGTAATGTTTCTCTAAGAAATTTTATTATTCGTGCTCCTAGTAATGCAGCTATTAATTCTAATTTTGGTATTGTGTGTGTTTTTGCTGGTGTTAATCTGCATTTGCCTATTAGGAATCTTAATGTGTGTATGTTGTCTGTTCTGGATTGTAAATATGCTACTGCAGAATATGCTATTGCAGAAGCGTCTACAAATATGTGAATTTCTGCTTCTTTTGGTAGAAAGGGTTTTTGAAAAAATTTCCTTGGGAAACATATGTCGTTACATTTAATTATGTCTGATATAATGTTTTCTGCAATAGGGATTAGAGAAGTTGGTAGTGGTGTGTCCCAGTCTTGTTTGTGGTTCCATAAGGTTCTTACAAAAGCTTTTGCAGGAACCATTAATGGTGCAAACCATCCTAATGGATCAAATATTGCTGAGAAGTTACTGACAAAAGTTCTTTTGGTATGTTGGTCTGGTATTTTGATCTTTGGTTGTAAATAGAGTATGTCTTTGATGTAGTCCCATTGGATTCCTAGTATTTTAACAGGTGGGTTTTGAATTGCATTTTTAGCTGTAATGTATGATCGTAAGATTTCGTCATTTGTTGCCCATTGTGCTAACTCCATGGAGATGCCGTTGAATGTTTTGTTTGATGCATTATATAAATTTACTGCTTGTTCATGTGTTGGTACTGATGTAATTAGATTTTCTACGTAAAAGTTATTTGTTAATATGTTGTAGAATTGTGGGTTTGTGGTTTGGAAGTGGTAAAGTAAAGTTGCTGCTAATAAGAACGGTAATGGTATGACTCCGAAGGGTACTATTTTGAATCTAATGATGAGGAGGTTGTTGTTTGTCAATGGTTTGTTTGGGTCTTTTAGCCATAAGAATCTCGTGACATCTCGGTCTAATGGGTTTAGTTCTAATTGTAGAACAGCTTTTCTGATGTCTGCGCTTATGCCTATTGTGTTTAATCTGAATGTTATAAATAGTTTGACTAGATCTGCTAGGAGTTTTAATCCTTTATGTATACAGTCGTTCATTGAATGGTTTGCTTTTTTAGTTTTTGCTGATCCGTCAAAAACTATTCTGATCGGGTGTGTGAGTTTAGTTAAGTCTATTAATCCGTGATATGCTAAGTAATGGATAGGTTCTGTTGAGTGTTTGTTATCTACTACTTCTATTATATCGTTTTTAAATAATTCTTGGAAGTATGCATCGTATTTTTTGAAGAAGTCTGGTGAAGTACCCATATGTGGGATTTGGCTTTTAAATCTACTGAATGCTAGGGAATAGTTATCTGGTAGTGGGGGTGGGTATACTTTCCATGGCCATCGAACTTGATATCTGCTATTTACTAATTTTATGTTTTTATAGAATAATTTTCTATTGCTTTTTATTCTTCTTGTTCTATTGTTAGGTCTGGTGTTGTTATCCCTATTTTTTCTAATTTCCATAAGTTTTCTACGTCTGGTTCTGATGAGAAATATGTATGTTCGTTTTGAGTTGGTTGTTCGTTATTTATTAATTGTCCTGTTATGTGAAATCCAAAGTTTGTTTCTATTAGTTGGATAGATGGTGATATGTGTGTGATCGATTTAATAAATTGCCATATATATTCATTTCCTATTAATATGTGTATTTGTGATGTTGTTTTCGAAGTTTGTGCAAAATATAAGTCTTTGTATTTTGGGTATGTTCGTTTGATTTCTGTTATGTTCTGGGTATCTAGTTTGTTCGATATGTTTTCTACTGTTCTTGCGATTAGGTTTGAGAATTTTTGTTTGGTATGTTCTATTTCGAAGGTGACGATGTTTGTATGGAATGTTTGTGTTGTTTGATTTTGTATTCCTGTAGTTTTGAAGAATGTGTACCTATGATTGGTAATTTGAGTGTTTGTATAGCTATGTTTTCTAGTATGTATGTTTTAGTACTTCCCAAATCAAAAAATGTGTTGACTGGATAGGTTTGTAGTGTTTGTGGGTTACGTCTGTTTGTACAGAGTGTGAGAAATTTATTATTTGTGGATAAGATTGTAAATAGATTTAACTTACTTGGTATTGGAGGTTGGAGGACTGTTTCTTCTATTTGTGCTGATGTGGATATGGTCTGTTCTGGTGCTGTTGTATTAATCTCTGTAGTAAGATAGTGTTTGTTTTCTTAGTTCTGGAGGTGCTGGAAGGAAATTAAATCGTTATTATTATTTTGTTCTGTATGTGTGTCTATATTACTTGATTCTTGCTTACGTGGTGGAAATTTGGTTTGTAGTTCTATGACTTTCTCTAAGTATCGGTTTGCCTCTGCTTTTGTGATGGGGTATGTTACTCTGGAGCATAATGCTGAGTAGTGTGCATTGGTTTGTTGTCACTGGAACCATCTACATCTTCTTTGTTTTTGTGTATAGTGGTCTGCTGTTGTTAGTATACCGCATTTCGGGCACAAGTTAAATTGTCGAAAGTATGAACGTATGCTTTAGTGTGTTGTAGTTATGATGGCAACAGATATAGCTCCAGTGTGGGCCTTTGCAAAACATGCACCTTTGTTTTGTAGGTATGGCCAGGAATCTGTACAGTTGTTCTGGAATGCTGCTATCCGGGTCTGTTTTCGAGTGGTAAGCTGGAACAAAAATTTCATCTATATCGTTATCTATATAATGTTCTAGTGAAGGTTTACCTTGATCAGTATTCGTAGGAAAGTTTGGACTGCTTTTAAGCTATGTGGTATTTTCTGTTATATTTTTGTTATTATTAGGTTTGTTATATTGTGGTCTGTTGTATTGTCGTCGGTTAAAGTTGTTGTTTGTTCTCTCTCTGTAATATGTATTGTTTTGTTGTTGTGTATCTTGTGTTCTGTATGTTTCTTCAATTCAAGTACCTGATTTGAACCTATATTTATTCCTTCCAGTTTTCTCACAAAAATTTATTTTATTATTGGGGAATTGGTACGCATTTTTGACGTCATACTGGACGAGTATTAATTTATTTTTATTAATAGTAGAGAGCAACCATCTTATGGTACTAACAGAAGCTACCAGTCCATGCGTTTCAGTAATATTGTATTCTGTTCTATCTTTGAACCCTCTTGGAACCAGTCTAGCTTTAGATATAGGATTTCCAAATTTGTCATATTTTATGGTAAATATCCATTTTGTGTCAATTAGTTTCTGACAATCATAATCAACGACTTCCCATACCTTCATATCAATTTCTGTATAATTTTTTGGAACACAATCCTCTAAGTATGTTTTATTATAATTAATATTGACGTTCATGCCATGGGGTTAATTATCCCTAAATCATATTCATAATCTGCTGCCTTTATTGTTAATGGTTTATTTGTTATTTGTAATGATTTTATGTTTTGTGATTTGTCCACTTTGACATCGCAAGATATATATGACTTCGTGTCAAAGGGATCCCTCAAGCAATAACCTGTATTAGTATAACCCATCATTATACTTTTCTCAGCCCTATGCGGCAATTTTGGATCAATTTTATTTTTTGATTTAGACTTTGCCTTAGTTGCATTCTGTTTCCTTATCTCTAGAGGAATGTGTCTGTAGGTAGGTGAACCAAAGACTTTAAAATTTTTCAAATTTGGCTTAATCCCATAAAACAATTCATATGATGTTTTGTAGTCGGGGTTAGCCTTAGTGGGTGATCTATTCATTAGATAAGCTGAGGTCACAACACCATACAACCAATACTTAATGTCTAAGTTGGAATCAATGAGCATGGCCCTTACTCTCCTCATTAATGTCTGGTTTTGCCTTTCGGCTACGCCATTCAGTTCTGGGAAGTAGGGAACCACATAATCCATTGTGATGCCAACTTCACTACAGTAATTGGATATTTTTGCATCTGTATATTCCTCAGCATTATCACATCTAATTGTGCCAATAGGGTAATTAGGGCATTTATTTCTCATTGATGTTATTATATTTTTAAATTCTATTGTTACTTGACTCTTATTGGCTATTAGCATTACAAAAGTATATTTCGAATAGTGGTCAATAAAAGTTAATATGTACTTTTGATTGGCCACCGGGGTAAATGGACCCATAATATCTGAAGATGTTATTTCTAATTTTCTATTCGGCTTTACTCTAATCCCATTATGACCTAGTTTCAAATTATTGGCTATGCAGCATATTTGACAATTTTTAAAATCATCATCCCTAAAGCTTATATTTTCTGGGATACCTATCGCTAAATTTTTTAATTTTTGCAAATATCTTGCATTTATGTGCCCCAATCTCCTGTGTATTAACATTTTTTTGTTTTCATTATTATTTTGTGATATGTTATTTGTGTTTTCTTCATTATTATTATTATTAATTTCTATTTGTGCATTTTCACCTCCCTGAGGTGATTCTGTATTTTCATTTTCAATTGTATTTTCATTTTCTTCTATTTCTAACTCTATGGAAAAATTATCCCATTCATCTTCTTCCCCCTTGGTTACGGGAACACAAATTTTATTATTTCTGTTTCTAATTCATTATATTCAATTTCATTATTATCTTCTAATATATTATTATTGGATTTTTTTTTTTATTTTTAATATATCATTATTATTATTTGTATTTTCTATATTGTAATATATATAAGATATTCCATTTTGCTTAAGGGCTGTTATTAATATGTCCCCATTTTCGATGAAGTATATGTTTGCTATATTTTTTTGTTGGTCTATGTTTATTATTCCTGTATTGGTTATTTTTATAGCAGAAATAATATCCATATTTAGATCTGGCACATAATGAACATCATTCAATTCAATTAATGATTGATTTTTTAATGAATTTTCTATTTTAATTATCATTCTTTCTGTGTGTGTAGCGTATACAAAAGCATTTCTCCATGCACATTGCAATTTAACGGGGGTAACAAATTTTTTAACATCCATTAATTTACCTAAATCTGATGTCAAATGCACCTCTGCTGCCCCATCCAATATTGCCTTATTTTTTATTCAGTATAATTTTCATTGTATTCATTATTCGTGATTAATTTATTTAATAGCCATTCTTTTTGTTCGGTTGAAAATTTCCTAACCATACATGACATTTTTACCTGTTGCTCAGAATTTTCCTTTTTATTACTATTTGTTTGATTTTGACTTGTTTTTGGTGGGTAATTATTCTGATTTTTGTTTATATTTTCATTACTATTATTCTGTTGAATACCATTATTGTTACAATTTTGTGAGATATGGCCATTTTGACCACATTTGTAACATTTTACATTATTAGGGTTATAATTTCTATTATTTTCCCGGTAATTATTACCTCTATAATTATTTCCCCGATAATTGTTTCCTCTGTAATTATTGTTATCGTTATTATTCGTGTTATTATTATTATTATTATTATTATTATTATTATTATTTCCATTTGTTCCATTATTATTATTTGTATTATTGGGAATATAATTTTGATTCCCATTCCTATAATTATTATGGTTATTTCCCTGATAATTATTGCATCCTCTGAAATTTCCGTTTCTACCCCTATAATTATTACCATTATAATTCGTGTTATTCCTAAAATTATTATTTTGTGAATTATTATTATTATTCGTTTGTTTTTTCAATGTCTGTTCTCAAAATTTTTGATCAGCATCCTCTCTCAGTATCCTTTTAAAATTATCAATATTTTTCTCATTCTGAGGTAAAGTTTCAAACTGCATTTTTGCTAGAGCTTGCTCATAACACAGTGCTAGCTGCAGATTTTCAAGTTCCTCTTCATCACTCACTTCTTTTTCACTATCTCTTACATCTGTGACAAATTCATCCCATTTTTTTAGGAAACCTCTCATGTTACCTCCTGGTTGGAATCTAAACTCCATCCATTTGACCTTGGCCATAATTGCTGTTACAGTAGTTTTTGACCCATACATATTATCTAATTTTTTCAACATCATAATTGCTATATTGCAATCTCTAATTTGTTTTGTTATTTCATTTGAGACCCTTTTTAATATAAATGCTTTGACGTTATCTTGCATTTTACGGTAATTCAGCATCTCACTATCTGGTCTAAAATTAAGGTCATCAATGTGAGTAATATAAGATTTTAAGTATTCGTGTTCCCCAAATATATCGTAATACCCCGCTCCCCTTATTGCAGAAATGATCATTCTTCTCCAATCTAGGTAGAATTTTCCATTAAAAACTTTTCCTAAGGGTGCCTGAACGGGTTTAATATCATTTGGGGTTGCCATAATTTTTTCTTTTATTTTTTCAAAACCTAACACACTTTCCTCTTTATTCGTAATTGTGATATATTTCTTATTTTCTAATAATCCTTTTTTAATTTTGTTAATTAATTCTTGTTCTTTTTGTTCTGTTTTTTCGAATTCTTTTTCACTATAATTTATTTCTTCTATTTCTGGTTTATCCAGTTTTCTATTTTTTATATTAATTAATTATTATTAAAAAATCTATCCATAAATTTTTTCTCTGATTCAAGTGAACTATATATTCTTGAAGAAAAATAATTAGAGGATGATTCTAAAATTTTAATATATTTATTACTACTTATTTCCTTTATTCTACCAAAAATATCTAGGGTGAATGATTGTAATATGATTTCCCCTGTATAATATGTATAAAAAGGGAGATTATAGGTTTCTATTTTTAAATTTATTACTTTCTCTCATTCAGACTTTTCTACTAAATTTTTAAGTTTTATACTTTCTATCTTATACTCTCCTATTTTTTCTTCTTTCGTATTTATAAATTGGAACTTATGTATGTATTCAAAAAAAATTAATTTTCTTTGGCCTCAAAAACAATGATGTATAACACAAAAATAATTAACTATAATGTATATTACCTTGTACATGTGATTTTTGTTTGATTTATGTTGCACAATTTTTCTTGTATTGTAAATTTCCAATTGCACTGATGTCATCTCTGCTTAAATTTTGACTAAAGTTGGCCTAAAAGTTGTGGTCTTTGATGTTGTAGATCTCTTGAAGAGTCTTCGATGATGGGAATGGAAGATTTATATCGGCGGTTCTCTGGATCCTTTGGCGGTCCTTTCTGGATTAATTGTTCGATCACTTCCAGTGTCAGCCGTTAATGAATCAGGAACAGAATTTTTATTTCGTTTCTTGATTTTCAAAAAATTCAAAAAATTCAAAAAAATTTGAGTCATATATTCTCAATAACACGTTACTTTTCATTTAAATTCACATTAAATTCAATAAAAAATTTTCACACAACAAATAAATCAATTCAAAAAAAATTTGGTCAAGTCTGCATTTCAAAATTTTTCTAAGTCTCCAATCAGTGTTCTACCACAGCGATAGCTACCATGATGTGAGGTATACCACGCGAGGACCTAAAAAGAACACAAGACTTTTATTCACAAGGAATTTTATTAGCAGACTGAAAAATATTTGTGAGTAAAATATATTATTAGCTCTGTTTGATAAGACTACACCAACCTAAACCAGGAGGGCGATTCCACAAATGTAGAAATGTTATGCAACTTTGCGTCAAGTTTTACTTGAATATTTGTGGAATATCCCTACCAGTGTAGGTTGGTGTAAGTTAGTGTAATCCTATCAAACAGAGCTATTGTATAAGATGGCAAAGCACAGCGTTATCGGTAACTGAAAGTAGGGGAAGCAATTTGTGAGAGAAGTAGAATGTGATGACACATATACATATGGTGTGATGATGAAGAATGAGATAAGGTGGGATTTCCGTTACAACAAATTTTTCAACTCGATCACTTCAATCAGCTGATTCATGCTTTGACTATATAGCTTAATGGACTGCTAGAACTGATAAGAAATACATAGGGTTAAATGGAACACCGCTGAAGGCTCTGTTAACAGGCGTTCTTTTTACAGAAAATGACCTTTGGTGATAAGTGAAAGTACAAACACGTAGTGAAATTTAAAAGAATATCGTTCTTTCAAGTTTTACTTACAAGTTTACTCACACTCTCAATTCGTGGGTACATATTTTTGTCAAAGATTGTATAATGATTCAGAACCTACGTAAGTAAAGTGTTTTGGATTTGAGTAAATTTTCCAAGGAGTTATTGCATAAATTTTATACCAAACGCCCGTTTTCTTTTGTATTATTTTTCAGAGTAAAGTTAGCAGGAATTCAGAAATTCAATTCCAAAATGATTAAGAAAATCGAAAACAATCAGAATCAAACTCTCTATTTAAAAAACGATTGTCAATGAATTTAACACATTTGTTTCAGGATAATATTATAAACATGTTATAATGCTCATTCATATTCAAAGAAAAAAATGCTATACATAATTGAAAATTTGGAAAACACTTCTTAAATTTTGGGAGCTCAGTCTAATGCTCGAACACCAAACTATTAATAACAAAGATTTTTTCAGATGCATCAATTCATGTGAATACCTATAAATCTAGATTAAGACTAATATAGAACAAAAAAAAATTGAAACTTAAATGTACAAAACTGTTTTTACTCTTGAGAAGAATACTTATCTATAAATCTATAATGATGCTGAAAATATCAATTTTCAAGTAAGTAGGTACTTAAAGGTATGTGAATTTTTTTCTCGCTGCTGTAAAGCGAGTGCGATTCATCAACAATTTTGTAGAATTAAAACTTACATTTTCACATTCTGAAGAGTTTGTCGATTAATTTAAATCATTATTCGAAAGTTTCACTTATTAATTTCAGACAATAAATTGGTATAGCGTTCTAATATTTCACTAGTATCTGCTTATATTGTTAGGAGTCACAAAAATATAACTCAATACAAATTCAGTTTTCACACAAAGTACCTTTTTCAAAAAGTAACGCCTGCATTGTTGTGCTTCAAGATTTTATCAGTTCTAGCAATCCATTAAGCTATATAGTCAAGAATTCATGATTGGCTCATATCATTTAAATCAACTGATTTATTATATGATATTATGATCGACTCGTATTTATAAATTCATGCTAGAACTATTGGTTAATTGTTTACTCACTCATCCACTGCTACTTACTTCAACTTCAGTTTGATCAACGAGAGGAGAGTAGAGTAGACCTTTGACTATATACATACTGGACTGCTAACACTGATAAAAATAACACAGAGTCTAATGAACAACTGGTGAAGTTGAGTCAGACACCCGTATCCCCGTTCAAAATGTTAGTTTACTGGTTTACTGTTTAAAAACATAGAGCTACCTGATTTGCATTTAACCAAATTAATTACAAATTTCTATGTAAAAATTATAATTAGACATATTTGTAAGAATATTTCGCAAGTAGATAAAAACATTCGTCATACAGCAACAAAAAAGATTATTTTTACGCATCAATAAATCAAATTTTAAATTGATTTAACTGAAATTTTTGAACTTCTGAGTTTTATAAAACTACAACATTACCGATTTAATTCGTAATTAAAATCAATAATTGTGGTAAGAAGAGACCTAGTCAAAGGAAAAGACAATAGGTATTAATAAATTTGATTATAAACTAACATTTTGAACAGGGATACGCCTGTTTGTTTTGAACACAGCTTTTTATCAGTATTAGCAGTCCAGTATGTATATAGTCAAAGAAGTAGACTGATGAGAACTGAGAACTAAAAAAAAAAAAAAAAGAACCAATGACCTAGTTCATTTAGAAGTGAACTAAATGATCTATTAGTTCACTTCTCGGATTCGTTCAAAAGAACTAACTCGTGATTGAACCTTCGACTATTTTCAAATTTTATCCAGTTATCTATTTTTAAGTCGTGTCAATATGAAATCTGTCAATTTAATTACTGCAGTTTGCGAAAATAATGGCATTGGTGCCAAAGGAGATCTTCCATGGAGGTTGAAAAAAGAAATGGCGTATTTCACGGAAAAAACGACCAAAACGAAAAATGCTGCATTACAAAATGCAGTTGTCATGGGAAGAAAAACATGGGAATCAGTTCCACCGAAATACAAACCATTTTCCAACCGCATCAATGCCGTAGTTTCTCAACATAAGAAGGATTTTCATGATAATGTTCTGGCATATGAAAGTGTCCAGGAAGCAGTCGAAGATATCCAAAAGAAAGATAATGTGGAATCAATTTGGATTATTGGAGGGTATGGTGCATATAAAGAGGCTCTAGATAAAAAATTGTGTGATAAATTGTTCATTACCAGAATACACAAAGAATTTGATTGTGATACCTTTTTTCCCTCGTACAACGTTGACGATTACACCCTGATTGACGAACATGGGGTGAGTTCTGATATTCAAGAGGAGAAAGGAATTAATTACGAATTTCGAGTTTATAAAAGAAAATGAAACTTTTGTAGTGTGTATTTGTTATGGTATGTTATCAATCATTCGAAATTCTTACTCGTATTTTGCTGCCAGTTTGTTCTGGAGAATTAATATAAAATGTGAATTATTGGAGCCTCCAATATGTATGTAAATGTTGATACACAAACTAATGTACAAGTTTTTACCATCCACAAGCATTCATGAATACTGTCTGTTGGTCTATTATGTTTTGTTCAAGTTCTTTTCAATAAAATTATTTTTTTTTCATTATTTTTTATTATTTTCTTATTATTTTCTTAAAATGAAAAAATTTTTTTTTATTAATCAACTAGCTGACCCATCCCGCGTTGCTGCGATCTCTGAAAAAAAGGAAATTCAAGGAGACTCTAAAATTGAATATACATTGTATCATTTTTATTTCAACTTGTTAATCTGCATCAGGAAAAGTTCTGAAAATGTCATTTTAATTATATTTATTTATTGGAGTGCTTGAGGATACTCAATATTTTTTGTTTTCCCTCATGGTGCGTACACAAATAAATCATAAATCTTGATTAATTTAAAGGCGACGAATCGAAGGTAGATGAATTCTCTTCGATTCGTCGCTGAATCCTGATTAATTTACGGGCGACGAATCGAAAAGAATTTGTAAATAAATTCTTTTCGATTCGTCGCTGAATTTTGATTAATTTAAGGGCGACGAATCGAAGAGAATTTGAAGATGAATTCTCTTCCATTCGTCGCTGAATCCTGATTAATTTAACGCGAAACGAAAAGAATTCGTAGATGAATTCTCTTCGATTCGTCGCTGAATCCTAATTAATTTAATGCGACGAATCGAAGAGAATTCGTGAAATTAATAATAACTGTATTTCATAAGAAAACCTCACCTCGATATCCTTTAGTTTTCAGTTAAATAATAAATATTGAATTTGTTGATACGAAATCCCACCTCATCTCATTCTTCATCATCATCATCACAACATTATATATATATATGTCATATGTACAGTCTAGTCACGAAGTGTTTCCCCTTCTACTTTCGATCGCATATCGCTGTTGCTTCACCATTTACTTTTTCGTTTGTGAAATATATTTTAGTTGCGAAATAAACCTCTTAAAAGTCAAAAGTCTCAAGTTCTTCCGATCCTCGTTCTGCATACCTCACATCATGGTAGCCATCGCTACGGTAGAACTTTGAGGAGAGACTTAGAAAATTTAAATTAATGAAATAATTATTTTTTGAAATTTAATTTGCTGCTGTGCGTAAAATTTTTAATGTTTTTTATTAAGTAATACACGGAAAGTTATCGTGTTTTTTCGAGAAAGTATCTCGAATTTTAATTTATTTTGAAAAAATCAAATTTGAAGAATAGCCGAAGTTCCTGACTCAAATAACGGCCAATACTGGAAGTCAACGAACGCTAAATCCAGAGGGACCGCCAACGAGATCAAGAGAACAGCCAACGGAAACCTGCTCCCGTCATCGAGGACTCACCGGAGATCCAACATCGAAGACCCAACTTTTTAGGACAACCCACAACAAAATTAAGGCAGGAAGTACCAAGGTCAATGGCGTAGAAAACATAAATCGTTCGCAAGCACAGCAGAAATTATAAGGTGAAACTATTGTAAAGGTAATATTTGATGAAATTAATTATTTTTCGTAATAATTGTATTTGAAGAGAGGCAAAAATAAGAAAATAAAATTAAAAATCATATGTCCCAAATTATAAACGTGTCCGAGTGTAAAATAGGAGAATATAATATTAAAAAGGAAGATTTGGAAGAATTGGTAAAAAAGTTTGAAGGAGAGAAAGTAGTTGATCTAAAAATCGAAATTTATAATTTACCACACGTAAAATATTATACAGGTGAAATAATATTAGAATCCTTTGTGATAGACATATCAGGTAGAATAGAGGAAATCAGTACTCTAAAATATATTGTGATTTCAGAATCTTCAGTAAATTATTTTTCGAACAGAATTTACAGTTCTGCTAAATCGAAAGAAAAATTTATGAACAGATTCTTTAATTGAATAAATTTAGAAAACTGGATAAAAAAGAAAATAAAGAAGAAAAAAGTTTAATAGAAAAATTAGAAAGAGAATTAAACGAAAATAAAAAATACACACCTGTTTGTAATAAAGAAAATAATTTGTTAGGTTTTGAGAAAATAAAAGAAAAAATGGCATCCCCGAACGAAATTAAACCCATCCAAGCCCCACTTGGAAAAGTTTTTAATGGCAAATACTATTTAGATTGGCGTAGAATGATCATATCTGCCATCCGAGGTGCGGGATATTATGACATCTTTGGGGAACATGAGTTTTTACAGCCATATATTAATAATATTGATGATTTAAATTTTCGGCCAGATAAAAATATGATCAACTACTGTAAAATGCAGGATAACGCCAAAGCGTTCGTTTTAGAAAGAGTATCCAACGACATAACAAAACAAATATGGGATTGTAATACTGCAATATTAATGCTTAAAAAATTAGATAATATTTACGGGATCAAGACTTCAGTTACGGCTAATATGGCTAAGGCAAAATGGTTAGAATTTAGATTTCAACCAGGAGGAAACATGAAAGGTTTCTTAAAAAAATGGGATGAACTCGTAACAGATGTTAGAGACAGTGGAAAAGAGGTTACTGAAGCCGAAGAGTTAGAGAACTTGCAGTTAGCATTATGTTACGAACAACAAATCGCAAAAATACAGTATGAAAGTCTACCCCTAAACGAAAAGAATTTAGATAATTTCAAAAGGATATTGAGAGAGGACTCAGACCAGAAATACAGGGACCAAACGTTAAAGAAACAAAATGGTAATGGTAATAACCAAAATAATAATTCATATCGGAACAATAATAATAATGGAAATAATAATAGATATAGTTATAGAGGAAGATTTAATAGCAACTATCGAGGTAGAAATAATTATAGAAATCAAAATAATAATAATAATTATAGAAATGGGAATAGAAATGGTTTCAATAATAATGGTTATAATGGTAATAATAATGGTAATTCGACGGAACAAAACCAAAATAATGGTAATGCGAATAATAACGGTAATAATGGTAATAGTAATTACAGGGGAAATGGTTATAGAGGCAATCCCAATTATAGAGGAAATAATTTTAGAGGCAGTACTAGAAATAATAACCAAAATAACCCTAAATGTTATAGGTGTGGGCAATTTGGCCATATAGCACAAAACTGCGTAAGTAATAATTCCCAAACAAATAATAGTGAAAATACAAATAGTAATCAGGGAAATTATCCACCGAAAGCAAATCCAAATTCATCCAATAGTAATAAAAAGGAGAATTCGGACCAACAGGTAAAAATGTCCTGTATGGTAAAAAAATTCAATAGTAATGGAGATTGGTTGTTGAATGAATTAACTCGAGAAAATAAACAAAATTTAGAGGAAAATTACGAAATATTAAATAATAGAGCGATTCTTGATGGAGCTGCAGAAGTCCACTTAACATCCGATTTGAATAAATTAATGAATGTAAAAAAATTTATAACCCCCATTAAATTACAATGTGCGGGTAAAAATACATTTTTATATGCTACACATACGGGTAGAATGATCATAAAAATTGAAAATTCCAAAAAAAATCAGTCATTGATAGAACTAAACGACGTTCATTATGTGCCGGACTTAAATTTGGATATTATCTCGGCCATAAAAATAACTAACACAGGTATAATTAACATCGACCAACAAAAGGAAATAGCAAACATTTATTTTATTGAGACAGCGGAAATAATAATAACCGCCAAAAAAGAAGAGGGTATATTTTACATATACTATAATGTCGAGAATAATGATATAAAAAAAAAAAAAGATAAAGAGGATTATATGAATAAAAAAAATGTAATATGTGCCCCAGTCACCCAAGATACTAATGATGAATGGGATGATTTCACAGTAGAAATGGAAATTATTGAGGAAAACAAAAATACCCAACAATCTCAGGGGGGTGACGAAACTGAAATTAAAAATGAACCCAATGAAAATAATGAAATAGATGAACCTAAAAATAATAATAACATAAATAAAAAGTTAATAATGCACAGGAGATTGGGACATTTAAATGCCAGATATTTACAGAAATTAAAAAATTTAGCAATAGGAATACCCGAAAACATTAATTTTAGAGATGAAGATTTCGTTAATTGCCAAATATGCTGTATTGCCAACAATTCGAAACTAGGACATACGGGAATTAGAACCAAACCAACCCGAAAATTAGAATTAACATCGTCAGATATCATGGGTCCATTCACCCCTCTGTGGCTAATCAAAAATATATCCTAACTTTCATAGACCACTTTTCTAAATATACATTTGTAATGCCCATAATCAACAAAAATCAGGTAACAAACGAATTTAAAAATATTATAATGTCCATGAAAAATAAATTCCCGGAACACCCCATAGGAACAATAAGATGCGATAACGCAAAAGAGTATACGGATACAAAAATAATAAATTACTGTAGAGAAATAGGCATAACAATGGATTATGTGGTTCCATATTCTCCTGAATTGAATGGTGTTGCCGAAAGGCAAAATCAAACATTAATGAGGAGAGTAAGGGCCATGTTAATTGATGCTAATCTCGATATAAAGTATTGGTCTTATGCTGTTGTAACAGCAGCTTACTTAATTAATAGATCCCCAACTAAAGCGAATGAAGGATATAAAACACCATACGAATTATTTTACGGAAAAAAAACAAATTTAAAAAATCTAAAAGTATTCGGTGCATTAACATACAGACATATACCCATGGAGGTAAGAAAACAAAATGCCACAAAGGCAAAGTCCAAATCAAAAGACAAAATTGACCCAAAATTGGCACATAGGGCTGAAAAAAGCATATTAATGGGCTACACGAATACAGGGTATTGTTTGGGAGATCCATATAATTCAAAATCACATATATCATGCGACGTTAAAGTAGATGAAACCCAAAACATAAAATCACTCTCAATCAATAAAAAACCTCTTATAATAAAATCAGCAGACTATGAGTATGATTTGGGGATAATAAATCCTGTAGTTATGAATGTTAGAATGAAATATAATAAGGACTACATCGAAGATAATATACCAAAATCATTCTCTGAAATTGAAACAAATCCTTTTAGAGAAGAATGGACAAAAGCCATCAATGACGAATTTGGTTCTCTCGATGATCTGAAAGTATGGAAAGTGGTGGATTATGATCGCCAAAAGTTAATTGATACTAGATGGATATTTACAATAAAATTCGACGAATTTGGCAACCCAAAACCTAAAGCCAGACTTGTAGCACGTGGCTTTAAGGATCGGACAGAATATGGCATTGCAGAAACACACGGACCTGTAGCATCCATAGGTACAATTAGGTTATTATTATCAATCGTCAATAAAGAAAAATTAATAATGGTACAATACGACGTAAAAACAGCCTACCTAAATTCACCCATTATAAAACCAATTTTTGTTAAAAGGCCAGAAGGAATCAATATAAATAAAAATCAAGTACTAGAACTTCAGAAATCAATTTACGGCCTAAAAACTTCTAGCAAATCGTGGTACGACTTATTGGACATGAAAGTAAGAGAAATGGGATTCGAAAAGACTAAAAGTGACAGATGCTTATAT
Source organism: Ericerus pela (assembly GCA_011428145.1). Lineage (NCBI taxonomy): Eukaryota > Metazoa > Arthropoda > Insecta > Hemiptera > Coccidae > Ericerus > Ericerus pela. The sequence goes on from WOFM01000511.1 coordinate 26,989, forward strand.
ATTATGAAAAATGAAAATGAAAAGACATATTTTTTGAGTTATGTAGACGACATTTTAGTAGCATCAAATTCACAATCTGCCATCACGAAAATAAATGAAGAACTTCAAAAAGATTTTACAATTACAATTACGAATAACCCAAAATTTTTTGTAGGTTTAGAAATAACGAGAGACATCGAAAATAATACAATAACAATTTCTCAGTACAAACACATAGATAAAATGATCAAAAAATTTGGAATTTCTGAACTCAAAAATACAAATACACCCATGGAGACAGGACTAAAAATTGATAAAATACAAAATGGCAGAGATGACACGGAATATAGATCCATGATAGGGGGACTACTTTATTTAGCGAGACTGACAAGGCCGGACATATTATTCCCTGTAAACTTTTTTTCCCACTTCCAGAATAACTCAAATGAAAATTTAAAAAATTATGTAAAAAGAATATTCAGGTACGTCAACACAACCAAAAATTACAATCTAAAATTTACATCAAAGGGGGATGGAATTCAGGCATATATTGATGCATCTTATGCGCCCCAGGTTGACGATAAAAATATAGAAATAAATAATTTAGATAAAGGGAAGTCAATAACTGGATTTATGCTATTCGCCTATGGAGACTTGGTGGAGTGGAATTGTTGTAAACAGACTATTCACGCCTCATCGAGTACCGCGGCTGAAATAATTGCAGTTTTTGATACCCTTGATACGATTAAAGTAATGCAACACATGAATTTTGAGATTTTTGGGGAAAAATTAATGGTTGATATTATGGAAGACAATATTTCAACACAGAAAATATGTTCCGGGGAAGTCAGAAAAAGTCACGAGCCCTAATGATCAAGTGTTATTCAATTTTGGAAGCTTATGAAGATAAAATAATATTTTTCAGAACAGTTACATCGGAGGATCAATTGGCAGATATCCTAACAAAATCATTAGACAGATCAAAATTCGAAAACATAATTGTAAAAATATTAAACGAAACGAATATATACACATAATAGGAAATTCAAGTCAAAATTAGTACAAGTCCATAAATTCATTTTCTCCCATTTCAATTACAAGTCGTAAAATGTTCAAAAATAAGTCGTAACACGAAAATATTTGCAGAAAAATTAACCATCAATTATTGTCAAAAAAGAATACCTAATAACACCATTTTCTAGAAAATACATGCTAAAGATAAATCGAAGGTTTCTCGAATATTATAACAAAGAAAAAATTTGGAAAATCAAGCAAGAAAAAACCCTACAAATCGTATAATAAAAACCCTATACACTTTCCAACAAGCGTGAGAAAAATAGACGAAATATTCCCACACGCATGCATGAAAGGAAACTACTCAACAATAAATACAATAAGAGATAAAAACCCATTACATGACCGCAAATTAAGATAAACCGAAAAACGTTGCCTTATCTGAGAACATATTAAACGCCACTTCGAATACAATACAACGTACGAAAGATAATATACGATGCAACAAATATTATTCTGCAATCTTGTTCATGTTACTTTTAAGATAAAATACGCAACGTACGCTCGAATTCATTGAACTCGTAAATAGGAAAAACCTTTCATCATATTTATTCTATCACCTTCTTTTATTTTTTTTTCGTATATATGTTCGTGAATATTTTTTCATTTTTGAATTTTTTTTGTCAACTCGAATTATACGAGCGGAAATATAAATGTTAGTCGATATACTTTAATAATTATGCATGTTACCATTTTTTATTTTTTTTATTTCACATACATATACCATATAATATTTACGTACACGATGGTGTTCATTATTGCATGCATGTTACCATATTCTATATATTTATTTATTTTGTATTAATTTATTTTAACTTATTTTATTTAGAAGCACAGCGCAGTAAATTTTTTAGGAACCCAAATTACCAGAAATTATAAACAAACAATATTAATATTTTTTTTGAAATTTTTATTATGCATATATTTTTTGTACTTGTATTTTTTTTGTGTATTTAATATTTTTTCTCGTATTTAATATTTTTTTTGAATAATAATTATTAATTCGATTTCAGGAAACACGATGAAGAAATTATTCGGTAAAATTTCAGGGGGGTGTTGATACGAAATCCCACCTCATCTCATTCTTCATCATCATCATCACAACATTATATATATATATGTCATATGTACAGTCTAGTCACGAAGTGTTTCCCCTTCTACTTTCGATCGCATATCGCTGTTGCTTCACCATTTACTTTTTCGTTTGTGAAATATATTTTAGTTGCGAAATAAACCTCTTAAAAGTCAAAAGTCTCAAGTTCTTCCGATCCTCGTTCTGCATACCTCACATCAGAATTAAAATATTACTATATCTTATGTGGCGGCTGGAAATCTAATATATAAAACAAAAGCAAAAACCCTGTTGCCACATCGTCTAGCGATGTAGCTTGATTATATATCGCATCTTTTATCACAAATTTCTTATCTAATGAAAAAATACAAAATAATATTAAAAACCTAAAAATATTAAACTGAAAAGATTTTTTCCGTTTTGTTTTACTAATTCTACTATTTTGTATTGCTTAGTTACTTTTGAGGCTTGATTAATTATGGATTAATTGTGAGAATTACAACAGAGTTCTGACTTAACAGTTTTGAAGCATTGTATTACTCTTGTTCTCAAGTCCACAGAAAGTTCAGCTCATTTAAGCATCTCCCTCCTAAATTTTTTTGGGGGAAATACAGCATCAAGGCCGCTCTTTTGTGTTCAGGTTTGTATGCAATTTCATGTTTTCATATTTTGTATATATTCTTACTATTACCATTTTAGTGTTGTTGGTAATTTTCAGATAGAAAATGGTTTGCGTTCCGTGTTTTTTAATTCCGTTCTTGCTGGTTATTTGGCGTTTCATTCAACCTTTTGTTTTGCGTATTTGGAACCCGTTCGAAAAAAAAGATGGCCAAAATAAATCAACGGCTGCGACAGATATTACGGAGTGCTCGTTGTTCTCTTCATGCCCATGTTTGCAAAAAAATAAAACCGATGAAATTGACAAAGACGAGAATAAAGTCAACGATCATGACAGTGCGACTGCAACTCGAGAACCAGTCTCCGTTGATGCTAAGAAGATGCAGTAACTAGTTGCACATACCCCGTTTTATCAGTTATTTTCATTACCTAATGGCATCTTTTTTTTTTCACTTCTCCCATTTGGATTATAATATTTATTTTGATCGCCATTTAGCTACGTAGAGAAAGTTTTATATATTCACGCTGCTTCCTCAACTTTATGATTGTTTTATATTAAAAAATATCCCAATTTAAAAGTCACGAGCCCTCCATCTTACCTCCCAACCTTAAAAAAATACCAGATTTTTATGTTGCCCGATTTTTTGTTGCTTTGACTTTCTTCCTGAAATTGTTGAACCAATTTCCCTGCGTTTCTACAGCAGTTTTCTGATTTGCCAGCATTTGGTAGGATGAAAGCAATAAAAAATTGAAACACCATTAACGCAAATCAGCAAAATTTTATACTATAATTGATTTAACTGAAAATACATGAATCTGAATTGGTAAACATTAATGCTTTTCGAAGAAAAAAAATTTTACGCCGGCCAAAACACGATTTTACAAAATTGAAAATAGTGTAAATTTCGCGGAAAGCCTAGTATCTATTCTCACAAAATCGGGACAATAAATGCGTTAAAATTGTAAAATAACATAAAAGATTTTATCATCTACAAAAACTTCATACTTCGCGTAGTTGAATAAAAACAGATCAAGGAGAATTGCACTAATTTTAAAATTATCCCATTCATAAATACAAAATAAATTAATAAACGTAAATATTTACGTGAAACAAAAGCTGCGGAACGAGAAAATAAAAAGAACTAGAAAAATGCATCAAAAAATGAGTTCAACCATCGTTGTATTTTTCACCTTAACGTGGAAAAAAGTCGATGCACGGCTGACAGTCAACTAGCAAAACCCTTTGTTAGAAGACGGTACACAACAACTTTTTCTTACATGATTAAGGGAAAATTAAAAACAATATGAACGTAACTGGTTACAGAGATTTAAATCATTTGTATGACTAGAAAATTAATTACATCTTTATTTTCGTAAATTGTTGCTTATTAAATTTCTATAATTTTTTTACATCCGTAACAATTAATCCTCGAAATCTTTGCATTCGATAAAATGTTTTTTCGAACATACTGAGAAAAAACGCATTCAGATTACGGAATGTCAAATCAAAGTGAAATTTCAAGTTGTACATTAGCAGTACTTTCTTCTCAACACACCGAAACCAAAACCTGAGAAAATAGTAATTTTGCTTAAAATATTTGTCACCAGTTGAGATTCAAATCCGTTAAAATTTTAAAACGTCGAACATTTCAATGCCCGAGATTATTTTAGTAATTTCTGAAGATAGAACGACTAGTTTTTCAATTTTTTTTCTCTACTCTAATTACTATAATAAAATTATACTTATGTACAGACAAGAAAGTTACACAATAGATTAACATAAAACAATGGATTCTCAATAAACAAATACATCGCAATTTAGCATAATCATTATTAGATCTTTCGTTTCTTTTTTTTTTCTTCAAATACAATGTATAGCATTATTTTGAGGAGATTACTGATCTCGATGTTAAAATTTTTCAATCGATTTAGGAGCATCAAGAGGACTAACCCACAAATAGTTTTTTCAAATTCACCTTAAAATCTGAGAAACTGAGCACACGACTACAGTGCAAAACAAATCTCCTAATATTACCAGAGTTTCAGATCTTGAACACGAACTGAGAATAATTCGAAAATTTGAAGATCAGATTGAAAGAGAAAACCATGCCATTCACAAATTTTTGAAGTAAAATTTGCATAACTAAAAACAATAAATAAATAAAATCACAAAAATGAGGACTTTCTAACAAAATCTTCCAGCGAGATTTTTAACGAGGATAGTAAAAAATTAGAGAAGAAAACAAAGTTAAAATATCAATTGTTCGCGGTGAATTTAAGATGTACTGATCAGTCTCGCAGAAGCATTCATAAAAACAGTAGAATAAGAAAAAAACCTTTTTACTTAGTTTTCTTTTCTTTGAAACCATAATATCGATAGCTGTATGAACTCTTAGGCTAAGTGACTTTGCGTGAGAAATGAGTTAAACGCATTGATACGTAAAGGAAGCGATAAGCTGTCAGCCTGCCTTGAAAATTAGTCGATTTTATTATTACTTTGGCTAGTAGAGCACATAAATAGGACTAATTTTCAAGGTGAATGACGGTTTACCCTTTCCTTTATATATCTACGCGTCTAATTCATTTTTTGTGGAAAGTCACTTAGCATAAGCGTGCATGAGACCATCAATATGAGCCCTATTTTTTCAAAACTGAACATTTTCATCCCAACTTCGAAAACAGCTTCAAGATGAGGAAAAGTAGATTCATTTACGGGATTCTCTGGCAGAGTGGGTAAATAGCTAAACAATGTTCAAGAATATCGAAAATCGTTGGCAGAATAATTACGATAATTACTCGTTGCTTTCCTTTCAATGTTTTAAGTCGTACATGAAAAATGTTTGTTTGACTCACCCACCTGAAAAAAACTTCAATTTTCAAATAATTCAAGTTGACTTCACTCAACATCTTCATTTTCTAATAAGTGGACAATTGTAATTACTGACGGGTAAACTATACGCGGGTTCCTGAATATTTTCCATAAACCACTTTCCGTAATGTAACATTTGTCCTGATGGACAAAATCCTTTTTTTTTTCATAATGTCATTCATTATTCCTATGCGTTTTCCCTAAATTATAATTTCCATAATGGACATTTTCCTTAATTCCCCCCCAAGATCTTCAACCCATCTCGTGGATCAGGTCATGTAGGTAGTTTTTATAAATTTACAATATGTCTTTATCAGACTGAGTGGTAAAGTGAGAGGCGATTCTGACCGAGCTCAGTCTCGAACAGAAAGTCACGACCTGTCCTAAACGCAAGTGGTTGGAGCTGCAACAGCGCATCGTCATTCAACAGTATCATATGATGAATACAAAAACTATTATCCAAACATCGAATTTCTGCGTGCAATATCATACAATTTGACTTATACTATATTTCTTCTTTTTTTTCTATTTTTTTAAGGAAAGAATATCTAAGTATTCGGGAAAAAAATTAGGGATACTGTCCATTAGGACAAATGTCATTAGGGAAAGTGGATTATGAAAAATGTCCGGGAATTCTTTGGACGTCAAGTTTATGCGGAGAATTGATGATAAGTTTGCATGCCAATTCTAATTTTTTGTCAATATTTCTACTAAAACAAAATCAACAAAAACAAGGTACGGGGAATCGAAAGCTGATTTTCTTTTTCCTAAATTGATTTTAACCAAAAGAAAATTGGATGAAAATATTCTAAATTTGATTTAAAACAATTTTTTTTTCAAGGGTAAGATAATTTGAAAAATGAAGATAAAATAAAACGAGAATCCTCAACACAAAGAATAGGTACATCGATTATAAAATTTGCAATACTATTGTCGTTCAATGGCTGGATAAGCTGGCGGCCAAGGCCAAAGATCATAATTTATACAGTTCCGCTATTTGATTACCAACAATAACATTTCGTGCCCAATTCAATATTTAAAACACGTTTCCTTTCGTTTTTCTTCCCTGTTTTTCTAGTTCCAGGTATGCAAAATACCCCGCTGCAAAACGAAAGTAAAAATAAAATTAAAGGAAAGAACAATGGTAAAACTAGTTGGGCCGTGAAAATGCGTCAGTTTATAAAAACAAGCTTGCAGTTTCATTTCTTCGTCGGCATTCCACGGTGTGTCAAACCCTCGAATCGCTTGAACGTGTAGTTTATGAATACCCAGTCCTTGTAATTGCCTTCGCTCTCTGCTGATGTAGGAGCTGATGCTACGAAAAACAGAAAAATTAAACGAACATATAAGCAGGAAAAAGAGACTGGTCATGAAGTGTGTTAGTTCTGAAGGCAATACTAACGTATTTCGAGCTTCACGTCGGGGAAATCGTAGAAATTGGAAGTATCGTCGATGGCCTTTACTTGCATAGGTATAGCAGCTGGTCGCTCACGAATGTGGTCCCAATCAACCCCTTTGAAGAATGCCGGGGCCGAAACGCCTTTCAACTCCTCAACACCTTTCACACTACCCAATCTTCGATCACATTCCGAGCAAAATCGCAGTACGGTTTCTTTGGCCTCTTCGCTAATCGGCACCTCGGGTGGAAACGTAAGGGTTTCACGCCAATTCATCACCTTTCGATACGTTTCTTGAGGATTCTCGCTACAAAATGGAGGATAGCCTGGGAGGGAAAAAAAAACTGTTTTTTATTTAAATTTTATAGCGTAGCCTTGGTAAGAAGTGCTCAACGGTAGGGGATGCGACCGCAAAGCGATTAAGAAACCATCAGAAAACACGACAACAGTTCGTTGTTACTCCCGACTCGACTCTTTCTAATTAATTACCAGTTTACATTTTATTTTTCAAGAGAGATATTAATGCAACCAATTTATATTTCAATTTTGACACACTTGAAGAGTTATTTCCCTCTCCCAAGAGAAAAGAAAAGATCATTCATAAATAAATCTATTTGAGACTTGAGTGCATATCTGTTCTCCTGGGTCATTTAAAAATTTGTCATACGATAATTTATCATTTCAGACATTTTCAAAGCGAATTTATCAACGTATTTCAACATAAACAAGTCAAATTGGAGGTCGCTCACAACATTTTAATCGATGAAATAAAATCGAAAAATTAAATGCTAAATGAACCTAATCTGAAAAGTTTTTTCACTGAACCCATTTCAGAGATCCTATATATGTCATTAATTTTTACAGAAAACATGTCTTTGTATTCTTTTTATTATTATTTTTGTATTATGTTTTTTACTGTTTTTTTCTTGTCTTGGAAATGTTCAAAGTCAAGTCTCTACGAGTATCTATTCATAACTATCAGTGTTTTTTGTAAAGGAATTTTTACTGACACAATCCGAATAAATTAATTATTACAATGTCGACAAAACGAAAATGAATACGATGTACAACGAACGCTAACAGGCCTTCTATAACATTTTTCATCAAAACTTAATATTATATTATCGACAGCTCGGTTGGGGCTGTCAGAAATCAAGAGGTATGATTGAAGATGAATTTTATTGATTGGCTTACTTCACCAGAATTTTTTTCCCCTATTTATTCTCAATTTAGATCATGATTTAATGGATTCGAAAATCTCAAACCATAACTTGAAGAATTTTAGTTTTCAGCTAAAGTAAAAGCTTAAGCTGAAAGAATATTTTTTTTATTTTCAATTTTAAATAGGCTCCACTGAGCTGAAAATTTTCACTCAACGCCTGGAGTATATTTGATGATGAAGTGGAGGAGAGGGATAATCGAGATCCAGGGTCTACTGGTTTCCTAGAATAAATTGTTCAAGCACATGAAGTAACAGTGCCAATTAAACCGAGACAAACACACTGCCCTTTCTGGGTCTGGAATGTGTCGGTGGCTGTTCTCGAATGTACACCATTACAATTGCAAAGTCGAGTATCAGACCACTATGCCATGCAGACCCCCGCAAATTCGGGACAAAATCCACAATTATTAAATGAATTTAACAATAAAAACTCGGTACAGCTTAACGGGACAGGCAATGGTTCACACTAAAGATGCTTTTCAGTGACCGCGAAGAACAGTACACTCACAAAGCTAAATTGCTGCAAACATACAAACGCGCTTACCAATCACCATTTCATACATTATCACACCTAGACTCCACCAATCACAAGCAGATCCGTATCCAGTCTGCAGGAATACTTCGGGGGCAATATAGTCAGGTGTACCAACTGTGCTGTAAGCCAATGCTCTCCTGTTTTTCTTCCAACTTTCAGCTCGTCTTTTACTGTCCATCAGACTGCTCGCAGCTGCGATAAAAATTAAAAACCATTACTCGATATCGGCGCCCCACTGAATAAATTTAATTTCATACCAAAATGTGGAAAAGGCAACTCACTGAAATCCGATGGTTTTGCTTGGCTGAGATCTCTGTAGAAATCGGTTCGATGAGATTTCTTCAATCCTGTACATAAACCGAAATCTGATAGTTTAATGTGACCTCGCGCGTCTAATAAAAGGTTATCTGGTTTTATATCTCTGCAAAAATGAAAATTTTTGATAAATAAATTTTTGGCACAAATACCCTGCAGGTAATTCTCATTTGCTGCTTGTCTTCTTACCTATGAATAAATCCCAATTTATGAATAGAGTCTATAGCTAGAGCTGTTTCAGCAATATAAAATTGAGTACATTCTTCGCTGAGGGTATCTTTCTCCATTAATAATGTCATCATATCACCACCCGGTAAGAATTCCATGATAAGATACAGATTAATCGGATCCTAGAAGACAATGGATAAGAAAATTTAGTCAAACCGTATCAATAAACACAAATTTTTTCGAATAGTTGGACATGTCGGGTTTGCATCTAACTACTCGGTTTACTCTATCCCATTTAGATGTCCTGTCAGAAAAAAAAATTGTTCGTACCTGAAAACTATAGTACATTTTGACAACCCACTGATGATCGGCTTCCACGAGGACATCTCTTTCCGCTCGAACATGAGCTATTTGCTCTTTCTCCAGCATGTCGGCTTTTCTCAATATTTTCATAGCATAAACATGACCAGTATCTTTTTTCTGCACTAATCTGACCTAAAAACAACACAATACTTGTTCACATAAACAATTTTACAGAGCTTCAAATGGGTCAATTTCAATGAATTTTAAAAATATTTTTGAATAATAAATATGTATAATTTAAAGCAGAGTCGGTCGCTGAAGTCTGAAACGCATGAAAAATGAAGAGCCCCTGAACGACTGAAATATGTCCGAAATTTTGTTATAACATCAAGTAGCTTGATTCTTTGGAACTCGTAGGCATCAAAATTATTAAAGACCTTTTTGACAATAGATGCGGGCAAAAATTAGAGATTTATTTCAAAACAGTCTGTATAAACTCTTCGTTTTATTTGGTTAAGAAGTATAAATTCGTGCAAAAACTTATATAAAGTTTTATTTTTTGGCGGAAGAAATTAAATCAGTTGCGAAGTCCTTTCCTCAAAATCCACGTACCTAGTTTGTAAATATTTCGACTTTAATAAAAAAAATCAGCTAGATAAGAACTAATAATTTTAAAGAAACGTTCTCATAAAAAAAATACCATTTCTTCAAGTCACTAGGTCCGGTTTTAGGATCTCTTTAAGGAGGGAAGAATTGAATCTCATTTTATAATATTCGTGAAATTTTCTGAAGGGGTTAACACTTTTTTACATATTTCATAGACGTAAAATTTGAAAAATCGAATAATTGTTTTAAATTGATGCATTTTTTTGGCGCTTGGTGGGATTATACCCCAAATCCCCCCTTTAAAACTGGCTCGGGTCACTTTGGTTCCTCTAGTTCCATCAATTCGTTTCCGTTCTGTGCATAATCGAATCCTTCATAATTTTTTATCGGTTCAGCATCTAATCTTTAAATGATCCGTTCATGAAAAGGACCAATAAAGAACAACGAACTTGATAAAATAAAGTTACAAAAACCAACGAACAAATAACTGTTCAAAAAAACACTAATGCGGCAGCAACTCCTCCAGAAAATACAGGTTTCCAAACAAAAAGATCAAAATACACTCCAAAATGTAAACAGTTAGTAACTATAGATCACAAAATAATGTTTGTGTTAAATTTCGTAGCTATTGATTGAAGATTACGTATTTTAGAGACCAAATAAGAATTAAATCGGGCATATTGGAAAAACCGTCCAGCCGATCAGCACCAAAATTTTCAGAATGTTAGAATAGATCGTGGTCAATATTTATTCTAGCTTTCGGGGCTACAGGCCGAAAATTAGCCATTTTATGGACAAAATAAAAACTAAAAAGACGGTGCAGGAAGTACTGTCCGACAGATCCGCACCAAGGTTTGTTCCTTGGCTAAGTAATAATGTTTGTACCAAATTTTGTTACCATCTAATAAAAATTTTGACCTGAACCATGGTAATAAGAAAAGGGAGAATACATGTTTAGGTAGGTAGATACATGTATACATATTGAGTTTTTAGTGGCAAAATTTTCGTAGGATTATGAAACGAAAAATGTATCTAACGTTCTCGGATCATTCCATCAGGTCAAAATTAATATGTAGATTTTTATCGGAAACTTGCATAAAAACTGATACTGGAAATGGAACGTTTCATACCATCCTTAACCTCTGAACTCGAACTTTTAGCTAATAAATTTTAAAATAATATCCACAGTTAGATTCCCTTCGATCATAAAACTGACATTTGTAAATAAATATTTAATAATACGTAAAACTGTTTCACAATAATTTGTGGGGCTGATTTATTTTAGCATTTGTGGAGTGTAATGATAATTCCATATCATTTCTTATTTTAATATCCTTTCTATATATCTCTCGTATTCCATTAATATTATCCCACTTAATCCATTCGACTGTGTGATCTTCGGTGAATTTGTCTCCAATTAAGACCGTTTCACTTTTTCTCGCAATCAATTTTTATTTATTATTGATTAATTTTGCACTTTGTTTTGTATATTTTCACTTTAGCACTGTTTCGACGCCAATATTTTACGTTCAAGTAATAAAATTTATTTATTTTTATATTGCACGATTAATTAAATTTTATTTCACATTTCATATTTGGTTTATCTGTCGTTCGGGCACCAATATTTTGCAACGGTATAATTGTTACAAAAAGGTACACAACACATATATTATTTTCGTATGATGTATATTTTATATGTACAAGAAAATATTAAGATGTACGTATTATACAAGAGAAGAATTGGTAATCAATCAGGCTTAGAACTAAGGGTATGGATTTGAAGGAATTATACATTGGTGTTGTGGGAGATATACAATGTGACTGGTTGATAGAATTTATGTAATTTAGAGTGAGTCAATAGAATAACATACTTATGACATAAGTGGATGTAGTTATAATTTTAAGATGAATTCAGAATAGTGCAGAACTGTATTTTATATTCATAGAATAAATGACAACATAATATTTAGTGTTAGAATATTGTAGTAGTAGGAAAAGGTGACGTCAAGAGACAAGTCTTGACAAGTTTCGTTGACGTAATCAAGACAGGATGTGAGAATGAGGTTATAGATGAAATGGATTAAGTGGGATAATATTAATGGAATATGAGAGATATACAGAAAGGATATTAAAATAAGAAATGATATGGAATTATCATTACAAAGAGAAAAAGAAATTAAGTACAGTAATTTGTGCACAGATAGGTACTATTACTAATTTTAGCAAACCTTATTTGCCTTTTATTCAAGTCTTCTCGCCTAATTTTCAAGCGTTTTTTTTTTCTGGCGTAATATGTTAGCTATATTTGCATAAATTTCATCATTTTTCGGGGTAAAAAAATTGAATTCCGAGATAATTCTCATTTTTTTAAAGTTTTGTTTTTAATCTCAGTTTACGGTAACAGGCTAACAGCTATAATGAAATAAACTCAAATTTGGGCAGATACTGGCAGTTCAAAGTTTTCATAAAATTTGTAAACATTTACAAGGTTTATTTGTGTTGAATAACCCGATACCGTAACCAAATTTACTACTACACGTTTTTATTTGATAGGAATTGACAAGAAATGTTTTTTAAACGTGTTCCAATTTCTATTTTCTTCGGACTGCATGGGCGTCGACTAAGAATGGTTTTTTTTGGAGAGAGACAGCAACCCCAGGCAAAATAATTTTACAGAGGTGGTACATTTACTTGGATTAACGACACTTGCGCCAATATACTTCAAACTTTATTCTTTTAGATTACCTCTTTCCCCTTTCTAGAGTGAATGTAGACCAATATATTCACATTTTGCTTTTACACCCTAATAGTTTTATTAAGTAGTTCCCACTGTTTCAGACACAATTCACGTATTTACGAAATGTCAATAGTCGAATATAATTTTCGAATTAAAAAAAACAGATATTCAAAAAATTAATTTATACAGAATAAATATTGCTTTCGGTTTAGCAGAGAAAAATGAAGAAAAATGCATACGAATGGTTGTTGCCTTACCTCACCAAAAGCACCTCTGCCAATAACTTTAAGCGGCTCAAAATCGTCCACACCAAGTTTGGATCGTTTTAGTCTTAGAAACTCGGTTTCTTTTTGCGCATGCTGTTGTCGTTTTTCCTCTTTTTCCGTTTCTGAAAGGGTGTCATCTTTCAACGATTCTTCTAGTTTAGCTAACCTTGAAAAATATTTTTAAAAAAAAAAGATTAATGCAATATTAGAGAATTTTGTTTCACAATCAATGGAAATGCCTTTAATTTTAATTTAATAAGATTAATTCACATGAATCTATACCCTAGGGAAACAGAAATATGTAGAGAGTACCGAGGAAAGTATATAGTGATTTGGGTGTAACATCACCTCCCAAAAATTTTGTTTGCCTATACCAATAATATAATTTTCATGTGAAAAAAATGACACCGGCCAGCTATAACTAAAATTACAGTTTTAGTTCCAAACTGGAACGGATAAGTTAGTTACCAGATTAACCCTGCAGTGTCAGTTCTATATCAGTTCTTGGAAGTGGGGAAAAAAAAAAATTCACAAGAATTTACATCTCAAATGAAACAATTTAAAGAACTTTTTCGATAAGAAAGAAACGATAAAGCACACAGGGCATGAAATACAAAATGCGACCACATCTTTACCAGACAGTTTCAACAGAACTTTTCATCGAGTCGGGGCAAAAAATTCAGAAATTTTTGAAAAAAAAAAAAAGGTTTTTCCCGATCTCGAGTTCTACCCTGGAAAATCAAACTGCCTCTTCAAAGACCTAGGAGCCACACTTTTCCCAATCGAACAGCCTGTTTTTAAAAAGGGCTAAATGTAGGTACCGCATTTTTCTCTGCATCAAACGGACAACCGACAACGTACTCGTCAGTCTATAATAAAATCATACAAAAATTTCATTACCCCAAATCAAACATTTTTTCCTAAGCGCACCACTACGAATGTGTGAATCGTGTCATTTGACTGGTAGTGCAGAAACTGGTTTCGCAAGAGTGGTTAAATACGATTTTGGGTAATAGTAAACACCATCTACCGTCAATGAGGGCGAAAATATAATGTGAATAACCGATAAAGAACAGTCAATGCGTGTATTCTAAGATAGCCGTTATCGCTCACCCGCATATTTGACTTTCTTTTTAATTTTCACTTCATGTGCCCCGCAAAAGGTACGTTTTCTTTCTATCCTCTACTTTGAATGTAATTTTAATAACAGCATTCAAATGTTTTTGTCCTAAAATACGTATCTATTGTCTGCTATAAACAATACGGCGAGAAGGAATCAGCTCGAGTTACTGACGGTAAATACGGTAAGTCGATGTACAAATGAAAGGCGGTCTCGAGCATATTCTCTGCGGGGCATTCATCAGGTTTTTAAACAAGTCCATAATTTGAATTAGAGTAGAACCGGTAATGAATAAGTCGGAAAAAACTTTAAAACCAAAAAAGAAAAAACTCAAGCGCAACAATACTTGGTTAGAAAAACCAGTTACCCAACTTTCACCTAAAATTGAAGAAAAAAAAACCAAAAAAAACCTATATCATAAATTAATGAATGCAGTAAAGACGCTCGTAACCGCTTACGCCATAAATACGAAGATGATATTTCAAGCAACACAGACGACTTGCTTTTCCCCACAATTTTGTTTTGCATTACACTTTTCGCGGAAACAACCGAATCAACAGGCACCAAACTCCCATCAGACCAGGTCCAATACAAAAACTACATTTCGTGAAAATTTTAACCCTATCCCTTTTGTAATTTCCTCAAGATCCAAAAAAAATCACTTTTCCAGCAGTATTTTCTTTTCAATTTTTCTCAAAAACTACAGAAATAATAGGCACCAAACTTCTACCAGACCTGCACATATAAGTACGATACATCATGAAAATTTCAGCCCAATCCCTTTCATAGTTTTCTCAAAATCCAAGAAAAACCACTTCTCCAGCTACTTTTTTTTTAACAATTTTTAAAATATTGAAATGCGAAGAAAATATCTCTAGCCAATAAAATAACTGGACTAAAAAAGTCAAATTATAAGGTTGTTCACTTGAAATTCCCATTTCGAAATCATAGTTCACCATTCAGGTCAGCATACAGTCTAATCGACAAGATTACCGATGCCATTTTTTGATCCTTTCACTCCTTTAAGGACTACATAGAGAGTAAAGGCCGTAGAGTCTAACTGAGCGATACACAGTGCTAATTCCAATTCGTGAATCTGTCGATCCTTCCCGCCAAAAAACAAATAAATAATAAAATGAATATATTTAAATAAAATCGTCTACTCTTCCTCCAACAAAATAAATTTCTCATGTGAACACGACATTCAATCGAAGATTGAATATACTTCACGTACAGATCAATAAATTGTATATTTAATTTTGGTTTAATACATAATTTAAACTACACATACGATACTAAATTTGGGTAATTAGACTGACGACGTAACAACGAAATTTCATCCCAATGAAACAAAACTACAATATTATGAAAATCATAATAAAATTACGCGATTTTTTTACAATGAAAAATTACTTGTTTTCCCCAAAGTTTTTTAATACTTTACCACGCGCAAGTTATTAGATAAATGTAATTTTGGCTAAATAGCAAACTGATTTTAAAACACGTTTCGATCGCATTTCAAAAGTAATAAATTAGTTTCCAAGGCTCCATTTGTCACGTCATCCAAATAAAAAATGGTCAAGCATATGCGAAAAAAGTAAGTGAAAAAATCGGGTGAATTTTGACCAGAAAGAATCACACGTAAAACTAGGGTTAATTCGAAGATAACGACATTTCACGATTGCCTTTCTCATATCAGTGTGTGCCAAATCGAATAAATTTCATGTGTAATGTATGAGGAATAGAACTAATTAATCTGCTCGCAACTCACGCGTGACACGTTTACGTAATGATTTTTTTTTCAAGAAAATATCATATTTTCATGAATTTGAGACCAACTGAGGCATACACAGCAGAACAGTTTACGTTTTTTAGGTAATATTACAAATTTAATTTAAATAAAAAATATGTCGGCGAATTATTTTTTGCGATAAGAAAGAAGAAGACTGAAGAATGAACACAGACTGTGGAGGATGGAACAATACCCAACTAGGTAAATTCGTATATTCGGACGTAAAATTAAAAAACTCTCAACGCAGAAAGCCACGCTAGAAAATGTAGGTTTTCTTCAACAAAAACTAAATAAATAAATAAATAAATAAATAAATAAATACAAAAAAAAATTCAAATATAAGAAATATTTGGCAGAATGCTGGCTAAAAATCAGGTAAATAGGCTTAAAATGAAGTGTCAAGGAAATTCATCATGAAAAACTGTACCATGAAGTTAGAAAAAATGTACTCATATTATTGAAATGATTGCTTAGCAAATAAAATAACAGCCAGCTTGCTTTCCGACCAGCTTCTTTGATTCATCCGAAATTTATCTTCTCTTCTTAGTACTTAGCAGTAGTTCAAGATTTTTTCATATTTTTTCTACGGATGAGTTGTTTAGTCGATTGAAATCAAATTTGACGAAATGTTAGAATATGACATATTCAATATTTAGATCAAATTTCGTGCCTATTGCTGAAAAATTACGCATTTTAAAGCCACTGAAACTCCCAAAAAGACAACATAATAGTATGTACCGGATGTTAGATGAAAGAACAACAGTGAACTGTAACGAATCTATTTTAGAAGTGAACCAATACAGAATACAATATGTTTCCATTAATAGAAAAATGATAGCAAAAAATGAGTAAGCAGGCATGAAATAGAGAAAGAAAAGAAAAAGAAGAATATATAAAAAGAAATGATTGAGTCACCATTTTCTGTCGATAGGTTAACAATAACAATTTAGTGGGGCAGTCGCCAAACAAAATTTCTTAAAACTAAAAGATTAAAAAAAATGAAAATAAAGCAAATATTACGAGAACACCGGACGTGCCATCCGGCTGATCTGGAACAAAAACAATAATGTTCATCCGTCTCTAGATCAGACCAAGTATACAAAATTTCCTGAATATTGAATGAAACTTGCAACCTACACTATGTTGGATAGAAAAGTGTTTACATATTTATATGTATAGATACAAAATTAGTGCAAATCCGCCTCACTAAATCTATCAAATCCGTGTCAATTATAAATCTGCCACAGTATATTGACGCGTATTTGTTTTGCGGGTGCGTATACTCCATACCACTCACCTCTGCATTCTAGAAACTATAGGAAACGAAAAGAGACTGATTTTCCCTTAGTTGTAGACATGTAATTGATTCTGTTTTTCGGTAAGTATGCAACTTAATTTCATTTACTCTCATTTTTTATGAAACGAGAGGCCCTGACTTACTTTTCAAAACCCTGGCCAAACAACTATACCCAGAAACATGAAATTTGGAGATTATATTCCTTTTATGACCTAGACATTCACCGAAGAATAATTTTTCGAAAATGGTCCCCCAAAGGAGTCAGAGAGGGTCAAGTTTATTTATACTGATTTAGCAATAACTGTTAGAAAATACGACATATTGCTTTTTTCTCAAAAATATTTTAAATACAAATGCCTAAAAATCAATTTTGGTATGTTTCTTAATTCATCACCTGTGGAGTTACAGAGGCATAAACTATGTTTAAAAATAATATTCAATAATTCGTTTAAATACTGAAAAATCAACTAATTTTTTTTTTTTTCAAATAAATAATAAATACAATAAAACTACGTACAAAGCACTTTTGAGATTTTTATGAATTCAACAGCCAGTGATGGGAAATGGAAAAAACTGAAATTATAAGAAGGTACATAATTGTGCTGATAAACAATTTTAGGATATTCCTAAATTATATCCTTGTGCGGATGAAAACGAGCAAAATATTCTTACAATGATTAATTAATTGAAATTACACACTACGAAATTAACATTTATGGGAAACACTGAATATTAATGAATACATATATTCATTACGGAGGACCTGAAGAACAATTTCGCTAACTTGCCAGTCAAAAAATTTGATAGCTTCATGGTGATGGTAAACCGTGTGAAATGGACACTACGGCGGATTCGTACGAATTCTATATAATTATAAATAAATGCAGCATATATATAGGTATTATGCCAAAAGTTTTCTAGGGTCATGAAACGAAAAACAAATCTATCACCGACCCTGGGCTTTAATGACAGATCAATTTTAATAAATGGATTTTCATCGAAAACCTACATAAAAGTGATCAATTAATCTCTAGGAAAAAACCACCCCTTTAGAGCAATAAAACGGTAACCTAATTTTTTTCTATATACAAGTTTTCTTCAAAACTGTAATCATCGATTTTGTCTAGCGAACTAATAACTGGAACATTTGCAAAAAAAAGAATTTGTGGATCAAACTTAAATTTCTTAAAACTATTGCTCAAAATCAGGTGAAATTACAAAGTACAACTAATGACAAATCTTAATCAAAGACCTAAAAACTGCAAGAAACCACCTACTTCGGTGAAACTAAATGAAGTTATAAAAGCTTTAACAACTTTTTAGCTTACGCTGGCATGTTGATTAAAAATAGTGGAAAATATACCTTTTCCCATTCATAGAAAAACGAATACACGACGCGATCAAAAAAACCACATCTCGTCCCATCCTATCCTATCCCATCCTATACTATAATTAATAGGAGAAATAATTGAATGTATGAAGTATATATGTATGTACGTACGTATGTATATGTGCATGTATGTATGTATATATGTATGTGTGCGTCTATGTTTGTATGTATGTGGGTAATTGCGTTCTGAAGAAATATACTAATAAAGTAGCTGAAAATTAGAGGATAGGGGTTTATGAGTGAGAGAAAACGATCTAGACAGATTCCAAGTTTGAGAAAATTCGCTGAACAGAGATATAAGCATCTTAGTCAATCCATCAGCAGCAAGATGTGATAACAATGAACGATGAACAAGCTACATTGATAAACAATGTTGCAATAAGGTTTTTGTTTCATATAGTGTTGTGCGATTTGTTGAAAATTGTTCGATCAATCGATTATTTCAAGTTATCGATTTTACAATTTTTTACACCAATCTGCATTTAATTTTTTCAACACGGATTAATTTTGAGGGAGAATAGACAATGTTTCTTCTGCAACAGTCAACATGTAGGATTTTCATCATATATTTTGTCTATTTCATTTATAAAAATTTTGTGAATCTTGCCCAAGCCTGAATGATAATCGATTGACGATTGATTATGCAAAAATAAATCAATTACCATAAAATCAATTAATTGATTAATCAAAGTAATCGATCAGTCAAATTGATATGTGCACATCACTAGTTTCACTAAAGCCCTACAGATACGATTCTGGTAATGCGCTATTTTGTATTCTACAGATCATAAGTGAATTCATTGATATTACGTTAAATTTCAGAAATTTTCAATGTTTTAGATTGTTTATCAATTTTATAGAGCTTTTGCATTGTTTCACTTGAAATTTATTTTTACCAAACAGATTGAAGGGCCAAAAACATGGGCCTCTTACACACAATTTTATAGGAACAAACTATACATTCAAATAATCAAATGCAATTGCATGAAAACCATTGGTTGCGGAAAGCAGAAATTTGGGTGAAACATTAGCATATGTTTGCTAAATATTCTGTGAATATTTTGCTGAAACTGAACCATCGGTTCTTGACATATGGCTGAAATTCTGAGAGCATTATGTGAATTGAACTGTGGATACAAAATGGTGTATGGTCATACTTGTATCTACTGGACTCTAGTTTAACAGACAAAAAACAAAACATAAAATTGGTTAAAGAAAAAGAAGGAAGAAGGAAAATAATGGTGATTGTAATAGGGTTTTTTGCACTTTGAGCAAAGCCCTAAAAATTACAATTAACCCTAAAAGTGACTGGTAGGAAATGTTTTACTAGCAAATTTTGCTAGGCAGGCACACATGATTATTATGACTTATTATTGGGGCTCGGATTTATACACACTGAAGATACCCGAAATATTACTATATTAATAGTAATTTGTTCCCCCTTTCGTGCATTAATCACGCAACAAAAGTATATTTTTATACGTATCAAGTGAAAGCTCATAATCTGTAGATATGACAAAACTACTTATTTTTTGAATTTTAACTTTTGTTTGAGCTTAATTGAACTTTCAAAATTTTTTGAAATAGCATGAGATCTTGCAGGGAATTTGAATACGGAGGAGTCAAAAAAAGAAATGTTTGACGACTGCGCATTCTGCTGTTGCAAATATTTGCGATAGGCACATATTGTAATATATAATATGCATCCTTTCATAATGAAATATGTAAAAAACATGTTCAAAAAGTTAAAAATATGCAGTTACATGCCCATACAATATGGTCATTTGAAAGATTTTAGAAAGCTGTATTCAAATCTGAAATTACAGATATTATCTCCCATCAACCTGATGCAGTTCTGTACATTTTCTGTATATTAGGGACTTATTCCACAAAATTTAAAGCCATAATTTTTCATAAAATTAAATAAAACCTTTTTTTTGGAAGGTGCTGATCATGTAGGTTAAAAAATTTAATATTTCCTGAAAAATGATTATTTCAACAAATTTGTGCAAAAGAAGACAAAAATTGCGAAATATGCTCAAATATGCTGAAAAAATGTCACAAATATGATAGAAGTATGAATTTGTACACAAATATGCAAAATAAAGTTTGGTTCATTTTACAGCAAATGACATGAAATGAAAATGCAATGGGGATATGGACTGAAAAAGAAGTGTAACAAAAATACATGCAATTTCATAAAAAACCTAGCCCTATATGTATATGACTAATGAAGTAATGAGTTAAATATTGCAATCAGCAATCTTAATGCTCGAAATATATGATAATAATGAAGGATGTATATCATATACATAACAAATATATATTGACAAAATTCTCCAGCTTGATTTAAGTCAACATAATTAAGTAGGTTTTCTATTGAAAATCTACTTACTAATCTTGGTGTCCTGGAACAATATGGGAGTGGGGGTAGGTACGTTTTTCATTTTATAACTCAAGGAAAATTACCACGGAAAAGGTCGTAATTTTCATCCGATAGCCACGAAATTAGGAACGAACATTAGTACTAAGCCATGGACCTGACTTATTAATTTTGTTACGGATCGGACGTAGGTATTCCAGTATGGCTATTTTCGTTTTTGTTTTGGCAATAAAATGTTTAATTTCAGACAATTGATACGAAATTTGAAACAAATATTCATTATGATATATTGTAACTAGCTAGAAATTTTAGTGTGGATCTGCCATATGGTACTTCTGGTATAGCTATTTTCGTTTTTGTTTTAACTATAAAATTTCTAATTTTCGACCAATAGCTACGAAATTTGAAACAAAAATTCACTATGATATATTATAAGTTGATATAAATTTTGTTTCCGATCGGCCATACGGTACTTCTGGTACAGCTATTTTCGTTTTTGTTTCGGCTATAAAATTATCAATTTTTGATCAATAGCTACGAAATTCGTAACGAATATTATAACTTGCTGCAAATTTTGGTGCGGATCGGTCGCTTGGTACTTCTGTTAACAATATTTTCATTTTTATTTAGCCTATAAAATGTCTAATTTTGACCACTAGGGACGTAATTCGGAACAAATATTTATTGCCATCTATAAATAACTTTTTAGTGACTACCTAATTTTACATTTTTCGAAAATCCACTTTCTCTAACAGAGCAGCTGCTGCGTTAGTTTTTTTTTTATTGTCCACATCCGATCAACGCTCACTCAACCAGGTACTTTTATACAAATTAGGAAATCAAAATTGTTCAAACAGAACAAGAAAAAACAAATTCGCGGTTGAAATTGACTTTCTGCATTCAGAAATTTGTACTTAAAAAGTGATTCTCTATCTAAGGATATTTGATTCTCCACAGTTTTTTTTAAACAATTTATTAGCGAAAAACTGAAAAAGAATACGGCCGATTACTGAAATTTTTACCAAAAATCACGAGTAAAATTTACGAAAACCAGTCAAATGTCCAAAAATTTCACATAAGTTCATGTACAATGTCTGATTACTCCCTTTCGACGTATACAATTGAAAACGGCAATATATTCGAAGCATCATTCGATTCCACAGGCGGGAGACTACTTCAAGAAACTCGGCATAAATTTCTAAATTAAAAAAATATTCAAGTCTCTCAAAATCCATAATTACGAAATACGATTGGGAGGGCGAGGAGGAAACGATAATACATTTCTTTCTTTTGAATGACTTTTGCCAATAATAATAAGGAGCATTACATGCTTAACTACCAGTCAGCCACGGTTTAAAAACAAAAAGGTTGAATCAAATTATACTGTCTGATTTAAGACGATTTTAGAGATACTTTCTCAATTTTATAGATTAATAATCACAAAAGCGAAAAACTCTTCTTTGCTTTGAATCTTATCATCCCAAAAAAACGAAATCAACGTCATACCATGCTCATAAATCGTGTATCATATACCAATTTGGCAACCAGTTCGCAACACCTTAAAAGACTGGAAGTCTTTAAATCAGAATTTGAAAGCCAGCCGAAAGCCGAAAAATTTTAGAGGTAAAAGGTGAAAGCCAAAAGCTTTATGTGAAAAGTCGAAAGGCAAAAGTGAAAGCTTTCTGTTTATGACTTTCTTTGTTTACATTTCACTGGTGGAAATTTTCAGACTAATATTTTTCAATTTTCAAAACTATAAATTTTCTTTAAGCTAATTTTGTTAAAATATAAAGAAGATATGAAAAATCTGAAAGTTGAAAACCAAAAGCCAAAAGCCAAAAATTTTAGAGAAAAAACCTGAAAGCTGAAAACTGAAAGTTTTATGTGAAAAGCCAAAAACAAAAAGCAAAAGCTTCATTTTCAAGGTTGAAAGCTAAAAGCCGAAAGTGATAGCTTTTTCAATTTGTTTTCAAACTCTGCTTTAAATTACAAACTTGAAAATTGGCAACGAAAAAAAAAAAAACTAGCTCAGTGAGCCTCCGTAGAAAAAGTAGTTTTCGAGAAAAAGAATTATGAATTTTGGAGGACACATTGATTGTCAGTAAGTTTATATGCGTTAATGGTATATGAAGGTATGAAATTTGTTAACTACATACAAAATATTAGACAATGTGAAATTTAAAAGCATTATTTCTGGAAATGAAAAATTACTTATTACGATAAAGTATAGTAAATAATTATATAATTTCAAATAAAACCAAAGAAATATAATAAAGTTATGAAATAAAAAACTAGTGGTCAGTATCAGTGGCTGAAGCTGATTACAATTAATGTGATAACATTTTCATATTATTTGACTTTAATCCAAGATGGATTCTACTCGATTCACCAACCGATTTTCTTCCAGTAAATATTTTAGCTACTTGATATATTGATAAAAATTTGATTTCGATGTTAAATGAGAAATACATGTAAATAAATATCGATCTGGTTTATAAAAATTCGATATATAAAAAAATCTATATTTTTCGATGTTAAATGGAAAATGCATGTAAACCAATATCGATATTTTATCGATGTGTGGAAAAAATAGGAAAATAAAGAAACATCGAATTCGAAAACAGATCCCATATAGAAAATAAAAATGTTATCACATTAAAAAGAAAACATCAACATGAGGTTAATTTTTGTAAAAAGATAAGCTCATGGAAATTACTAAAAAAGAGGGAAAAAAGCTTTATTGGAAGTATTGTCCAGTCAATCGGCATCTAAATTTGTAGCATGTTACAATAAATTTTAATGAATATTTTTTTCAAATTTTGTACAAATGGTTCTCAAATACCGAATTTTATGACCAATATAAAAAACAAAATAGTGATATCTGAAGTACCATCCGGCCAATCCACGCCAAAATTATTAGCGTACAAGAATGAATTAAAATAAATATTTATTCTGAATTTTGTCGTTATTGGTGCTAAATTGAGCATTTTATAGTCAAAATAAAAACAAAAATGGTGGTACTGGAAAAACTGTCCAGCTGATCAACAAAAAATCAATAGGTTTGGTCCATGGTTTTTTACAAATGTTTGTACCAAATTTTGTGATTATTGGACAAAACTTGCGACATGTACTGTGGAAAAAGAAAGTTATCTTATATCTATTTATCTATTTATCTATCTATCTATCTATCTATCTATCTATCTGTCTATATCTATCTATCCATATATATGTAGGTTTCCCGCTGGCCCAGGGACTCAAATCATGGACCAACAGGAAACCTACCTCAATCGCCACCATCACCAAAATATGGCAACTGTATACACTCAACCACAGTGATGGGTGATGGTGATGAGAGTACTCCTTTGATATGTGTCGCCACACTAACTATTCCCCTCCAGTACAGTAGTGCGCAGTACAATTTAATGGGGGCAGAGCTACTAATGGAAGGGTAGGTGCATGTAAGGGAGCAGTGGATGCCTCCTTCCAATACATCTCCGCTTGCACCAGTACACTCTACCACTTCAGTGCTAGTGTGCTCAACGCCATCACATTGTGAGGTGGATAGCAGGTGAACTAGCAGCTGACATGTTCTTTCAAGAGATAGCACTGTTCACCATCTCCCAGATCACATTGGGGTCACCAATGTAGGTTCATTGCTAGCTGAGGACTCGCACCATCAACCAACAGGAAACCTACCTCAATCGCCACCATCAAAAAAATATGGCAACCGTATACACTCAGCTATGGCACCAGGTGATGGTGACGAGAGTACTACGCTGATGTGTCACCATAATATATATATATATATATATATATATATATATATATATGAATTGGAGTTATGGGTGCCAAATTTTCCTGAAGTCATGAAGCAAAAAACGTACCCACCCCAACCATGGGGCCAATACCACACCAACTGTAATAAGTAAATTTTTTAATGAAAATCTACTTAAAAAGTGAAGAAATCAATATGAAAATGAATTCTTACCGTTGTTTCCTTTCTAAATGCTGAGTCACTAGATTACTATAGTAATTTTCCAAAATAACCTTGGCTTTGGTTGCTTTATCCAGTGTATGACCGCTGAATCTAACAGTGCTTTCACATCCTGTCATCTCCAATACACCTGCTGCAATAAAAAAAAGGAAAATAAAAATTACTTTATTCTATACAAAAATTTTTATGCATCATCGCAGTTTTTTCAGGCCATTTGGTGATGCAATAATATTTTTCAACAGTAAGATTAATTAATAATAAGTATGTCCATACTTATGATTAATTTTAGGATCTATCTTTCACTCACTTGTTAGATAAAAGTGAAAAAAAAAAGTGGAGGGATGAAATTAAAATGAAAAAAACACAGAAAAGAGAGGTTATGACTTTTGAAAATCTATGCCAGCACCCCGCACTCCACTACGAGGTGCCAGCGAGGGAACAAACAGACCAAGGACAGCCAATAAGGAAACAGAACGGTACAGGGGAGCAAGATTTGAAAGAATTTCACTAAGACCCAGCCCGCAACACTCCTATCAGTTCAAGTTTGTTAAGGGTCGAATAAATTAATTTTTAGTGGAAAACTTTGATAATTATATACAAGTGTTCAGTGTCATATTTCCCACTAAGCTAAGTGGCTGAGGCCTATAGGCGGAAAAATTCTAGGGGTGGAAAATTTTTGATTTTTTGTGTCATAAACTAATAAATATCTTGGTCTAAAACTAAAAATTACTAAGCGTTCAAATATGTAGCAAACTTGACTTTCAAAGGTGCGGAAAAATGTTTCGAGCCTATAGGCACAACACAGCAAATAGCTAAACGCGGCCCTGCAAGTGCATTATTCTATTTATAGAAGAAATCCAACCAGCAAAGATGCGTGAAAATATTTAGATCAAATTACTATCGTCTAATTGACAGCGAAGGAAAAAAGGTAAAAATTTAAGTTTAGTTATTTCCCACCTCTTTCCTAATTTTACAAAGCACAGCCTTTCAGTAGTTTCATTCATCATAATAGCCAAAGCTTTTAAAACATAAAAATGTTGGGAGAATATTTTTTGGATTTTTTTCAATATCATTTTCCAAGCTATACATGTATTTGAAGGTTCTCATACCCGTACAACAGTTGCAAGAACAAATAGTAGGAACACAAGGGCACAATTAAATGTACGTTAAGTATCTCTGGGTCTAGGAAAGATTTGTAGTTCCTTATTAGAAAACACAATATTCCCTTGGGATTAAGAATTGATTCGTTGGTTGGTCCATTCTAGATTAGTCTAGGTTAGTTCAGTTAAAACTATAGGAAAAATATCTCTACCGCACATCATCCCGGTGTGTATTTTCCAAGTGTCAAATTTTGTAATGGCTGTCATTCTAAAATTAGCGAACCGATTTCACTCAAATTCAAAACCAAACCAGTCTCTAATAGTCTGCAACTGCCATAAAAATTTTAAGCCAAAATCTCTTAATTTACGGGAGTTTTTGTGATAACAACATTGTCGGTTTGCAACACTCTGATAACTCCTTCCTCCCAAACTAGCAGATGAATTTCAAAAATTTTAACACCAATGTGTAGCCCATGAAAGCTTCGAACTCTACTTCAAGTTTCATTGTCATAGGTCAGACAGCGGAGGGTCCACAGACTCCTAAAAAGTCCCAAAATGAGAAAAAAGTGGATATATATATTTTGTACAAAAAAATTTGAGTGACCCATATATTCGTGGTCTATGACTCAGAATCGGCACTTTTTCACAGGTCCTGTCCCCAATTCCCGTCACTGAACTAAGTGCAAGTTTTATTTTCCAATAGAAAATACACTTTTAAAACAACTACCTAGAAACAATTCGAGGAACAATTTAATTTGAATATTAAAACCAAAAATAGAATATCAAATGAATGAGAACAAAAAAAAATTTTTTTGTTTTTGGTACAATTAATATTTATCGATCTTTCTTCATCCAAAATAAATTGCACTATATGGGTTTTGCTCGTCATGCATTCATTATTTTGCGCTAAATAATACGAGTCTATAAAATAAATCATTTATGCATTGTGGTTATTCTGCAGGTCACGAATTTGACGAACCCCAACGAAGAGACGCGAAAATTGTAATTTAACCCCGCGAATTGAAATTTCAACGAAAAAATGAATAATTTTAGTGTATTTCCCTTTGGAAAATACAACTATTGCACTCAGTGTAATAGAGAGAACTATGGAAAAGTGCCGATCGCTAATTGAAAACCAGAGGACCGATTTCGCTCAAATTCAATACCAAACCAGTCCCTAATAGTCTCCAACTAACATAAAAATTTCAAGCCAATATCTTTTAATTTACGGGACTTATCGTGATGACAAAATGGTGGGTTTACAAAACTTTGAGAACCCCTCCATTCGAAACAAGTGGATGAATTTCAAAAAATTTCAACATAAATGTATAGCCCATGAAAGCTTCTAACAATACCCCAAGTTTCATTTCCATAAATCAAACAGTGGAGGCTCCACAGACTCCTAAAAAGTGCCAAAATGAGAAAAAAGTGGAAATTTACATATCCATATATATGTGGGGCGATCATCCTGAATGAGGATTAAAGGGACTCGAACGGCCGACGACAGTTGCCGCCGAATAATAATTCTAACAAAACCGGAAAATACATGATAGAAATGCAGAAATTTTTTTTTCACAATTTATTTCGGTAGGGTTTAAACTTACATCTCTATTCTCCAATCTCTAATCTGTATTCAGTAAATCTGGTAAATTTTAACTTTTAAAGAATAAATCAAGAGAAACAGTATAAACCATAACTCAGTGTTTCCTTCAGTGAATTTTTTACGTATTAGATCACAGAGAATAAATCAACGAGTATAAACCATCCTTTACTGTTGTTATATACATTCTGCATGAGTAATGATTATGAATAGATAAAACACATTTGTTATTAGAGCTGATTAATGATTGCTCATGAGTGACGTGAATAAAAAATTTATCATTAGACATGATTTATAGGAATGTTCGCTTTTGTCGCATTCTGAGGTGCTGTTCTGTAAATATCTACGTCGTTTAGGAGTACAAAGTATCCTATGCTCTAATATTTAGTGGAATAACATACCTATCCAATTACTTCTGAGCTCATGAAATGATTAATGACCGAATCGAGTGAGCTTAACTTTGGATTGGAAATATCAATAGTAAAACTGAAGTGACAACTTCAATAAGATTAAGTCCCAATTGAGCGCAGCCCAGTACAATTTTTGTGGTAAATGTTAGATAAATAGGATACCCCATATCGAGCGCAGGAAACTGCTCAGGCAGATTCAAAAACTGATGAAGTAGCATAGCAGCAGCGCGAGGTATTGTAATCGAGGTACAGTTTTGAGCTCTTGCATCTGCCTGCGTCAAGTTAGTAAATAAATTTCATCATACAAAGGGCTAATTTTTCGATTGTTTTACCACAGTATAAGTGGCAATTTTTGGCAGATAGTAACAGAATTTGGCACGAACATTAGTATCAACTCTAGAATCAGATTTATTTATTTTAATGCGGACCGACGATACTTCTTGTATTGCCATTTTTGTTTTTATTCTGGCTATAAAATACTTAATTTCCAATCAATAGCTACCCCATTCAACACAAATATTCACTATAAACTATTCTAATATATTACTTTCCAGGATATGTGTGTGTATATATATATATATATATGATGAAGATGTCATACTGCTGTTTTACAATGGGATCGATTCATCTACACCAAGCATGTGTACACTCACTACACAGGCGTACGAATTACCCCATATCAATCGACATCGACCAATCAGAATAATCAGAGACTCTGGAATGGGGTACTTTGTACGTCAATGTTAAACAAATGCACGAGGTAATTTTTTCCTCCAATCAGACTTTTAGAAAGCAGAACACGTGGTGCTGGCAGCATTATGCATAAGTGCGACACCAATACCACTTTTGAGTCGTCTCCATCATAATTATATATATGTCCTCGAAGCATATTACCAATTTTGGTGTGAATCGGCAAGATGATAGTTCTAGTATCGCCATTTCTACGTAGGTTTTCTAGAAAAAAAATTATGAATCAAAATTGATCTTGCATTGAGAACCAAGGGTGAGGGTAGGTTTGTTTTTCATCTCATAACCCCAGGAAAATTTTGGCACTATTAGCTTAAAATTGAAGGGCTACAACATTGAGAAATTCGAAAATTATGAATTTCAACGGGTTTATTTTTTGGAAAAATTATAATCCAATTATTTTTACAAGGGCGGTAAAAATTAGCACCTTGAAAATACAAAAAAAAATGCCTAGGTTTCAATTGATTATCTGAAATGAATAATTTCAAAGCTAATTCAATATGAACCTTTTGAAACCGTACATGATGCAAAAATTATTATTAAAAATTTTTTTTACAATCTGGACTGGAATGGGTAGATCTTTTTCCACTCTATCTGGTCTTTGGCTTAATATAAATGTTCGTACCAAATTTCATGATAATTGGACAAAAATTGCGACGACCTGTACTGTGAGAACAAGAAAATAAAATATATACAGCTTGTTTCACCTCCACTTCACCAATAGGTAAGCGTTGATAGAGTAACATAAGTTACACATATGTATAGCAGTTTGCAATCCCTCACATTGGCAGGCACTGAGTAAAACCGAATTTAATTTTTATTTTGGACCAGTTGAAGTTCACATTTTTTTTAATTTGTATCTCCAAAACTGTGATAGATAGAAACATCCAGTCTGCGCCATTATTTAGGTAATACAATGTAAATTATGTGTAAAGAAATTGTAGCAAAGTTAAACGAGAAAAGTTATTGATGAAAATGTAAAATTTTAGGGGGAAAATGCTTTAGATTTTTATTTTTTTCAAAATAAAATACAGTTCCAGGATTCTCCATTTTTAATTAGGCTTTATTTAGAAAACCGACTTATTACTCCGGGTATGATATTAGCCCTCAGACTTAGGGATGGGTACTTTCACGACCTCAGGGAAATTTTGACACCAATAATTCAAATTTATATATATATATATATATATATATATATATATATGTACACATATTTACGAATGTGTTAACTGCTGACAAAATATTTTACAATGCGAAATATGACAGAATTTTTTCTTGAAAAAATGAAAAATAAATTAAGATGATAAAGTATGATACACATCATATTATTTAAAACAAAACCAATGAAATATAATAAAGTTATCAAATAAAAAAAAAAAGAAGCATCTGGTTAATTTTTGTAAAAAGATAAGTTCATGCAAATTATAAAAAAATAGGGAAAAAAAGGTTTATCGGAAGTACTGTCCGGTCGATCCGCACTAAAATTGGTAACATGCTATAATAAATTTTAATGAATATTTTTTTCAAATTTCGTACATATAGTTATGAAATTCCGCATTTTATAACTAATATAAAAACCAAAATAGCGGTACCGAAAGTACCGCCCGGCCGATCCGCCCCAAAATTAGAAGCGTACTATAACGAATCAAAATAAATATTTACTCTGAATTTCACGGGTATTTGTGTAAAATTGAGAATTTCATAGTCAAAATAAAAACAAAAATGATGTTACTGGAAGTACCCTTCTAGCCGATCCACACTAAAATCAATAGGTCTGGTCCTTGGCTCAGTGAAAATGTTCGTACCAAATTTCGTGATTATCGGACAAAAATTGCTACCTGTACCGCGGTAACAAGAAATTGATTTTTTTATATATATATATGAATTTGAGTTATATTATTTTAGTCAAGAAAACCTACATGTTCTAGCGTGACTGACTACGGTAGTCTTCTATTTTTATTTTGGCTATAAAATGCCTAATTTTCAACCAGTAGCAACATAATTCAAAAAAAATATTAACTATAAACTATTTTAACATATTATCAATTTTGGTAAGGATTAACCAGACGGTATTTCCGAAATGTCCGATTTAATTTTGATTTTTGTTTCTAAAATATGTAACTTTCAATCAGTAGCTACACAATTTAACATATCATTATTTATGATCAATATCTAATTTCATTTTTCCAAATTTTGTGTGTAATTCGATTTTTTTTTTTTTTTTTTGAAAGCTTACATCAATTTTCTAGGTGAGCTGTTTGCTGCGTTAAGAGATTTTTTCAACTTTAGTTTACCAGTCTGGAGAAGTAAAAACGTGAAAATACGTCTTTTTGCCGTTTTTGGGACGCAAGCTTGCGTTACAATATGGAGTGATTAGGATAGCTTCTAATGCAAAGAAGAACACACAGTGAATTACAGAGCAAAGAGGTTAGTTTCTGTTTCAAATAGACATTCTTCTCAGAGAAAAAAAAGTCTTTCATTAGCTACGTTTTCACTAGGCTTTTTTACAAGCTAAAATCCAGATGTTTCAGCACAGATTTATATAATAAAAGAATCAGCAAAATTTGGTCGGTTCATGCCTAGAGGAAGTGATCCGAAAAAATCCTAAACTATTGGGAAGAAAAGATAAAAGAAGCTTGGTAGAAAGAAGGCTTCTGGTAATTTTATTTGCTAAGGAATCATTCAATAACTTGGGCACGTATTTCATAATCTCAAAAACTCTGTCGTATGACAAACTACAGCAAAGCAATGAAAAAACTTTAGTTTTGATGAGAAATATATCTGAGAGCCGCAAGTTTGAAGCTAACCCTTAGATTAATGGACTCTTAGCTCAGGGTCAATGTTGACTATAAATACCGTCCTGCGAAACCAAGTTTTTTCAAGCGCAGAAACACCATTTTTAACTTCCTGCCTTTGCATCAGAACAGTATTCTAGTCAATGCATATTTTGATGACTTTTTTTCGAGGATTAATTAATAATAAACATCGGAGGAGGTAGAAAGGACTACACCTTTACAAAATGTCGAACCAAATAATAAAGATGTTTCACCATTCAAAAAATTAATGAAACAAATTTGAAGACTATAAAACAGTACGAACGTTAGTACTAACCAAGAACCTGACCTATTAAATTGAGTGCGAATTGGCCCAACGGTGCTTCCAGTACTGCTATTCTTGTTTTCATTTTGGTTATAAAATGCTTAAAATTATGAACCAATAGCTACGAAATTTGGATTAAATATTTACCATAATCTATTACAACATGCTACCAATTTTGGCACTGATGGGCCAGACGGTGCTTACGCAAATTACGTTTTTGTTTCGATTTTGAAAGAAGTACCTAATTGTTTTTACATTATGTAATTTTAGGTTAACAGATGCAAAATTTAATATACAATCAGTTTTCGAAAACTAACATTTTGTAACAAAACTGCTGCTACTGCTACATTTTTTTTTTTTTTTTTGCTTCAACATAGAGACGTAAGATAAATATTCACTCGAACATTTATATTTTTCTCGAAATATTCATCTTACCGTCTCAGGACAAGCACCAGATGCACGTTTTTCCATTAGCAAATGCCTTACGATTGAATGAAGAAATATGAATTGTAGAATTTGAAAAATTTTATCCTAATTTTTGAACGAGCGGTTTGTATTAAAAGAAGTTTAACATCGATTCTCAAATGAATACGATAAACGAATCCTATTTACACGATTGCTAAACCCAAGTACGTTAGGAAATTAATTTTTTTTTGAAATGGATGAACCTATAATTATTATCCATCATATATAAAACCCTAAAATTATTCACCAGCTAATACATAATATCCTTCACACAATTTGAGCAATAATTGTCAAGTAGGTGTATTTCTCAGCCAAGTAATAACATACACGAGATCTGACACGCTAAAAATCGAACCAAAAAATTTTTCACGTTATATTTTTATTCAAACAAACGAAAACTGAAACGAAGAAAGAATAACAAAAATGTAGAATAAAATGTAACTAAAATTGTGATATAATTTTTAGGGGAGGTGGAGGGGAAATCATATTCAGCAATGTATCTCGAAATCCGGTAAGGAAAAAGGAAACGTGCTTACAGTGGTTCAGTTACTAAATTTATTTCCCCATTTTTAAGTTTTGATTTTGCACAACGGTAAGACTGGATTATTTGTTACAGGGCCTCGCAACAAGATTAGGATTAGATTTGAGTTTTAATTATTGTCTTAAATTACATTTTCATAGAGAAATGTTCACGAGTTTCCGAGCGGATTAATGCATAGAAAATAATTCTTCATTACAAAATAACTTATATGTTCAGCTGTTCGTTTCAATTACTACGAATAGCCATGTAAGTAACATAAGTAGCGCAAATATGATATGGGTTCTAAAGTCGACTAGTCCCATCAAAAATTCAAATTATGAGGTTCACGAGATTGGTCTTATAGGGGAAAGCACAAGTTTACTGGTGCATGGAATTCCAATGAATAAAATTAACGTTCAACATAAGAAAACAAAAGATTAAGTTTTGTTACTGAGACTACTGAGGGGGCGCTAAATCCAATAGAAAATTTCGGAAGCATCCGATTATTCGAACGAGTCAATTCCATCTGGTATGATTACAGTCACGAATTATAATTTTCAAGACTGACGAAATTGAAAAACAAAAACTCCAGCGCAACAAGCCGCGCTAGAAAATGTAGGTTTTCTTGATCAAAAAATAAATAAATAAATAACGCAATAAAAAAATTAAAATATGTGAAAATTATTTGGAAGAATGCTGGGTAAAAATTATGTTTAATATGAAGTTTTATGGAAATTCATAATGCAGTGAAAGTATAAATGTATTGAAAAGTTATAAAAAAGGATGCAAGTTATTAAATGATTGCTAAGCAAATGAAATAAAGGCAACCCTGCTTTCGACCAGCTTCTTTGGTTCATCTGGACTTCAGATTCTTTTCTTAGCGGTATTTTAAGATTTTTTTTAATCACCTCTAAGGATGAACCGTTCAGCCGATTGAAACAAAATTATGCAGAATGATGGAATATAATATATTTACATGTTTTTACCAAACATTGTGACTATTGGTTGAAAATTACGCGTTTAAGAACCATTAAAGCTTCAAAAATGCAATATAATAGGATGAAATAGACGAACCTCCGATCTGGACCAAAAACAATAGGGTTTGTCCTAGTGTAGAACCGAATAAGTGTAACAAATGTCAAGATCGTCGGATAAAAAGTGTCAAAATTTTCCTATGGTCATGAGACGAAAAACGAACCTACCCTCACCCCTGGGTCTCAATACAAGATCAAGACTTTCTTCTAAAACCTACATAAAAAAAGGGGAAATAAATACCACAGAAATATGTGAAGCTTCGGGGAACTTTGTAGGAAAAATTATGACATGGATGACAGTACTTTAATCAAAAAATCATATAAAAGCTAAAATATGTAACAATCATGTACTGTATTTGTCTACTTACAATAAACATGCAATTTATTCGTCCACCCAAACTGAAGTTTTCAAATTTAAAGAAAATTATTTGGCCCATCCGTCCACCAACTTGAAAGGAATAAAGTCTCAGTCTGGGATAAAAACTTACTTTTCACAACTCTTTCAGTTGCAGGATTTTTAAGTTAAGAGAAAGGATTTCATCAGTTGATTCATGATTTATGCTCATCGTAGACTTCAAGTTGCGAACAGAAGATGTTTGGAGAAAAAACCAATAACTGAGGAGTTATCAGCCTGAAAAGGTAAATATTTTTTCATGGTTCTGAAGCTGAAAGTTCTGGGAGGCAAATCTAAATATTCGAAATTCATTTCAAGTGAAGGTAAATATTTACAACAGAAGAGGTTTCGAAATTTTAAACAAGTGCATTCAATAATTAATCATTTAGTTCCAAGCCCCAATCCAATGTAGATGACACAGATATTATTTCATCACACAAAAGGACTACGCAACATCCTCAATTTTTTTCAAGTAGAAAATCAGAGTTCCTTAAAGGATTAGAAAAATCATAACGAATGGGAACGTTTAAAACCATAAATTACAATAATAATTACCTCAGTACAAGTTTAATGAATAAGAAACAACTTGAGTCGAACGTCACTACTGATAACAAACGATCAAAAGATGCCCAGATCCAGGCATTGGCCAAACACTGGTATACTAATGTAAACTATAAAATTAATATAAACTTCACAATAAACATAATATTAATTGACAAGAAACAAAAGAGATTTCTACATAAAGAAAATAATGACGTTTCATGTACATTGAAAGAAAAAAAAACGAAAGCAGGAGAACTGCGAAAATCTGAAAAAAACACAGATACCAAAGTTTTCCAAATTTAAAAAATACGACGGTACCCGATATTCAGCAGTTTTCAACTTTAAATGAAATCAAAACTGTTTCATATCTGCTGTAAAGGACACAGCGAGATGAAATTTTTTCACAATTAATTGTGGGCAAGAAGTAAAGAAATTGAATTCAAGATTTACACTTGATACTGCTTATTGTAAAGACTATCTTAGTTAACTTTCGTGTTGAAAAATTAAAGATCCATTACACGCTGTAAGTGAAGAAGTGATGATGAATGATGATCATAGATAAACAGATATATATTTCTTATATAGATGAGTAACTTGAACCTTTTCTGTTGGGAGACCTATCGTGAACGACGGTGTCGTACACGATTCGATAACGATAATGTGACACAATATCGTTATCTCACTGACGTCATTGATCGACTCTATGACGTCAGTAGAACAGACCTATCAAACGTTACCAACTTACACAAACACAGACAACACAGACAAGTTCGTTACAAGAAATAACGAACGATGTCATACGGTTAATGGCAACAAACGGGAAACACCACGTTCTTTTATATTTGTCTCACTATAAGACCATCTCACATTACCTCATAACAATACATTATATATTCACGCTTCACTTAACCTGTACACATGTCCATAATATATTTTCGTGCTTTTCTTGGTAGCACTGACTTAATGTATCATATATATTTTCAACAAGGGTTCGTTATTTACATGTCTTTTAATTATTTACACTAAATAATGTAAATAAATATATTAATTAAATTAAATTATTTAAAGTAAACGATAAGATTAATGATGAATATTAAACAAATAAATACTGTTACTGCTTTTTTCCATGATTTAATTTCCATTATCATTTATCACTTATTTATCAGTATCACGTTATTCAGTCATAGGCCCATATTCACAAATGTCACTTTAACCTCCCTTCACTTAAACTTCACTTTAAAAAAGTTTTTTGCACCATTTTGTACTAAAAAATATGGGAACATTGTATCTCTTATGAGAGTCCCAATGAAAAATAAAATGTTACCAGATTCTTAAATATAAAATTGTGCCAAAAGTCATTTTTAAGTGAAGTTTAAGTGAAGGGAGGTTAAAGTGATGTTTGCAAATATTGGCCATAATAACTCATAAGTCATAACTCATAAGTAATAAACAAGTTCTTTGGATTTCAAATTCAATCAAATTTCATTTCAAATTTTAAGAAAAATCAAACTATTTAAATTTTCCATGAACTCCGATAAAAAAGTAGGTTGTAAAACTTCTACAGCCAATGGGTGACTGAATTTCCATCCTGTAAAAGAAAATGGAAGATGATATGCAGAATGTAATATATGTGAAAGAACTCTCGATCAAATATTCAAGAATCTTCAGTTTCAATTTGTTGTTCTACACTCCACCTACACTCGCTCACTAGCCGTTAGCGCTACTACTTTGAACAACGTAAACTAACACTTTCAGGTTGTGCAAACAAACACGACTTTTTTCGTCCGTTCACCCGAGAACGCTGAAACTCGTTTCCCACTCAAACTGTAATCTCGTAATGGAGGGAGATCGTTCATCTTCCTCAAACTTATAATTTGTATTCTCGATCATTGCATTAAAGTATCTCTAACTAACTTATTCCTTTCTTTGGATTTCAACCTCACTTCATGGTAGGCAGAGCTGCGATTCCTGAATAGTTAGTACAAAGTGATACTTAAGCTTTCAATTTAATTTTTTGCTATAGTATCCAAAAGTTTAAGGAACTATAAGCTTTTATTTTCGTTAAAAGTTGTATTCTTTACGAAATATATTTTAATTCAAGAGTTGTTAACTCAAGTGAATTTTTTTTTCGTTTAATTTTTCGAAAAGTTCATCGAAAATTATTCGAAGGTTACTTCAATCATATTGGCGCCAAATTAACTTAACGCCATTTTAATCATCTTCCGAAAAATACTGGATCGTCTTTTTGTGGCAAGGTGAAACCAAAATCTTTTTTCGTCGTGGGATTGCAGATTACTTCGGACCTGGATCGTCTGTTACAGCAAGGTGAAACATAGTAAATTCAAAAATCGGAGATCACTGTTGCATCAAACGAAGTCATCGTAATTTTCGAACATCATCATAATCAAAATTTTGTCGATTGAGTGCTACTGATTTTGTATGCTGCCAAGACTGAAATTTTCTAAGGACAACCTGAAATTAATCAAAATAAAGAAAAACAAAAAAATAAAGATAAAAAAGAAGAAGAGAGACCAATTAAATTGTCATACATGGTAAGAAAATACAACAAAAACGAAGACTGGCTACTAAAAAAATTAATTAAAGATAACACAAAAAATGAAAATTATGTATACTTAAAAAAAAATGTTACTTGATGGGGAGGCGGAGGTCCATCTCACATCAAATATGGAAAAATTAATTAATATAACAAAATTTAAAATTCCAGTAAAATTACAATGTGCACTTAAAGATACGTATTTGTATGCCACACATATGGGGAATATGAGAATATTAGTTGAAAATGAAAATAATATTCAAACAGCAATTGAATTATTGGAAGTACATTATGTACCAGATCTGTCATTAGACATTATGTCTGGAATCAAAGTAACAGAATCTGGAATTTTACATATGGATCAAGGAAAAGAAAAAATACAAACATATTTTATAGAAACAGGAGACATTTTATTTACATCTTATAAAATTGATGGAGTCTTTCAAGTAAATTATGATTACATAAACATACCAAAAAAATGTATGCCCATCACCCAAAACCAAGATGACGATGAATGGGACTCTTTCTCTGTCGAACTAGAAATAGAAGAAGAGGAAGAAGAACCAAATAATAATAATTTAGAAGAAATTAATGAAAATAATAATATTACCACTGAAAATAATAATAATGAGGATAATAATGATGATAATAAAATAAAAAAAAATAATAATATTACAGATAATTCATTAGAAATAATCCAAAATACTACAAACAACCATAAAAAAATGATTTGGCATAGACGTTTGGGTCACTTAAATGGAAAATACATGAGATACCTACATAAAGTCACAGTAGGAATTCCAAAAATAATTATTTTTAAATATGATGATTTTATAAATTGTGAGATTTGCAAAATAGCTAATAGCCAACGTCTAGGACATAATAATGTTAGAAATAAACCCCAAAGAAGACTGGAAATTATATCATCTGATATCATGGGACCATTCACACCTAACCAAAAATATATACTAACATTTATTGATAATTATAGCAAATACACCTTCGTGATACCTATATCCAATAAAAGTCAGGTATTTACTGAATTTAAAAATATTTTTCTTTCAATGAAAAATAAATTCCCTGAAACACCAATAAGCCAAATAAGATGTGACAATGCAAAGGAATATATGGATCAAAAATTAGTGAAATTTTGTGAAGAAAATGGAGTTCAAATTGAAAATGTGGTTCCTTACTCGCCGGAACTGAATGGGGTTGCCGAACGGCAGAACCAAACCTTAATGAAAAGAGTACGAAGTCTACTAATTGATGGTTATCTGGATATTAAATATTGGGCACATGCAATAGCTACAGCCGCATATTTAATAAACAGATCACCGACAAGAGTAAACTTAGAATACAAAACTCCATACGAAATTTTTTTTGGTAAAAAACCAAACTTATACAATTTGAAAATTTTTGGATCATTAGTTTATAGGCATATTCCGTTAGAAGTTCGACAGCAAAATGCAACTAAGTCAAAAAATAGAAATGAACAAAAAATAGATCCAAAATTTGCACCAAGGGGAGAAAAAGGTATACTCATGGGATATACCACTACCGGATATTGCATAAGAGACCCTTTCTCAAATAAATTCAATATATCTTGTGATGCCAAATTTGATGAAAATAAAAATATATCAAACCTTAAAAATTGTGAACAAGAACTGGTACTTAAACTAGCAAACTTTGTGAAAAATGTAGTTAATATAAATACTTTTAACATTACAAAAACTATAGACAATAGGTGGATCAAAGTCTGTATACCAACATGCTATAAAGATATTAAAAATAATCCTTTTAGAAAAGAATGGATGAAAGCTATTGAAGATGAATTTATTTCATTAGAGGAAATGGATGTGTGAGAATATGTGGACTATGATAAATCTTTAAAAACAATTGATACAAGATGGGTTTTTGTAACCAAACCAAATGATGAAGGATACCACCAACCGAAGGTAAGATTGGTTGCGAGGGGTTTTAAGGACAGAACCGAATACGAATTGGGACAAGTATTTGCCCCGGTTGTTCCAATTTGGATAGTAAGATGGTTCCTATCAATCGTTAATAAATATGACTTGGAAATGGTTCAATACGACGTAAAAACGGCTTATTTAAATTCTCCTGCTATAGTTCCAATATATTTAAAACCCCCAGAAGGTTTACTAATGGAAAGTAACAAATTATTAAAACTCAGAAAATCTATTTATGGCTTAAAAACATCATCTAAATCGTGGTATAATTTAATAAACGAATATATTCTAAAAATGAATTTTGAAAGATCAAAAACGAACAAATGTCTATATTTCAAAAAATCAAAAGAAAAAATAATTTTAATGATCACATATGTCGACGACATATTAATAGCCTCAAATACCCCTGAATGGATTAAAAACGTAAATGATTCCTTTAACAAAAGATTTACCATGAAAATTATTGATAACCCAAGATTTTATTTAGGATTTGAAATTATTAGAGATAGAAGAGAAAATACAATAACTCTAATACAATCACGATATATAGAAAAAATTTAAAAAAAATATAATCAAAATGAATCAAATTTCATAAATACCCCTATAGAAACATCATTAAAAATTGAAGAAGATGAAAATTGTACAGATGATACAGAATATCGTTCAATGATTGGAGCCTTGTTATATCTAGCTAGAATAACAAGACCAGATATTTCATTTGCAGTAAATTTTTTCTCAAGTTTCCAAACAAAATCAAATTCTAAATTAAAAAATCATGTAAGAAGAATATTTAAATATGTAAATACCACAAAAGATTTCTCAATTAAATTCACATCAGATCGTAAAGGCATACATTTATTCGTTGATGCATCTTATGCCCCAGATGTAAAAGATCATGAAATAAAAATATCAAATTTAAATCTGGGAAAATCAATATCAGGATTTTTGATATATTTAAATGGGGATTTAATTAATTGGAATGTAAGAAGACAAACAATCGTAGCTACAAGCTTAACTGCTGCTGAAATTATTGCGGTATTTGATGCCTTAGACAATATACAGGTCACATTCCTTCTACAAAAAGAAATATTCCAAGAAAATGACCCAGTAAGAATTTTCGAAGATAACATTTCAGCCCTCAGAATAATGTTGGGAGGAGCTCAAAAACGAGCAAGGGCATTAATGATAAAATGTTATGCCATTACACAATCGGTAGAGGATAAAGAAATAGAATTCAAAACTGTAGGTACAAACTCGCAATTAGCAGATATGCTGACAAAAAGTCTCGAAAAACTAAAATTTAGAAATCTAGCCGATAAAATCTTAACGACATCAAACCTCTCACAATAAAATTCATTAAATTCACAATAATCATATGGAAAATAGTTTATTTTTAGGGGAAAAAATATAGAAACTCAAGTCAAGAATCACTGAATACAATAATCCCGCTTTTTATAATATAGTACATGAAAAATATAATGTTCGAGAAAAGGAAAAATCACATGTTAAAACAAAATTAATAATATAATATACTTTTAGGCCAAATAATACTTGTTGAAACAAAATTTATTTTCGTGTAGGTATTCATTGTCATCTCTGCAAATTCAGGTTTTGAATAAACAGAGATCTGAATACAAATCATAAACATGATTTCACACGTTTAGTTGATATTAGTTTATCACATTTCGGAACACACTCATTCAACAAGTACTGAACAAAATTGAACAAAATTTTTCTCGAACAACATGAAAGATCGAAAAATATACAAATCGAAATCCGTTAATATAATATATGTCGATAAAATTTTTTTTTCTTTTCGAACATACATCGAAATACATGTTGTAATCTAGTCATTATTTATTATTAATTTAATTTTATGTAATTTATTTTATTTATTTTTGTTGTTTGGGAAATGAAAGTAAAAATGTAATAATATTGTAATTCAAAATTTTTGTACTCGCGATAAATCATGTTCGCTCGTTTCTATGAACTGTGGGGGGGTGTTGTTCTACACTCCACCTACACTCGCTCACTAGCCCTTAGCTCTACTACTTTGAACAACGTAAACTAACACTTTCAGGTTGTGCGAACAAACACAACTTTTTTCGTCCGTTCACCCGAGAATGCTGAAACTCGTTTCCCACTCAAACTGTAATCTCGTAATGGAGGGAGATCGTTCATCTTCCTCAAACTTATAATTTGTATTCTCGATCATTGCATTAAAGTATCTCTAACTAACTTATTCCTTTCTTTGGGTTTCAACCTCACTTCACAATTAAAGATATTTTAGAACAACCTGTTAATACTTCTGCTAAGAACAATACCACTACTACCTTGTCACCACTGGTAGGAAGTCGCCACAATAAGCATTGTAAAATTATTGAAAAAAATGAATTACTTATGATGGCGGCACATCTCTTATCACCCTCATGGTCATATCTACTAATAACATCAATGTATAGGAATATCAGAACAAGCACTACCTTAAAGCTAAATTTAAATGAAGTAGCAGTAACCTGTTAAAAAGACAAGGAGCTATGAAGAAGGTATTGCTGTCTAAGGCCCATATTCACAAACATCACTTTAACCTCCCTTCATTTAAATTTCACTTTAAAAAAGTTTTTTGCAAAATTTCGTACTTATAAATGTGGGAACATTGTATCTCTTATGAGAGTTCCAGTGTAAAAATAAAATGTTACCAGACTATTAAATATAAAATTGTGCCAAAAGTCATTTTTAAGCAAAGTTTAAGTGAAGGGACGTTAAAGTGACGTTTGTGAATACAGGCCTAACTTCCACTCACTGCAAAAAATGTAATAAGATGTAAACATATACTTTTTTGTAATGTTACCGATTATTCTTCATTTGTTAATAATTATGTTCATCAAACTTATTAAAATCATATAAAAGGAAGTTTCAAAAACCATATGAATTATTTATTTGCTGCATTTAATTTGATTCTGATAAGTTGGCAATGAGTGAAATAGAGATAGCAATACTTCGATATAACTCTCTCTCACTTTCCAACACATTTCTGAACTGTTGTGACATAGTACTCCTTCCATTATTCCTATACTTCAATGGCTAATAAAGGGCCTTATCATGGGCAGGTGGCAGCACTGAATTAAATACAACATACTGTTAGAATACAGGAACTGGGGTGTGTTCAGAAAGGTTACCAGGTAAGGCAAAATTTCCACACCACATAACCTCACATTCACCCTACTTAGTAAACACAATCTGAACAAGCTTTAGGGGATTTCATTTTAGTCCAATAAATTATATGAAGTTACCTCGGAGAATTATTTTCTTATCTCCATGGGTGAAGAAAAAAATGACTCTCCTCAGCAAAAAAAAGATGTTTCTAAACAGTTTACTCTTGGAAAAAATTACTCTCTCAAGCACAAAATTACCTTTCTGAATGCATAGGGTAACAGGTTTCCTTCCCTGGTAACCTTTCTAAACACGTCCCTATTTCGAATATAACTGCCGCAAATTAATCACATCTTATTTAAAAATTATCAGATAATTAAAATTTTCCTTTATACTCGATGTTTTGGGTATTTTCTTTGGTTTTGAAAATGAGAAAAAGTTGTCCAAGACTCTGAGGTGTCTCCCCTTTTTTCTGAACTATATTTTGAATTTATCATTAGAAATTACCTACAACCCCTGCAAATACCAAAAACTGGACCTACCTTGGTTTTTTGTAAACAAGAACCGCATTTTTATCTTTAAATTTTGAAATTAGAAACAGTTGCATGGTCAAACATCATGATAGGTAAGTTGAGTAGATATTTACTAATGTATGATGGCTAGAAACTCACTTTAAATCAGGCAATTTGCATATACCAGCTGCTGTAGCTGCAACATATTCAGTGATTCTGCAAATGATCATACCTATCTCTGTAACTTTGAAGTTTGACCAGTTGAATTTTCAGAAAATTTTTTCTTATTTTAAAATTTGAAGGTAAAATTGAGGGTTCATGTTTAAAAACAAAAACTAGGTCTAGTGTTTGGTAGTTGCAAGGTTTTAAAAAAATTTCAATGATAAATTACAAATCTATGCCAAAAAGTACGGGAGTTACCTCAGATAACATCTACTTTCAAAAACAAAGGAAAAAAGGGAGGTCCGTACTCCGTAGTAAGTGGACCAACCTGTATAGTTATAGAAAAATTCTAAATATTTCTTATTTAGAAATAAGCTACTTTTCATTAACATTTTATTTTTTTTTTTTTAAATAGATAAAAAATAGTCCATCCAATATAATCATACTATGTTCATAGACATTTCATCATACCTCTTCCAGTTATTGTTTATTTTAATTTTCATGGAAGGGCTTAAACTGGAGTGCACTAAATTTCTAGTGGGGTTGCATCTCCATCTTGTATCTATGTGGGTACCACCTTATCATATTTTTCAAATCCAATCAATTTTAAATGTAACCAAACAAATCATACACCCAAAGTATAAT
This sequence comes from Ericerus pela, assembly GCA_011428145.1. NCBI lineage: Eukaryota > Metazoa > Arthropoda > Insecta > Hemiptera > Coccidae > Ericerus > Ericerus pela. Next base: position 71,034 of record WOFM01000511.1, read on the forward strand.
AAACATAGGTATTTGATTTAATTTTAAACATGTTATAATCTGTTTCAGAATGTTGAAGGACATCAATGGTATAGTGGCTTTAGCCGCTAATCTGTTTAACATCCATTAGACAGTAAAATATGTTGTCGCACTCCTCCTCACCAAAGTGTAAGTGTCTGGGAACTGTCTCAACTCCAGTACAGACTCCAGCGTCCTGTGCGCTGTTGTCAAACATACTGCGTCTGGTGTATGCGCAGTAGCTCGTATATCTATATCACGATAAATGGGTCCTAAGTTTAGAAGAATATTGAGTGAAGTTTGTTGATCTAATCTTATAAATTTTTTTTTTGTGAAGTTTTATATTTAATTTTGTGTTTAACTTTAAGTAGGTACCATTTTTATATTATTAATTCCATTGAATAAATTTTCTTATCTGTTAAGAGCAACTGTTGTTACCCTACAATATAATAAATTGTTGTTTCTTTTTTTTTTCATTATTTCCATCAGTTTCAGAAAAAAAAGAAACCCCTCAAAATACTTATATACAAACTAATCCGTTTATAATTTATAGTACCATAATCATGAATAACAAAAAATTAAATCTGTATATTTGCTGTTCAATAGGAGTTTCCACTGCTAATTTTAGGGATATATTAGTATTCTTGTAGCTAAAAAACAATGTAAAATTAACAGTAATACCTTTCTATGTGCACTATTTACAGCTAAAATACAGCTAATGTACGACTAATTACAGATGTGAATTAGTAGTGCTACCACTAAAATACAGATATTTATGAAAAGTCATTAGACATTAAATAGCTGTGTATTAGCCATAAAAAGTGTATCAAATTAGGAGTTACAGCTAATTTAGTATTGATTTTTAACTGTGATAATACTAAAGTACTGCTAAAATTAGCAGTGGAGACGCCTAATTTTTTTACCAGTTAGTGGTAAATTATTTGCCTGGTATCATGGATGGTAATCTTTGATTTTTACATGAGTTCAAAATGTGTGCAATTTTGGTAGAGTGTAGTACATATTTTTTGTAATAATTCTTAGTCTTCAATTTGTAATTTTATTATGCTGCTGTTTTTTTCTATATATTTTTTTATATGTTCTGCAAAGTTATCCAATTTTTTAATGTTTCCAAGTTCTTTGAAACATTTAATAATGAACTGTATTCCTCGATGAGAATTTCTTCAATACTTTTGTATTTATCTTCTAATGAAATTTGATTGCTTATTAACAATTGGCTGTCTCTGTATGTTAGTATTTGACAGCATAATGCATACCAATCTCCTAAAGTATCTCTCAGTGGATCTACTATGTGTCAGACTTAGTCCGTATAACTCTCACATATCTCGTACACTACCTGGAAACACTGAATTCTTAACATGTAACATTCGTATTCATATTCCTACACACACTGTTATATCGTAGTGGGAAACTTGTCATTTCTCTCCCCACAATGTCAACTGTATTTTGTCTGTTTGTTAATCGTCCATTAAATGTTGAATTAAATCCGTTTCTGTTTTTACTTGAAAATACGATTCTCGGTTAAATATTATCTGCACATGTTAGCAGAGTGCGGTGTTTCTTGTAATTTTTTGTTCTAAAACGTTGAAATCCAGTTGATGTGATACTGGTGATTTTTATTTTTCAAGTTTAAAATGTTATTTAATCGCGAATATTTGACAGGGAGTTGAAGTATTTGGCGATACTTGTTTTCTTGGTGTTTGAATTTTTGGAGTGTCAATCAGACTTTGGTTCAATGTGACGAAAGAATTGAGACCAGATAATTCCCGCTAGTGTTCAATATAGCAACGGAGAAAAAACAATTAAACAAGTTGTATAACGCAGAAAAGTCATCTAAATTTTAATTCTCTTTTTTTTTTACACAACCCCGACTTAGGCCGCTGGAATCGATCTTCGAAGTCAAATAAGCTGAAACAAATAAAAGATGCAGGTGAAGAAGTAACAGAAAAATTAGAACTTGAAAATTTACTAATGGCCATAGGACACGAACAGGCAATCCCCTTAATGAGATTTGAAAACTTAAAAGAAGAATAAAGAAATTTAAATAATTTAAAAAGGATACTTAAAGAGGATTTTGACCAAAAAACAAGAGCCATACAAATATTACGAGAATATAGGAATAATAATAACTAAAGTAGAAATAATTATCAAAAAATAGTTATTAAAATAATAATTATAGAAATAATAATAATGGAAATTATAGAAATTACAATAGTAACAATATCAAAGTATAAATTGGAGACAATATCCTAATAATTATAATAACTATAATAATAATAATAATAATTATCACAATACTTACCAACAAAATCAAAATACAAATATTAAATGTTTTCATTGCAATTGATCAGGGCATGTAAAATCAAATTGTCCTCAAAACAATCAAAACACGAACTACAATACTAATAATAATGGAAATCATAGTAATAAAAATGAAAATAATAATAATACTAATAATGATAATCAAAATACTAATAATAAAAAATCAAATAAATAACAGTAACCACCAATTAGGATGAGTTTTATGTTCAAAAGATTTAGAAACGATGATGGATAGTTAATTGACGAATTAACAAATGTTATTAATAATAAAAAAACAAAAAACAAATTATAAAAATTTGACTAAGAATATGTTATTGGATGGAGGATCAGAAGTTCATCTGACTTCAGATATTAGTAAATTAAAAAATATTCAAAAATTTGTACAACCAATAAAATTAATGTGTGCTCTAAAGGGGGAATTTTTATATGCGACACATAAGGGAACAATGTCAATTTTGATTGAAAATAAATTTAAGGAACAACAAATAATAGATTTATTGGATGTTCATTTTATACCTGAATCGAATTACGATATTTTATTAGGAATAAGAGTTACTGAAACTGGAATATTAAATATAGATAAAGGAAAAAATATAGCGAATATTTATTTTATAGCAACAAACAAAACTTTAATGTCAGCTGTCAAAAATGATGGTGTTTTTGTAATAAATTATGAATTAGTTGAGAATGATAAGGAAAGGATTTGTATGCCAGTCATTAAAGATGACAATTGGGATAATTATGAAATAGAGCTAGAAATAGAGGAAAATGAAAATATAAATACACAAGATACTGACTGGAATGAATATGAGATAGAGGAAACTGTTGAACAGAATACAGATTCACAAGATACAGATTGGGAAGATTATGAGGTGTCATTAGATGTAAATAAAGATGATTCATGTGATACCCTAAGAATCTATGAAATACAAGATAATAATAAAAATTCTTCAAATATAATAAATAGGAATAATAATAATGAATATGAAATTAATAATGTGAATAATAACATAAACAATAATAATGAAAACAAGAATACAACACAAGAATATATAGGAATAAATGAAAACAATAATAATGATAGGTATACCTAATTAATGAAAATGAAACAATTTTAGAAAATAACTTAGATGAAAATACTATTATAGAAAATAATGAAAATCAAATAATACCCTTCACAAATAACACTACTGAAAAACAAAAGCTATTATGGCATAGTAGAATGGGACACATTAGTGGAAAATATCTCAAATTATTACAAAAGCTGTCAACAGGAATCCCAAATTCACTAAAATTTAAGGTTAATGAGTTCATGAATTGTGAAATATATCAAATCGCTAATAATAGTAGACTAAAGCATAACAACTTTAAAACTAAACCCGATAGAAAACTACAATTAATTTCATCAGACATTATGGGACCATTTTCCCAATCAATACAGAATCAAAAATATTTATTAACTTTTATAGATCATTTTTCTAAATTTACTTTTGTAATACCAATAATATCAAGAAATGGTGTATTCAATAACTTTAAAATAATAGTAAATTCTTTAAAAAATAAATTTCCAGAATGTCCAATAGGAACACTAAGGACAGACAATGTGTTGATTTGATAAAACTTGCCCATCTCTAAATGTTCTATTTTTGTTTGATTCTTGGAACCTTCTTATTTACAGCTCTTTTTATGTGATAATCAGTGATGATATTTATTCTTGTAGTTCGAATTTCAAGTCCATCATGGATGGACCTAATAAAGTTTGGTTTAAGTAAACTTCTCGTTTTTCTTGCGTTTTACATCGATTCCATTGCGTTTCAACTCAAAATAACCAACACAATGCAAAGGAGTATACAGATATAAGAATGCTAAACTTTTGTCAGGAACAGAGAATTACTTTGGAAACCATAGTCCCTTATTCACCTGAACTTAATGGTATTGCAGAGACAAAACCAAACAATAATGAGAAGAGTTAGGGCAATGATCTTTGACAGTAATTTAGATCGCTAATTTTGGACATATGCAGCCACAACAGCGGCCTACTTGATAAATAGATCTCCGACAAAATCTAATCCAGATTTTAAAGTGCCATTTGAAATGTTTTTCAATCGTAAACCAAATTTAAATTATATTAAGATTTTTGGCTCATTGGCTTTCAAACACATTCCTGTGGAAATTAGACTCCTCAATGCAACTACACAAATTGAAAAGAAACAAAAGAAAATAGATCCTAAACTTTCTAACAGATCGGAAAAGAATATCTTAATGGGTTACACATCCACTGGTTATTGTTTAAGAGATCCCTTTTCTACCAAATATAATATAGCTTGCAATGTAAAATTCGATAAAAATAAAAATATATCACATTTAAAAATTTTAGATAATTTAATTATAAAACCATCTGAATACATTAAAGATTTAAATATTATTCCACCCAAAGTTTGCAATATAGCAAAATATTATGATAATAGATATATAGAGGACTGTATCCCTAAAAATATTCAGGATGTGGAAAGCAAACCTTTCAAAAATGAATGGAAAAATGCTATTCAAGATGAATTAAAATCACTAAAAGACATGGATGTTTGGGAGGAAGTACAGTATGAAAAACAATCAAATTTAGTAGACACTAGATGGGTATTTGTAACCAAATCCAATGAGAAAGGTCATCATAAACCAAAGTCAAGATTAGTGGCTTGCAGATTTAAGGATAGAACTGAATATAAATTAGGGGAAACCTTTGAAGCTGTTGCACCAGCCTGGCTTATAAGATGGATATTCTCAATAGCTAATAAATTTGATTTAAATTTTACACAATATGATGTTAAGACAGCTTACTTAAATTCTCCAATAAACTTTCCACTATATTTAAAACCATCTTTAGGTATGATAATAGACTCTAATAAAATATTGAAATTTAAAAAGGCTATGTATGGTTTGAAAATAGCATCAAAATCTTGATATAAATTGTTAGACAGTAAAATACTGCAAATGGGCTTTAATAGATCTAAAGTCGATGTTTGCCTATATATTCGTCAAGATAATAATAATAATAATAAAACATTTCTATTAACATATGTAGACGACATACTTCTCATTACAAAAGATAATAATATAATTGATGAAATTGATGAAATTAACAAAAAATTTGAACAATATTTCACAATGAAAATAATTAATGAACCGAACATATTTGTAAGTTTCGAAATTAAAAGATATAGAAATAGTAAAACAATTAAATTATCACAAAACATGTATATAAATAAATTATTAAATAAATTTGGTCTTAGTGAAGCCAAACACTCCACTACACCCATGGAAACCAACTTAAGAATAAATATTAATAATAATAATGAAAATTTAACTAATGTCACAGAATATAAAGCAATGATAGGAGCTTTGTTATATCTGTCTAGATTAACACGACCAGATATAGCATTTGCAGTAAACTACCTATCAAAATTCAAACAACACCCCACAATATAAAAAAAAAATTATGAAAATAGAATCTTTAAATATATCAATAATACTCAACATTATTACCTAATATATAAATTTTTAGGAAAACATATAGAGGCATTTGTAGATGCATCATATGCACCTGATGTCAATGACGAAATAATAGATCCGAATAATCTTTCTAAAGGAAAATCTGTATCTGGATATCTTGTTTTCTGTAACAGAGATCTCATTAATTGGTCAGTTCATAGACAATCTATTATGCCAAGCTCTTCAACGGCTGCCAAAATTATAGCTATCTATGATTCTTTAGATGATCTAAAAATAATTTGGCTATTAATGAAAGAAATATACCAACAAATAATACCCATTCAAATAAATGAAGATAACATATCCACACAAAGAATTTGTTCAGGCGGTACTCAGAAATGAGCTAGAGCACTTATGATTAAATGTTATAAAATCCTAGAAGAAAATTAAAATAAAATTATAGAATTTAAACCGTTAATCCACAGAATCAACTGGCAGACTTATTAACAAAAGCTCTTGAAAAATCGAAGTTTCAATATTTAGTTGAACAAATTCTTGAAACTTCCAACATATTTGCTATATCATAACAAATATAATATATATTAAAATAAAATAATTCACAATTCATAATTACATTTAATCTAATAAATATACAAAAGTCACATCTATACCATCAAATAACTAACATTCTTGAACCTTTAAATAATATAATATGTGTAACGAATATGTTTGTCATATTTTAATATAGACGTACATATTTCATTCACAGAAAAATACGTTTTTCTTACTAAGCAAATTCTTTCCCTAACATGTATTGTCAACTGGCCAAAGTACCATTACTTCCTGCCAACAACCACTACACGTTTTCTAACGGAATATTCGAGTACCTGAACATTCTGGTACCCGAATATTCTAGAAATAATTAAATACCTAAATCAGCAAATCCCTACTCTACTCACAACACCATAGAAAACCATATACCTTGACAGGTATATAAACTCTGGTTTTCATTAAAATAATGGTATTGTATAGAAATGTAATTGTACTCTTGACACTACGTAATAGTGTAATATATTTTATTGTAAATAAACTGGTCAGTCGTATACTGTACCTGCAATATTCTTCCAGTCTTAGACTGTGAATGAATACTTGTAAATTTAATATTGTGTTTTAAAAGTAAAGTGATAAAATTTATTGTGTGTTTCAATTTAATTAAAGTCTTTCATTTAGTTAAGGTCCACAATAGTTGTGGATAATAAAATTCAATTAGTTAAAATAATTCTCGAATACTATAATAATCCTGTGAATATTATCGTATATCGAAGGAAGTGTAATCGCCCCAAAAGAGGTTGGTTTCCAGTACTAAACCACCTCTTTTGGCTGTTATATTGTTGGCGCCCAACTGGTTTGCTTTTGCGATATCGAATCCTCGCTCAAGTACTAAAAAAGAAATTTTAAAATTTTCAAAAAATTTTTTTTTTCTTCCGAAATTTTTTTTTTTTTAAATAAAATAAAAATTGTTCCTGTCCATTCAACAACGTGGATCCAAGGCTGCTGCTTCAAAGGTATTTTCTTCTTTTTCTGTGTCCAAAGTACTTCAATTGGTTACCTTGAAAACTCTAGTAAAGTACTTAGAGAAAAGCGTAAGGCACGCTCTAAGGAATAGGAAGTAGAGGTATACCACGAGTGGAAAAAGACCAGAAAAGAGAAAATAAACACGTTGTGGGACTACAATACCCGGAGAAAAATTATATTCACAAAAAAAAAAAATTCAAAGAATCGTAAATATATTCGCCGCCCATCGACATCCTGTTGCAGTTACCACATCCGGATCATCAAGTTGCTGCAAAACACAAAGAAAAGTAAAGAATTAAAATTAATTTTAATTCGCGTTTCCCCTTATTTTTTAAGAGTGTTTTTTATAATTAATTTTTCGAAAAAATATTTTTTATGAACAAAAATTGGGAAAACTTAACAGAGCCCAATTCCCCTAAAATTAAATTTGATTGGCTCTTAAAAGCAACTAATCAAGAAATTTTAAATTTATGTAAAAATTTGAATATAAAGGTTAACATCGAAACATTCTCTCGACAAAAAATTCAAGAGGATATTGTATTAACCATAAAAAATAATATTGAAATAAAAAAGCTCCTAACTCCCAAAAATATTAAAATAATTTTGGAAACTCCCCACGGATCTTCACAAAAAAAGATCCCTGAAATTGAAAAACCTATCGAAAGAAAATATTTCGACCCTCCAATTTCATCAACTCCTGTTTTAGAAAGTAGTGAAAATCCTATTCCTCTTCCTAGAACAAAATCTGTAACAAATTTAGATATTTCAAATATTTCAGAAAATTCTGAAGAAAATTTTCGAAGTCCAGATACTGAACTTCTACGAGAATCTTATTTCCCGTTAGAAATTCAACCAACTGTTGTAGCAGAGACTGCTCAACAAAATAAAAATTTAAATTTCCCTATAAATACAAATTTAGAAAATAATATGTCTAACGTAGTTGCAATCAACGTAAAACCTACTCTTTATGGTCATACATCAGGCGAAGACATAGTTTTGTTCTTAAAAGGCTTTGAAAACGAAGCTGACTCCTTCAACTGGGATGCGACATTAAAATTCAAAAAAATAAAAACAGCTTTCACTGGAATTGCTAAACAAATTTTTGAAGATAAAATCCAAGATAATCCAGAATTTAATACGTGGAATAATATTAAACCAGAAATTGTTGAAATTTTCACTAGGACTAAACCCCAGTTACATGAATTATTATACAAATGCAAATACAAAGGTGAATCTGATTTTACCGCATATATGATGTTCGTATCAAAAATTTTAAAACAAATCGAATCCGGAATTACGGAAGAACGTATAATCGAAAAAATAATTTCAAACCTACCCGAAAAAGAAAGGGAATTTTTAATAAGGGAGAAGCCCAATACTTTACAAGAATTGGACAAAGCTTTTTCAAATTATCTAGATTTTAAAGATAAACTATTTGGCCACTCAGATCCCCTACTGAGAGCAAAAATAGAACAATTGGAAAAAACTATAGAGGAATTGAAAATAGGAAAAACTACCGAGAAAAAATCTGAAAAGACTTCAAACGTAGTTTCTTCTGATTCTGATTGGAAATCCGAGTTTGAGAAGTTGAGCGCTGCAATAGCGAACATTTCCAAACCTCCGGACAACAAGAAGAATAAAAATCCTCAAAATAAAAATCCAAATCAAAACCCAAATCAAAATGCAAATCAAAATTCAAACCAAAACTCTAACCAAAATACGAAACAAAACAGGAACAAAAATAATAATAACAACAATAATAATAATAATTATAATAATAATCCAAATCAAAACAATTGGAATCAAAACAAGAATAGGAACTGGAATAATAACCAGAACTATTCTCAAAATCCTAATCCTAATTACAAAGGAAATAATTATGACCCAAATTACCGAAGAAATAATTTTCGGAATAATAACGGTTATAATAATCGTAACTTTAATCAAAATTGGGTACCAAACTGGAATAATAATAATGTTCCAAAATGGAATAATAATTTTCCTAATTTCCCAAATTACTAAAATTTTATTCCAAACGTACCCCAATATCCCCAAAACTACGTGGCTGCTAACACTCAAACAGTTGCATCTCCTGCTCCGCTCATGTTAGTCCAGCCTCCCATTTCCCAAAACCAAATATCCAATTCCCTACCCTGCCAAAACGCTTGCTCAAAAAACTAAGTGTCCCCCTTACAGATGATTTATCAACTGTAAGGGATGTCTCGAACAAAGAGTTGAAATTGGTTAACAATATTAGTCAGGTGAATTTTGAAACAAAGGAAAGTGCTGATCACACTGCCCTATGTAAATTTCATCTTCCTTTTGCTATTAATGGCAAACATATACTTAGCCTAGTTGACCCAGGTTTGGAACAGACACTAATTGCTGAAGATGTTTTGAATAAAGTCAATTTTAAGGAACTTATAACTCCAACAGATGTAAGATTTCATGGTGCGGATTCTAAACTTTTAGACGTAATAGGTTTAACCAATGTGATTTTTTCCATTGATCATTGTGTTTATCCTCATCCCACCTACGTTGTCTGAAATCTGGTCGAACCAGTCATTTTAGGGTACGACTTCTTGTCAACCCATAAAGCAAAAATGGACTTCAATAAAAACAAATTCACATTACCGTGTGGTTTCGAAGAGCGAACATTTGACATGCCCGAATGTCACAACTATCCCCTTGAAAAAAAATACCCTCCCAATTATATTAAGCCATTTAAATTTTATTCTCCCCAAACTTATAAAATTAAGGAAAATTCAACGCTTATCTTAGCGACTCTTCCCCAACATTTGGAATTTCATAAAGAAATGTCCATGAAAAATAAAAATAAATTTTATTTAAATGTAAGTGATAACACTGTGATGGCTGTCAATAATAACGACAAACCATACGTAATTTACAAAGGTGAATACCTCGGTAAATTCGTGTTAAAAAATGCAATTGATTTTAATATTTGTAAAATTGAAATAATAAATGAAGATACGATATTAACGGACAGTCATGGTAATACTATTCCACTAGGTCCAAAAGTAGATTTAGAAAAGAAAATTAAAACGTATCAAATAATTAATGAAAATAATCAAATATTTAGTGGAAAAACTGATGAAGTTTCTATCTGTAAAGTCCCTCCACAAAAAGTCATTGTTGACGATGAAACATCATTAAGATGTAAAAACTTCAAGTTCTCTCACGCAGAACACGAAGCACTGCACAAATTGGTCGATGACCTAGTTAAAGCAGGTGTATTAAAAAAACAAAAATCAAGGTTTGAATCCCCACTATTTGTAAAAAAGAAACCTGACGGTGTTTATAGAGTTCTTGTAGACTACCGCAGAATGAACCAAAGGATAATAATGGATAACAATCGCGTTCCTACGATTGATATCATATGGCCTTATTTAAGAAATAAAAAGTGGTTCACTACTATTGATTTAAACAGTGGATACTTAAAGATTCCTCTGACCGAAGAATCTAAACAGTACACTGGTATCAATGTAAATGGAATCGGATATGTATTCAATTCCACTCCAATTGGACTAAGTATCTCCCCGTCTATTTTCCAAACTATCATGGATGACATCTTCCATGATATGTTGTGGAAAAAAATGGTTTGTTACCTCGACGATATTTGTATTTTCGGCGAGACATTCGAGGAATGTTGGGAAAATACAAGGGAAGTACTTAGATGACTAAGTAAAGTCAATCTAAAAATTAAAACAAAAAAATGTCAATTCTTTTTTAATGAAATTGAAATCTTAGGACATACTGTCCGATATAATGAAATTTCCCCATTAAATAAAAATATAGAAGCAATTAAAAATTTAAACCCACCTAATACTTTAAAACAATTACGATCGTTTCTCGGATCGATAAATTATCATAGGAAATTAATTCCTAATTTGGCTAAAATTACAGCTCCCCTTAGTGATCTTCTAAGAGGAACTGATAGCAAATCAAACGCTTGAATTAAATTGACCCCAGAGCATATAGAAATATTTGAAAAACTAAAAGAATTTATGATTTCAAAACCAGTTTTAGCGATCTATGATCCTAAACTAGAAAATTGTGTGGAAGTTGATGCTTCAAAAATTGCATTAGGTGCAGTATTGCTGCAAACTAATCCAATTACAAAGCACAAACATCCAGTTGGATACTTTTCTCAAAGAGACCAACATGCACATACAAAATTATGTTTGTTTGACCTTGAAATGATGGCCATAACGAATGCCCTGGCTCACTTTCGTGGCTACTTACTTGCTCTACGCTTCGTAGTATACACTGATCATAAACCATTGATTTATCATCAAAGGTTTAATACCCCAAGCCCGAGATTAATTAGATTAATCTCAAAATTAAATGAATACAGTTTTCAAATAAAACATATTGCCGGAAAAAATAATTGTATGGCTGATATGTTGTCCCGTCCCCATGACAAACCTGACGAAATTACTTTCGAATATGGTGAATTTTTGGTGGATAAAAAATATACACTCCCTGAAGGAGAAAAAAATGTGAATACTATTTGTAGAATTCACAATGAAAAAATGGTCCCATTAAATTCGGTTTTTTATCAAAACCAGAACTTATGGTTTTACCCAAATAATTTCCTCAATACCCAAAATTACCCTTACCCTCCTTCACCATCATCAACATTCCCATACTACCCTGTGGTTCAATCCACAAGTCCCATTCAGAATTTACACTCTGAAAATCCCACAAATGTCCCCACTACATTAAACGTAGTTACTCGATCTGCATCAAATAGAGATTCTAATCAAACAAATCTCAATGAACAGATCCTCCTTTCCCCTACCAACCAAACTTCCCAACCCATAATTCCCGATCCCCAAAAGATCTCAAATCCAAATTCCCCATTACCTGACCATAATGATCAAACAGAAGTTTCAATTCAAGACCCTGTCCCCAAAATAGAAATTGAACTTCCAAAAAATTTAAAAACAATGCAGGAAATTGATCCTCATTGGAAAAATGTTATATCATTACTAAATTATAATGAAGTTAAAAAAGATAAAAATAAATTTTGAAAATTAAATAGGTCTATTAAACTATATTTTCTTGACAAAAATAATGTATTAAAAAAATTACCTAACCCAACCTCATCCCACGATGAAGCGGTTACTGTAATCCCCGAAAAACTAATTCCAATAATTCTAAAAAAATTGCATGACGATCCTTTGCATGGAGGTCATTTTGGAATTAAAAAGACCAAAAATAAGGTGAAAAATTACTTTTTCTTTAAAAATTTGACACAAAAAGTAACGGAGTATGTTCTCTCCTGTCACGAATATCAAATGATGCAAAACTCACCGCAAGAGATTGGTCATCTCAAGCTTATTGCAATTGAAAATCCAAAACCTTTTTCTCATTTGGAAATAGACTTTATTGGAAAATTCAATACGGACTACGAACACTCGTACGTGCTCGTACGTGTTGATAAAAGTACCAACTTTTGTGCAATACATCCGACAAAAAATCCAAATGCTCATTGTGTAATTGAGTATTTGAAGTTTATTTGTCATACGTATGGCCCTCCCACAAAAATCTCGTGTGATAACGGAGGTCATTTTGCGAATGAATCCGTTCGAAATTTTTGCAAAGAAAATAATATTATGTTGGTCTATTCATCTTTCTACTCCCCACAATCGCAGGGATTAGTAGAAAAAATTAATGGTGTGATTAAGAAATCACTTTCCAAATACAAACATTCAAATGAATCCGAGTGGATTGACACTATAAACAAAATTATTTTTGCTTATAATACAAGTCTAATCGATCATTTAAACAAAAAATCTCCATTTTATTTACTTCACGGATATAATCCAAAAATAAATTTATCCGAAATTCCTGAAGAATCAAATAATACACAGACTCGTGAGGAAGAGATTGAAACACATCTTCAAACGAGAGAAAAAATGCCGATCCTAGCGAAAAAAGCATCAGAAAAGAATGCAAAACACTACAACGCTCACCATAAGATCATTGAATTTAAGCCTAATGACCTAGTATTGTTACGACAATCAAAGAACATTGCAAAAAATAAATTAAAATACTCCCGACCACATAAGATTATGAAGAAGGTCACGGACCTAAATTACGTTATTCGCATTAAAAATGATGACAAAACTGCTTACGAAGAAACAGTTCATGTATGACGATTAATCCCATACAAGTCTCGTGAAAATATTCACGAAGACAAAAATAAAAATCAGAATGATAAAAACCCTGAAACCCCCATCTCGACCCAAATTGTGCCTAAACCAAGGGGTCGCCCTCGTAAAAAAAACGTAGAGGGTGTGTAGAGTCTACTACCCATCCTTGTTTTAATCTTAAGTTTTTTTTAGACTAAGTTCACTCCCCCTATAAAACATAAGCTTTATTATTCTTGAAAATTAACTGTCCCTAGATAATTTTTGTAAAAAATCATCAATAGGTTAGCAAAAATAATTTTAAAAATTATAATATAAAAAAAAAAATCCGTAAGAAGCTCCAAACAAAAATTTTATTATTTTTTTGAAAAAACTGACTTCTTGCATATTTTTACTGTAAATAAAAACCTGCTCTTAAGCTGAGCAAAATAATAAAATTTAAAAATTTTGAAACTATTAAACGATAAAATTATGCGACATGAAAAAATTCTGTATAAAAACTCACCATTTAATCCCAAGTGTCTGCATATCCAGAAAGAAACTCTCCCAAATTGTCCCCGCTCATACTTGACTCTGAGTCCATTGACATTGGGGAATTTGCCACTGTGACCGCAGTTGGATCCACTGTCGATGTAGATTCTTCGGAACTCAGGGCACCAGAGATGTATGGCGTATCCCGTGTAAATGTATACATCATTGGATCCGTCATCAGCCATCCACTTCGGATTGAATGGGCAAAACTCCGTTCCAAGGCATCGTAATGTCGAACGAATTGGAAACCAGCTTCCAAAGATGTGATAATGAGTCGAGGATGATAATAGGCATTTAAAAATTGAACAAATTTTATCCCTGCCTCCCCCTGGATAAGATTGCTCACGTAATGTTTATCGGTGTGGACATACTCCAAGTTTACGGTTTCGTTGCTTTGCTGCGATATACAAAGCAACCCAACCGTAATACCTGCAAGTATGCCGACATTGTGGTGATTACGCAGGCAATGTTCTCCATTAAAAACTAGCCTAAGTCCTGCTACCCCAAATTTGATACGTAACCCTTGCGGGTAAAGGTCACGCAAGTTGAATAGGAACTTTTGAAAAAATTCCTCGGACTCGGGACAGCAAGCAAATCGAATGCTATGCTGCCATACCCAAAAATCCTCATGGAACTCTTTGTCTGGAAACCGATGAGACTGAAATTCCCAATTGAAAGATTCCTTATTCAAGCTTTGCGACCCATGGGATAATAGTGAAAACAAACGATGTAATGAAAAATAAAACCTTGCTTCACAAGGACAATGTTGAAAAGGCTTTACGCTGTCCAAAATCACTTCACTTAGAAGCCAAGTTTTGTTAGCTTCTACGACTCGGGTTGACACAAAAACTCGCTCATCCATAAAACAAAAAGATGATGCCATGTTAAAAAATTTTTTTTTCTCCCAAACTTTCCGAATATAACAAATGAAATTCGCTTTAAAGAAAAAAATTAGAATGAACAAAACCTTTCGAAAGTATAATACGAACTAAATTATAAGTCCGAAATAAGAATAACCTAAATGTACTAATTCTACAATTATGCTTAATTTTGTTATTATTTTTTTTTCCAAATAATCAAATTTTACCTGATACAGTGAGAAATAAGTGAGACGTTGCTTCTTCTCTTTCTGTTTCAGTAAAAAAATGTTTGTTCAAATAATCGCTGTCATGTACGCATATCTAATTTCCAAAAATTCAGCACAACGAATGTCGTCCTACACATATCGGATTACCACGGCGTCCACAGGTGCTTACTTCCAGGAAATCAGCAATATTTACGTATATGTAAAATCAGCTCCAATTCTGTACTCGTTAGAATTAGACTTACACGAGGCAGCAGATGAAATCCTATCTACTAATTTCAAGCATGCACTGTGTAATGCTACCGAATGGAAAAACTGCAAATATGCAAAAATGGCCTTACGATTAAAAAATTCCATAAAAAATTTAAAAAATCAAAACTTGGTACTCATCCAAGATTTTTATTCTACCCCATCACCAATTCAAAACAAACGAAGCGTCTTTACTCCAATTAGATCTTTCTTTGGAGATGCGCTACGATTTTGTTGTCGAGTGCTTAATTTCCGCGATGGAAGAAATTTCCCTAAAACATGAATATAATATAATAAAAAACCAATTACTTTTGGAACATGCTTCTTTAGTAAATACCTCTACAAATTTACATAACTTTATTGATCATACAAATAGTTTTATGAAAAATTTTGTTGCCCATACAAACTCTTTCATGGAAAATTCATTGGAAGAACATGAATTATTGATATCTTTAAATTATTTACAAGGTTTCTATGACAGTTACCTGGTGAATACCTTTAGGTTACCAAACATCCTAACATCTTGCAAGTCCCATATGATTCTGTCATTGATAATCCCTAAGACTATCCTTGAACAGGACATTTCGCAACTACATACAAAATTAAAAGACCTAGACTTAGATCTAGCCATCCCCACTGCAGAAATTCAAAATTATTATCATGCAGAACTTGTAAACTGTAATTTCTACAAAAATACTCTCGAATTAGAAATTAAAGTACCTTTAAAAAATTTTAATACGAAATATGAAATTTTTGATTTCATACCACTCACGTTCAAAAGTCATACTAATGAACTGTGTAGTTGGGATCAAGAGCCCTCTCTGATCATTCATGAAATCAGATCAAATACTGTCAGATACATTTCTGGAACTAATCTCCATTACTATAACTCCGACAAATCTTTATGTTATCTCCCTTCAAATCGAGGAAGTGATAAACTATCGTCTTGTGCAAAAAATTTATTCTTTCAAGATTTAAACCAAAATTTACTGCAATCTTGTTCATTTAAGTGCACAGTTAACAATAACCAAACACTTGTACACCCCATTGGACATACTAAGTTTGCCGTAATAAATTTTAATACCCTAATTGCAACAAATTCAATAACAAAAAAATCCGAACAATTAAAAATAAATAATGACTCCCCTGGAACATTTATCCTAGATGTACCTTGTCATATTCAGATCAAAAATATTGATAAAAATAATAAAAATAATATTATCATACCGACTGAAATACCTTGCCTCTCCAAATCCCTCGAAGAGACAATAAAAATTGAAAATCATCTCCCTCTCCTGTGGACTTACTTTGCAGAAGCCACAGAACCTTTTGATTTAGCGGTAGACCTCGCAACATCAAAGGTATATAACCCAAAATGGAAATCATTTGTTCCCCATTCTATTCCCACTAATAAACTTAAAAATAAAATTAAAAATATTGAATTAAAAATCCCTAATCTTGAAAATAATAATAACTTTAATATGGTTAATATAATCTGCCTATCCTGGTTACTTATCTTAACTATAATTATAATTGGAATAAGTAAATATTTGTACTCAAATCTCTATCGAAATAATACTAAAATGTATATTGCTAAAAGTACAACATTGCAAAAAAATAATGCAAAAAAATCCAAATATGTTAAATATAATATAAAAAAAAAACATTAGGAACCTAAGAATTTTATGTATTAGTATGTATATTAAATTTTAGATCCTAAGTTTTTAAATTGCATTTTATGCCGTATATTTTTATGTATTTATTTACTCGTATATATATAAAAGTAACTATTAATTATAAAATTTTTTTTCCTACCTTAAATTAGCTGTAAAAAAAATTTTTTTTTTCTTCTCCTTTTTTTTCTTCTCCTTTTTTTTCTTCCCCCTGGAGAATTGTGTAACGAATATGTTCGTCATATTTTAATATAGATGTACATATTTCATTCACAGAAAAATACGTTTTTCTTGCAAAGCAAATTCTTTCCCTAACATGTATTGTCAACTGGCCAAAGTACCGTTACTTCCTGCCAACAACCACTACACGTTTTCTAACGGAATATTCGAGTACCTGAACATTCTGGTACCCGAATATTCTAGAAATAATTAAATACCTAAATCAGCAAATCCCTACTCTACTCACAACACCATAGAAAACCATATACCTTGACAGGTATATAAACTCTGGTTTTCATTAAAATAATGGTATTGTATAGAAATGTAATTGTACTCTTGACACTACGTAATAGTGTAATATATTTTATTGTAAATAAACTGGTCAGTCGTATACTGTACCTGCAATATTTTTCCAGTCTTAGACTGTGAATGAATACTTGTAAATTTAATATTGTGTTTTAAAAGTAAAGTGATAAAATTTATTGTGTGTTTCAATTTAATTAAAGTCTTTCATTTAGTCAAGGTCCACAATAGTTGTGGATAATAAAATTCAATTAGTTAAAATAATTCTCGAATACTATAATAATCCTGTGAATATTATCGTATATCGAAGGAAGTGTAATCGCCCCAAAAGAGGTTAGTTTCCAGTACTAAACCACCTCTTTTGGCCGTTACAATATGTAACTTAAGAGACTGAATTGTACTTACCCTTTTTTTATGTATATATAACTTTTCGTAAATAATATTAGTCATTTTTTAATATATATAAATAAACACTTTTGAAATAACATACATTAGTTACCATTTATAAAACTGTCAATTCATGTTACCTTTTTTTATTACTATTAAAACAAATGTTCCTTTTTTATATTTACTATTTTTTATTTTTTTTTACTTTTTGAGATATATATGGTACTCGATCTAAAAGAGTTTAGGGGGTGTCGGACGGAGTCCATGTAACTCACATATCTCGTACATTACCTGGCAACACTGAACTCTTAACATGTAACATTCGTATTCATATTCCTACACACACTGTTACGTTGTAGTGGGGGATGTGATGTATTCACACAGGTTGAACAACAACCATGAACAATTCATTGTCAATCATTTACTAACAGAGAATGCTCTATGGAAATGTTGGTTTTCAACCATCACCTCAGTTGACTAGTTTGTAACTTTACTTTTATTGTCTGCAGTTTGGGACTTGTCTTTTTTTCTTTCCATATGAAAGATGTATGTATGAATATGACTATATATAGGTGTATGATTGAATTGGTTTTTTTGACCCTTATAACCACATTTTTGTATTTTTTTTTTTTGAGGACAGAAATTGAAGAAAACGCAAATAAATATTACAATCGAACATTTATCTGTTTTTCATTTTCATAAATTCAAGAGGAATGCATAATTTTGGATATGAATCCCAACTAAATTCAATACAATCTGAGTTATCTTTATATTTAATACCGACACCAATTACAAACAACTGAGTTCAGATTAAATATAGTTTTACTTGATTAAATTGTGAAATAAACTTGAAAACACATTCTAAATCAAACTTAATTTATTAAAAGAAAAACGAAACATAATAATATAGTAACGCCATATTGATTACAAGATAAGAAGTGAGCGTCACCTCATGACCAGAAAACAACTTATAATATAGCAGCACAGATAAAAACGACAAGAACTTGACTGTGGGAAATCTTGATTTCAGTAGTACCAACTACTGACATCTAACAGTTATCGAACGTAATTACGAGACAACCGTTATTCGCAGAGAGCTGAAATTTTTATGACATATTTTAGTATGTTTGTTGAAGATTGTGTGAAAATTTCAGCTCAATTGTACGTTTCAAAGTCGAGATATTGCTGAAATTACGCAAATCCCCAACTAGATTGAATCCTTATCACATGAATTACTCTATCTGAACAGAATTTCAGCGATACTTCAAAAAGCTAATGGAAAATCAAGTTGAAATTTTATTGAGACATATTGATGTACATTAGTTGTCAATATTTTGAAAAGATTTGGCTGAAATTTTACATTTTATTTACAAGATATCGCTAAAATTCCAGATTGAGTGATTCATGTGATAAGGATTAAATCTAGTTGGGGATTTACGTAATTTCAGCAATATCTCAACTTTGAAAAGTACGATTGAGCTGAAATTTTCACACAATCTTAAGCAAACATACTAAAATATGTTATAAAAATTTCAGCTCTTTGCAAATAACAGTTGTCTCGTAATTACATTCGATAACTCAGATTGTATGAAATTTAGTTGGGATTCATATCCAAAATTATACATTTCTCTCGAATTTATGAAAATGAAAAACAGATAAACGTTCGATTGTATATTTATTTGCGTTCTCTTCAATTTCTTTCCTCAAAAAAAATTCAAAAATGTGGTTATAAGGGTAAAAAAAAACGAATTTAATCATACACATATATATAAATACATTTTTCATATGTTGAAAAAAAATGAGAAGTCCGAACGGCCGACAATCGAAGTTTTGAGAAAGAATGAAGAGTCAAACGGAGAATCAAACAAAAGAATCATATAGGAGCTCACTCAAGTATTGTTGTTGTTCAAACTGTGTGAATATATCACATCCCTTGTAGTGGGGAACTTGTCGTTTCTCTACTCACAATGTTGGTTATACCAATTCAAGAATACCCAACGTTTATGAATTCATAGTCTGTGATAATTATATGATCTGTGACTTGATAATTTGTACTTGATCATTATTTGTGAGAATGGTATCTACGTAAGAGTATTACGTAAAGTAAATAAGAAAGAACATATAAGCAAGAGTAAGAACTCTCAGATATATAATACAGGTGTGGAACCTATCGATAGTTATCGATATAACTATCGATATATATTCAACGTACATATCGATACAAGACATCGAGAACCTCAAGAATATACTACACCATATTTTATGTTACGTACGTTACAGTTTGTCCGTTGTACTCACACAATAAACTCTTATAGTTTCTCGTGTACATATTATTCTTACATGGTAACAGCAGCAAAGTTAATGAAGTATTTTTGGATGTGATTTTAGTTTAAGTAGCCAAATAAGCCATCTATCAGTGAGTAAAATGTAATTAAAGTCAAATAAGCCATTAAGTAGTTAGTTCGTTTTTCTTGTTCAAGTGTGGGTATATGTTCGCTAATTTACTGTTTCATTTTATTCATGTTTTTCGGAAAAATAATAGTATCACCAAGCCAACTACTGAGAATACTTGTAAGTACAGTAAATATTTATTACTAGAATAATGAAATCTAAAAGACATGTTAACGAATTTGTTTGAAAATTGGGTGATAAAACAAAGAAGTGCGCCAGTAATGAAAACGTGGTGCGAACACGATTTTGAAAAATAACCGAAATTGAAAACATGAAATTAGTCAGGAATGAATTAAATAATAATAAATAATGAACATATTGTGTAAAATAAGATTATTTTTCAGAAAATTAAGTAGTCAGTCGATAAGGCATAAAACGATGAAAACGTGGTGTGAATTTGGCTATGAAAATTCCCACGAAAAATGAGAGTTTAGCCATTAATTATTAGTTAATTTAATTGTTTTATAACAAAGATCTGGTTGCCATGACATGAACCTACTATAGTATGGACGTTAGTAGGTGGTTTATTGACAAATAAGTATATGTAATATTGCACTTGGGTACTTAGACGAAAAATCCTGGCCAGGTTAAAGCGTCCAAATTTTATCTACATTAAAAGTAATCTAGACCAAAGTGAGATTGTAGATAGATCCCAAGAGAGTGCAATCACAAGGAACTACTTAAAGTATTAGTGTTAAACGTGGTCTAGAGTTTACGTAATCGTAGCAGACATTATATTTTCGGTAATTATTTAGATGTTCCTTGTATGACATTATAATTAATCTGTATTTGTTATTGCACACAGAACGTTATAAAAGAATCAAGAGAGACGCAAACGATAGTGACAATGGCACCAGAAGAACAGACACCGTCCACGCCAGCGGAGAGAACAATGTCGAGAGGACCGTCAAAGTTTCTTGACACGAGAGCAGACAATATGATCTCAAGAGCAAGAGCAATTAAGGCGATAAAATTTGGAATAGATCGATATTTTACTATCGACCCAGCATCCTGCATACGTCTCGTGCATGGATTAGAGCTGAGTCTTATTAAAAAGTTAAATGTAATAATTGAAGAAAAATTAATTAATCATCAGGTTCCAGACAAAAGACAAACAGACATCTACGAGAAAATGAAGAACCTGCTGACATACGATAACGACCCGATGGAAACTCCAGGCGAACAGTGGGAAGAAGTGCAAGACGATGTAATGTTTGCAAGACCGGAAGTTACGAGAAAAGATAGTAGTGACAATGTTCTAGAGGTCTCGAATATAAGATTGGAGGACAGTGCTGGACCAAGTCGATCCAACGAAAACGACGTTGTGAGACAGCCAGCACCGACCAAAGAAGAAGAGAACTGGGACAATCCGCCACCGACACAGAAAAACTACAACGAAAAGACAAATAAGACAAATAAGACAAGTAAGACAACTAATAATGAGCCATTTAAACAGACATTTACAGATGAAAACAGATCGAGACAGTTAGAAAACATTGAGAACATGCAGACACAACAACAGACATTTAACACGAAAGGTAATGATTCTGACATTTTCGATGATATTTTAAGAAAATTTTTGCAAATCGATAAATCGCTAGATCGAAACGAGAAAAACGATAGCCATAGAGGTAAGGAAGATAATTCTTCTGGTAATTCTAATAATAATCCCAGCCATTTAGACAAAAACGCAAATAATTCGGATTTAAATGTTATTGAGACACAAAATAATAATAAGGAATATAGAAGTAAAATTAAAATAACGGCAAAGAAATTATCAATGATGATAGATTTTAGAGTTTGGTTAGAATCATTCAACATGTTTGTAAACAGATATAAATTTTCTAAAGCTTTTGATTTGATAAATCCTGTTGTAATTAGTGAAGAAAATACTAGAGATAGATGTGATGCAAAAGCCGTGTTATTAGAATGGTTAGATGACGAACATGCAAAATTAATTTTTGGTGAACCCTGTCCTTCGAAATGTTTAAAGAAAATTGCAGATTATAGGTAACCTCAGACAATAATGGGTAACTTAGTTATTTCAGAAATTTATTCATTGAGATATTATCCTGAGAGTATGGAATTAAATGATTGGTTTGATAAATTTGAGGAAATAGAAAGAAAGATTAGATTAACGAAAAAAGGATGGGATGAGAATAGAAAACTTGAGGCTTTAAAATTACAAATGCTTTTAGCTTTTCCAAACTTATCGGCAAAAATAAATACCGTAATGACGTATGAACAAATAAAAGCGATAATTATGGAAGAAGATGTATTAGTAAAAGAAAGGAAAGGAATTTCAAGAAGCAAAGGAATTAATTATGTTCAGACAAATAGATTTAAGTTTAATAGACCAAATAAGACACGAAATTTAAAGACAACTAATTTTTCAGGACGCCCGACGTACCAATGTTTTAACTGTAGTGGGTACGGGCATGTGGCAAGACATTGCTTGAAAAAGCTGGGACATAATCCGCTACCGAGAGAAAAGAGAACGAATAGTATCACAAAAGGTAGCCCTTATTGGCGATGTTTCGAAAAATTGAAAATTAAAGTTAAGCCGAAATTCAAACCGATTTATTTTGTAAAATCAACAGAGCAGAGTGAATCGACCAAAACTACAGTTTCAGAGGCAACTAGTAGACCAGACAACGAAAGAAGAAATAAAAGAAAACATCGTCATGACAAAAAGTCCAGTAAGAGCAAAAGAGGCCACAAATACCATAAGAAAGGAGCACGTACGACAAAAAGACGCAGAGATAGAAGTACGAGTTCGAGTACGTCGTCAACAAGTAGTTTGTCATACACGAGTTCAAATAGTTCATCCAGTGATTCGGATAGAAAGTCGCATAAGAGTAAATCATCAGTAAAATCGAAAGGTATGAAAAGAATAAGAAGTATAATTAAGTTTAAACGTAAAAAGTTTTCTAAATGTTTAAAAACGGATAGGATTACTAAAGTAATGTTCATAGCTGATACTGGGGCAACAGACCATTTTATTAAAAGGTTAGATAATTTAGTTGAAATCACGAATCTTGAGATCCCAGAATATATTTCGTGCGCCAATAAAGATAAATCTGCAGACATTAAAATCACCCATAAAGGAAATTTATATGTAAAAGACATAGAAGGGAAAACTTTAAAAATTAATAAAATTAGATACTCAAAGAACTTAGGTGAAAATTTATTGTCGATACATAGGTTAACAAAATTGGGTTATTATGCAGTATTTAAAGATAAAACTGCAGAAATTCGTAATGAGAAGTCATATTAGATAGTTATGTTAGGAAATAAAAGGGGAAAATATTGGTGGTTCAATTTTGATATAATCACTTTTTCAAGAATATATTTAACTGATAAAGAGAAAGATTCGTCTAACAAATCAGAAATTGAAAAATACGCATATGACGACAATAATATTTTACATGATCATAAGTATTCTAAAGTCAAAGATGTGTGGTCAGAAAGTGAGTCAGAAAGTCATATCATAGATCACAACTATGATAAGTCAAAGCCAAGTACGAGTAATCTAAAGTCAAATCAAGAATTGTTAGAATATTTAGATCTGGGTGCAGACATAACAATAGATGATTTAAATAATTTAAAACTACCGTGTGAAAATTCGATAAAGAAAAAGTTGGGTTATTTATATCATGTTAGATTAGGTCATGCATCTATGGACTATTTAAAGAAAGCATCAGTCACGTATGATTGTCTTAAAAATGTAGATTTTGACACTGAAATTCAAGAATGTGAAGTATGTCGTTTGGCAAAAATTAAAAGATCCCCTCATAAAACGATAAGGGAAATAGCTGATAAACCAATGTTTCGTATACACAGTGATTTAATGGGTCCAATTAAACCGATAGGAGTAATAAATAAAAGTGTTTATGGGGCAACTTTCAGAGACGATTTTTCGAGGTATACTATGACATTCAATATGACAAATAAGTTAGAAGTAGGAAAATATTTTAGAGAATTTATAGAAACAATGAAAACTAATTTAGGAGATAGAAAAATGAAAATTTCATATCTTTGAATAGATGGCAGTAGGGAATATCTAACTGTAGACATGAAGCATATAGTCAAAGAAGAAGGTATAATGTTAGAAATAAGTCCACCCGACACCCCCAAACTTAATGGTACAGCTGAGAGATTTAATCTCACAGCTATACAGAAAACAAAAGCATTATTACTAGATAGTGGATTACCACTAGAATTTTGGGAATTAGCCATACAACAAGTCACGCACATTCATAACAGATTGCCACATAAGAGGTTAAAAATGAAAACACCCTATGAAATGCTCAAAAATAGAAAACCCAAAATTGAATAAATACATAGATTTGGATGTATTGCAATAAGAAAATTACCCCATGCCAAAACAAAAATGTCAAAATTTAGTGAAGACAGAGAAAGCTGTATTTTAGTAGGATCTAATCCTCAATCATGGCTACTCATAAAACCCGAAAGAGGAAAATTAATTAAATCAAGTAATGTAACGTTTCTAGAGTCAATTACCTTTAAAGACAAATATCCGAGAAACTATTTTGAAAAAGAAGGATTACCGAGAATTGAATTAATTAACTGGAATAATATAGAAGATGATACACAAGTAGATCTATCAAATGGTATACCTGAAAACTTTGTAAATGAAAATAATTCGGAAGTAATATTAAAGTCAGAGAAATGTAAAAAGAATAAAAATAAAGTTAGATTTAGAGTCTTCATCAGACATTAATGATTCAGAGGGAGAAATTGAATTCGAACCAAGTGAAAAGACAATAATTGCGACAGATAGAGAGAATAGATATTTTGCCATGATGTGCGAGATAAATAAAGTTCCAAAAACGTATAAAGATGTATTAAACAGTAATGAAAAAGAAAAATGGATGGAGGCAATTAATTCAGAAATAAAATCACTATTAGAGAATAAAACTTGGAAATATGTAAAGAAACCTGAAGGTAAAAAGATTATGGATTCGAGATGGATTTTCGTCAAAAAGTTAGAACCAGGAGGTGTGTATAGATATAAAGCTAGAGTAGTAGCTAAAGGTTTCCAAGATCATCATGTGTATGATATGTCCGAATTATATGCACCAACCATAGGTTTAGCACAGATAAGAATGTTCTTGAGCATAGTAAATAAAATGGGATGGAAAATTATTCAACTAGACGTAATTGTAGCATTCTTAAATAGCAAATTAGACAAGAAAATTTATTTAAAAATACCAGAAGGAGTAGATGTTAACAAAAAATTGAGAAAAGAAAATGTATGTGAATTAAGAAAAGCTTTGTACGGATTAAAAGTTAGCCCAAAAAGGTGGTATTTAAAATTTAAAAAGACAATGAAAAGTATGAATTTTAACTTATATGAAGGTGAAGCCTGCATATTTTATTGGTGTCAAGGGGGAAAGATGGTTACGTTAGTTCAATATGTTGATGATATTTTAATCTCAGGAAATAAGGCAGAAAAGATTTACGAAACTCAAATTGAACTAAGTAAAACTTTCAAAATGAAAGTTCTAGGTGAACCAAGAAAATATTTAGGAATAGATATTGAACGAAACTTCGAGACAAAAACGATGATGTTATCTCAATTGAAATTTATAGAATCCCTGTTAAAGAAATTTAAGTTAGAACATGTAAAAGGAAGTGATACACCAATGTTAACTAATCAAGCCATAAAGAAGTCTGATTCAGAAATTAAGTTAGAAACACAGTTAAATCTAAAAGAAAAGATACCCTATAGAGAAGCAGTGGGTGCTTTATTATATTTAGCCTTAAGTACTAGACCCGATATTATGTTTGCTGTAAATGTTTTGACATGAAAATCTCATGATTTTGGATTAATAGAATGGGCTAGAGTAGAAAAAGTGTTCAAATATTTGTCACGCACAAAAGACCATAAATTAGTATATAAAGGAGAAAATAATGAGTTAGTCAGTTTCTGTGATGCTTCATTAGGAATAAATGACCCTGATGGAATATCCACAACGGGATATATAATATTTCTGTTTGGAGATGCAATAGCATGGAAGTCAAATAAACAGAAAATTGTAGCAACATCATCTATGGAGGCAGAATATATAGCACTAAGTACGTCAACTAAAGAATTAGTTTACATAAAACATCTTTGTAGACTAATTCTAAAGAAAGAAATTAAGCCAATTATTTTCGAAGATAATCAAGCAGCAATAAAAGCCACTAAATCAGACGCATCGAGAGCTCTAAGACACTTAGTAAAGTTAAAGTATCATTATGTCAGAAAAGCTTTTCAAGATAAGGAAATAGACATAGTATGGGTACCAACAAAAGAACAAATAGGAGATTTATTTACGAAAGCTTTACCGAAACCTTTATTTCAAAAGTTTAGAAAAGAAATCTTAAATTATGAAGTAATAGAATAAGACAATTAACTAATGACAAAAATGTATTTTATATGTTACAGCATTATCTCGTAAAGGTGAATAAACGAAGTACCTGAAACAGAAGCTCAATAAGACATTTATAAGTCTGACATTATTTTGTATTTTTGATATTTAGAATTTAAGTTTATGTTGTGATTTTTATAGTATGAATTTATGTGATATTTGTCAGTCTTTAAGTGTTGTTTGTTTAAAGTCAATCGAAAGATCAGTCAATTAAGTTTATGAATTTAGTTATTAAGCGTTTTCAAAGTCATTAAGTTTATTGTTGTTTGTTTTGTTATTTTGAAAGAACTGATCCATAATTTTCGAGACTGTCCTTTTCAGTATTTTATTACTGTTTTTCATTTTGTTTATTATACGACATTTATGAAAGTAAACTGACTCATTCTTATTTAATTGACGTAATAAGAGGGAGTGTGAGAATGGTATCTACGTAAGAGTATTACGTAAAGTAAATAAGAAAGAACATATAAGCAAGAGTAAGAACTCTCAGATATATAATACAGGTGTGGAACCTATCGATAGTTATCGATATAACTATCGATATATATTCAACGTACATATCGATACAAGACATCGAGAACCTCAAGAATATACTATGCCATATTTTATGTTACGTACGTTACAGTTTGTCTGTTGTACTCACATAATAAACTCTTATAGTTCCTCGTGTACACATTATTCTTACATTATTATATATTTTCTGTATTACGTTTTTTAGTTGATTTATGGTCTCTGATACCTGAACATCAATATATTCTAGTCACAACATTTTTATGTGTTTTATTAATTATTTTAACTAGTTTTTTGAGTGCTGTTATTAATGGTGTATTCTACCACTGTTTGAGATTCGTGAGTTTATGTTGTATAATAACACTTTCACCGACATTGTGATTTCCAAACCTCACACACAATGTCAACTGTATTTTGTCTGTTTGTTAATCGTCCATTAAATGTTGTTGAATTAAATCCGTTTCTGTTTTCACTTGAAAATACAATTCTCAGTTAAATATTACTCTCACACTATGTATTGTGGTATCTGAAAACAAACACACACCCCGAATATAGGATTTGGAATTACGAAAGAAAGTAAATTTAGAAGTTTCAAAAAACCATAAAGTTGAGAACTCACAAGTAAGCACAAACAGTCGAGCTACCAGCCTACCAACAAAAGCTCCCAAGGCTTACATAATGTATTAGGCAATTTTGTGCAGATGAATATTATAAGTAGATAAACCCATCAGTACAATTCATGTTTAACACAAAGAATGTTACCTACTTACAGTTAAATAAAACATAGTCTATTGGTTACACAGTTCTTTATTTTTGTAACAGCCTTGCGGTTTTCGAATGTCTGCTAAACCAATGGATTCTGATTGAGTATACCACAGTCATAACTGAAAATTGTTATTGGCAAAACAGGAATTGATTTTGCTATCGATGTTCACTTTTCAAAATAAGTTTTGGTAAAAAACAATCTCCAAATGGAGAAAAAAAGGACTTAAAATGTCAAACTATAAACTGTATATGTTGTGAACATATGGAACATTCACAACAAATGGAAAGAATTCACGATAAAAATGAGACTAAGGTTCAGAGTAAAACCAAACTTGTGAACCGTTAGAGAAGATAAGATTTGTTGGTTCATTGTTGATTAAGTTTAAAATCTACATGTCACTACTGTATACAAGACTCAAATTAAAATTTATTAATGTGTTTCGTGGAAAGGGGAATTTATCTGTGTTGAGTACTCATTTTGTTTATCTGTAGTATGACAAAAATATAAACTTAAGGTTCGTGAGCTATTCCCTAATTAAATATACGTACAAATTTTAATTTGTGTAGTGATATGGGGGAAGAATGTAGGATTTTGGATGTTTCATATGATATACTTCTTTTTGCTAATAAACATTTTTTTACATTTGAAAAATCTTGGATTAATTATTTTGTTTGATAAGATCAAGAATTAATTTTTGTAGCTTCTAAGAATTTTGGTTGATTTACAATTTTCATTAAAAATTTTATATATGTATTTTTCTGTTGATGTTAGGTTCAAGTTGAAGGTATAAAGTATTGGAATTGTCTGTTGATAACTTTCATATTTTTTGAAATATGCACCAGTTGAAGCTGTTACACTCAGTTTCTTTTCACTATTCACTATTATCTCACTATAACTATTCTTAATAATTGAGATGACTGTAAACCATATTAGACATTGTATTAAATCTGCATAATAGCAAAAGATGTTATCTTTTTCCTGTTTCTCTCGGTCTTTTTTCATATATTTTCTACGTTTGAAAATGCTTACGAAAACTATTTCCTGAATAAATGTTGAATGTAAATGGAATTTATTTTCTTTGAAATAACTTTGTCTCATGATTATCACTTGATGCTTTTCTATAATTATAATTTTTATTCATTTGTGGTTTGATGATTGAAAGGAGTTTACATTTTTTTCTAAGTTCTGTTTTCTTCATTTTATTTCCAAAATTCTATTTTGGAAATTCTTCACCTTGATAGCCTCAAAAGAAGTTTCCTCTCAACCGGCTGTTGTTGTGGAACTACTCCCACCCCTGAATTTTCCCAATATTTCCAGCATCTTTGGTGAGTAAGTATTTTTTCTTAATTTATCACTCTTTTTCTAAAAATGTTGAATTTCGCTGCCATAAAATTTTATTTAGGATTTCCCTTTCTTTTATTAATACTAAATTTTTATTAATATTAATAGGTTAAAGAGATTCCAATTGGATACAGATGTGCTAACCTGTTTGCTAGTGTGGAGCAATCTGGTCGTGCTCGAGTGAAGTTGGTTGATTGATCACACTCTCGCTCTTCCCATTTGTCTTTTATTAATTTAAGTATAGAACTTTAAATTTCATTACTAATAATTTTTTTGGACTTTAATGATTTCCTTAATTGCACATATTTTCCTTAATTTTGCTTTTCTTTCAGCTTTTAGTACTCAAGGTAAGGTGTTATTTTATCAATGTCTAATTTTGCATCTTATTAATCCAAAAATTTGTTTTTCAAGACTTTGATAATTTTTAATTGTAGCGTCAGTTCCTCTGGGCATACTCATGAAGGATTGATGTGTAAACATAAAATAGTGTGGTTGTATGAATGCGCAACATGCTGCATATGCACATAACCACACACCTACACATCATGTAACACATACAAATGATAATTACAATTATAAGAGTTACAGTTAAACAAATTTGACAATTTTAATTCTTATTTAGCTTCTACCATAGACACCAAGTGCTAAGATGTTTACACATCAAAAAGGCATGAGTTTCAATGAGGACTCATGAAGGATTAATGAGTAAACATAGTAATGTGGTTGTGAGCATGCGTGTTGTGCACACACACAACCATACACCTACATACCAACAGTTACAATACTGTAAGGCATACGAGTTTTGATCGAAATTTTTGTTTTAGCCTCTACTATAGTATTAGATAAAGAGCTAAGGAGTTTACACATCAAAAATTTTAAAAATGTTTTGATAACACTTGATAAATCTCAAGTTTTTCAACGTATGGCGACTACTGTAAATCTGTAAACTTTACCGTACCTTCGGAGCAACTGTAATTCAAAATGCAGATTCTGAAAATTGAAAAATACAGAAATAGAGCTCAAATATACTGCTACATGGGCTAAAATGCATTTCTATACTTCTTGTTATAGATTTTACAGATTACTGTAAAAACTACAAGCGCTCAAACGAAGTAAATATCACAGTAGTTGTTATTTTTTGCCAGAGATCATGTATAATGCCGAGTGTCAGCTCTTGTCTATGTTTATGTATGTGTACTTGTTACGAGTGTGGGAGTGAAGTGATGTATGAGATATTCCTCTACAGTCGAACACTAGATGATGTAGTTGATCATGACACTATGGTGGCGGAAATTCAGTAGGCTGAAGTCCTCCTATTTCCCATCAGTCATCCCTTCCATACCATATCATTTCTATCGTACCTTTGAGATTGTTGATTTTCTTCGACTAATTATCCTGTATAGTAATTTGTTAGGTGACAATCAAATGGACCAATATTTTCGAGAAAAATTCAAAGGCCTGAATCATTATAAATCATTAATAAATAAAGGTAAGTTTTCATATTACACAGAATTTCTCACGATTATGAGAAAATATAAGATTCAAAATTGGTTTAATAGTGACGATTTTATCAAAAATATGGTTCATTACTTGAATGAACACTCGGAATTTATAGAAAACTTGGATTTTGGTAAATGGTACCTCAAACAATATTCCACTTGCGAAGAACATTGCGGATGTATTCTCGAATATTGCAAACAAGATATATAATGTTCAT
This sequence comes from Ericerus pela, assembly GCA_011428145.1. NCBI lineage: Eukaryota > Metazoa > Arthropoda > Insecta > Hemiptera > Coccidae > Ericerus > Ericerus pela. Next base: position 102,276 of record WOFM01000511.1, read on the forward strand.
TTTAGTGTAGAGGACATTCTACTAGAAGAACATTTTACCGGAAGAATATAAATTATTCAAACAGCCGCAGTTGGATAGATGTATCAACATTATATATTACGAAAGGTAGTCCGTTAATTGAATAAATAATGTACAGAGTAACCAGGTACATGCTGCACTTAAATTAGTAATTTATGAAGACACTGATGAGATATTGAAATCAATTTTTTTTTATATCATCATAGTATCTCCTGTTCATTATTTCATTTTTTACAGAACCCTTCATTAATTTTTTTTAATATTCTGAGTAAAATTTGGTTAAATATAAGTCATGTAGTATAAAATTTTTTGTACGACTTTTGGCAGCGGATGTGAATTATTCACATATCTATACAACTTTTCACATAATAGGAAATTAATGAAAGTTGGATACAAACATTCTAAAATTTTTAAAAATATCGAGATAAAAAAAAAGGAAAAATGAATAACTTTTTAATTAAAAAATGAGTAAAAATTGTCAGTTGAAAAATAGTTAATTTTTTTGTAATTTTAAAAGTGATGAAATGTGAATGAAAGCTAGAAAGAATAAAATGTATCTACTTATATCACATACTGTAACATTTACTTCTTAAAATATTCAAACCTTAACATATTCTCGCACAAAACTTTCACGTTAAATGTGGAAAAAAGATACATTAATAGATATAAACATTTTCAACTGAAATTTCGTTCCATCATACGATGAAATCTCGAAAGTATCAATATAAATAACTATACCAAAAAGGACTTGTACAACTTCAAAAACTTTTCTTCAGCATCCAAGTCTGAAATGAGATGACTATCTTCCGAGTTAGATATACCTCTTGTTAAACGATCCCTAGCATCAAACTCTCGATTGAGGATATCAATGCCATCTTGTGTGGATGTAATACCTTAAATAATGGGAGAAAAAATTAGGAACGCAATAAAAATCAAGAATTTATTTCATAAGATGATACTTGCCACTACTCGTTGATGGTAAATTAATGCCAGGATTCGGTAAATCGATGCCAAGACTTGGTAAATTGATGCCAAGATTCAGTGCACTGAAACTACTTTGATCAGCTTGATAATCTTGAATAGCTTGATCTATAAAATTCGCATTAAAATGGATTATAAATCGTAAATATTTCAGATCTAATTATACATGGGTTTAAATACTAACCTGATAGTAATTTGGAAAAGTATTCTTTGCCGACCTCAGTTAAACGGATCAATGCTTCAACACATTGATCGGTAAGTTCGTAACTGAATATTTTTAAAACCTCTCGCACACCTTTGTCATCGAATTCCAGAGTTATAAACTAAAATACATATAAAACAATCATCTGAACATTCCGCAATTTGGTTTAATGTGTGTATGTGAATAAAAATAAATATTCCAAAATATATGAAGAGAAAAAGTCTGGAAGAAGAATGTCGAAAAAATATCATGTTTAATATGAAATCACAATCGCAGTCAATTTGAACAAAATGAGTATCATATACGTTAATTTTTCGGTTTGAAATAATGGTGACTTCTAAAAATTTTATACCTTTTAAAATGTATTTAAGGATAATTGATAAACCCTAAAAATTCATGTTTTTTCTAAAAAACAATAATGAACAGGCAGCAAAAAATACGTGTTTCCCACAAAATTTAATTCTTGATGATTTTTCCAAATAACGACGGAAAGATACAATAAATAAATATACCATAAAATTCAAAATTCAGGAATTTTTTCATAGTTTTTGAAATCTATTTTCAATTTCAATTCAACTCAGTTTGAAAATGCACTGGTCTGACATTGAAGAACCTTTTTTCTACAATTAACGAATTTATTCAAGCAGAATTATTCAGTCATAATTAAAATAATTTTTTAATTTCTTCTAAAACCACCCGATGAATGGAAAAATAGAATTACAGGCAAGTGTTATAAAGTGACACATAAAATTTCATTTTACTATAACTTAGTCAATTTTGATCTGATTTGGATGAAACAAAAACAATTTGATGGGTAATGTGAAGATCTACAAAGTGAACTTGAGAAAGTTTGAATTCAAATACTATATACTCACACTTTTGAGTGGGTAACTTTACATCTGTGTCATTTTACAACACCAGTGCTGTAGACTGACACAAGTACTGTTTTATGTAGTATTGTAACGTGACACGAGAACATAAACTTATTGAAACAAATTTATTTAATTATGTTTACCTAGTTTACCTAACATTATCCAACATTTCTGAAAAATTGGTAAAAAATGAAATTATTCCATTTTGCAAAGTAAAGGAACCAAGTTTAATGAACAATGTTGATTGGGTTTTACTTCTCCACCCTCTAGGTTTTATTTATGACATATGCAACGGCATATTAATTAGGTATAATTATATGATAAGCTACCAAAAAATAAATACTAAAATAAAACTTTGATCTTATCAGTTTTTTCACGTGAGTTATTTTACAACATGCTCAGTACGTGTCACTTTACAGCACTCTGGACTTTTTATCTTCAACAAACTGGAATTTGTGTAACATATAATTTAACTTCGAAATTAATCCTTTCATTAATTGATGTAGTAGTAACCAATCTATAAGTTAATAAATCTTTTTACATAATTTTAATGAAATTCTTCCAGAAAAAAAAAAAATTGCAATTTGAAATTTTTTTACTTTTTATGACTCTAAAGTATTTTTGAGATGAAACTGATAAAAATTATAATTAATGGATTTTTAGTATTTTGGTATGTTTGATATACATACATTGATGAATATTCAGTTTCAATTTCATATAAGTAGCATTAATAGTTCTTAAGATTTGTACATTGTGGCATTTCCATCGATACATTGTGTCATTTTCATCCATTGAGAAATGTTGTCTTTCTTAATTTTGTTTACATTAGTTTAGTTTCTGAAATTCACCGTAACGTAGTTATTTTTATTTCTGTTTCCATCATTTTGTTTTCCATTTCCACTTATAAAACTTTTCCTGCATTTAAAATTTTCTAAATCCAATTCGAATATTGATATATCAATACTCCTGCAGAAACTTCGATATTATTTCAATATTTACAGACCTTGTAGATCGGATGTTCACAATTATTGTAAGAAATAATAAAGATGTTGACAAAGCTATGTCTCAGAAGTGTGTAATTGAAGAAGATCATACATGTAAAGTACAGAGTATTTATGTATGAAGAGTACAAAGTTGTATGGAGAAGAACGAATGAGTGGCCTAGCAAGTAACAGTGTAGCCACCAGTATAAATGTGAAAAAGATTTAATATATTAATGTTGAGTGTTTGCAGGAGTGTGAGAGGAAGAGGATTGGTGGTCCCAACTATATTTCCAAAAAAAAAATATCGATATTTCACAGAGAGTATCTGTGGCGACATTACTCGTACAAGGTAAAGGGGCTTGGACCCCTGAAAAAGTTGCTGCCAAAAAGCTGGCAAAAATTCATCTCTATGACCTAAAACTAATGCACAATTACGTTCAATCATAATTACACGTACATACATACAAGTAATGAACAAGTACCAAACCATGACTAATCTAACAAAGACAATGATGTCACAATTCAGTACATAAACTAGTCTACCATTTCTTATTCATACAAGAAATGACAAACCAACCTTTATATACGGTTGTACGTAATTACTACGTATATTTGTAGGTGTGCATGTAAATAAGTCTGTATATAAACCATCCAGACTGGCTTTAAAATCACCAGTGGTCACCCAGGTTTTGGCTTACCTGTATGTTTACATATGAAGTGGTAAAACATGCAATAATTGGTTGATTACCTTCTGGTGAGAATATTCTTTACACAAGGTATTTTACAGTGGTGACCTCGACATGATTTTGTGGCCACATTGTATCTAGAAGCACTGTGCGCTTTCTTAAAAATTGGCGTGTTGTGCTGGCTAGATTCTTACTTGCTCTAAAAATACAAAAATGTTTTTGTATGACTAGACACTAGCAGTTGTTGAAGTAGAGTCTGCTAAAGTGGGAATTTAAACCCCCCTTCCTAATAAATTAAACCAGGGAGGAAAAAGACAGTAGACCTGGAAGAAGAAGGTTGGACTCATCTACCAATCCCTTCAACTTTGACTAGACAATCTGAAGATATGTCAGAATTGGTAATGGCGACTCAAAACCCACAGCTCATACGTCTGAGAACTGCAATTAACCTGGAAGAATTAGCAGTGAAAACGTTGAGAAGTGGTTGGACTTTAAGCCAAAGTTCTGACCCAAAAACACCTGACCAATAAAAAAGGAACCAGTGTTTTCACAAAGTAAGAAAGTACATACTGAAGTACCTGTAGAATACCTTAGTCAGCATAATTCTGAGATGGCTCCTACAACTACAGGAGCAGAGAACCGAAAAACAAATCCACTGACACATACATCAGGATGAAAAGAGCTGTTTCTATCATAACAAGTTTGGTGCAGAGGCCACCAAATGCAACAACCATTGTAAATGGTGGGGCAAATCCTATAAAAAACAGGATGCATCAAACTAGAATGAGGGGCTATCTATGTGGCCAAAGAACCCTCAGAAAAATGCTCAGGCCTCCTATTCTTAAAGGACAGGACTAACAGGAGTTGGTACTTAATAGCCTCAATACAGACCTGAATATATTGCCAGTAGATGAAAAGCAAAAAGATACATCCTCCGAAATACTATCTGCATACTATGAATGGTCAAAACCATCCAGCTTACTGACTTTAGACCAGCAAAGTGAACATTGGTCTTAGAAAAAGACATGATGAGGTCCTTCACGGTTGCGGATGTACCAAACCCAGTCCTGGGTGCAGATTTTTTGCACATTTCAGTCTGATCATTGACCTTAAAAATGGCAAATTGATCAATAATGAAACAAAACATTGTGTAGATGATAAAATGCTAGCTTACAGACTGGACACAAATATATCCAGCTGTACCAAAGTTGACAAACAATTACTACAGATTCCATTTAACTATCCTGGATTCACACAACCATCAATTCACAGGCATCCAACCTATAAACATGACACTGTTCATTATATAGAGACAAACAGACCACCTTGTCATGCTAGAGCTAGAAGGTTACTGCCTGATAAACTCAAAGCAGCATGGGAATACTATGATTACATCATCGAAGAAGGCATATGTTGCCCCTCAAAAAGCTCATGGAGTTCCCCTATCTACATGACTAAAAAATCAAGTTGAGAGTGGCAGATTGTTGGCCACCATAGGGCCTTAAATGCCAAAACAGTTCCCAACTGTTATCCTGTCCCAAATATTATGGACTTAAACGCAAATATGTGGGGTAAAACAATGTTCACAAAAATCAACATCAACTGGGCATTCCACAAAATTCTTATGGCTGAACAGGATATAACAAATACAGAGATTAAAACCCCCTTTGGTCTATTCAAATAACATCAAATGTTGTTTGGACTCTGCAACTCAGTTTAAACTTTCCAAAGATTTATCAATGGATAGTTTTGGGAGTTGCCATTTGCTTATGCATACTTGAATGACATTTACATTTGCTCAGAAGGTGGTGAGTAGGAGCATAAGAAGAATGTAAGAGATGTTATACAGTGTACAAATGCTGCTGGCCTTACCATCAAAGTAGGTTGAATTTTATACAAACAAATCAAAATTGACTTTCTTGGCTACAAAGTCTCGACCAAAGGCATTTCCCCTTTGAAGACAAAAGTCAAATCAATATTGAATTTCCCAAAACCCTCAAATGTCGCTGAACTCAGGTGTTTCTTGGGGATGGTGAACTTCTACTGACATTGCATGAAGAATGTTGCAGGCGAACAAAGTAAGCTGTTTGCATTAATAAAAACAAATAAAAAGAAAAAAGAACTCCACTCAATTGAAATGAAGAAGCCAATCAAGCCTTTGAGAAAATCAAAGAAACATTAGCAAATGCAACTTTATTGGCTTATCCAGACAAAGTCTGGCATTATGTGTAGGTACCAATGACTGAGAGTTTGTGATTAGTGCAACACTATACCAAGTGGATAATGATAACAAAAAACTATCGCGAATTTTCTTCTCCGGGAAGCTCTCAAAAACAGAAAAAATTTATAGCACGTATGATTGGGAATTGCTTGGAATTTTTGATATGCTGAAACATTTCAGGAATCAACTAGAGGGTAGATTTTTACTGTGTATACAGACCATAAACCCCCTAACTCATGCTTTCATGCAAAAAGCAGAACTGGCATCACTGAGAAGAGCACAACAATTAGACTATATTGGTCAATTGACTACAAACATCCAATATATAAGTGGAGAACTTAACACTCCAGCTGATGCTCTAAGTAGAATTGAAGCTATCTCAGCACCTGTCCAATTACCTTATGCTGAAATAGCTAAAGAACAGTTTAACGATGCAGAATTGCAAGAGTTGTTATCGAACGATGATACTTCTCTAAAATTGGGATAGAGAAAAATTCTCGGTATTGATGTTCTATTAACATGTGATGTACAGGGAAAAATAGGCTATTTCTACCAAAAAAATATCGAAAATATGCTTTCAACAGTGTACATAACCTGTCACATACTGGACAAAAATGCAATGCTAATTTAATCTTGACAAGGTTTGTTTAGTCTCGAATGAAGTCAGACTGCAACAGGGCAACTCCATGTCCAGAAGCAATTCCTTTTTACAAGATAACAGCTCCAACTGTAGTTGCCAGGTTATACAACACCTAGATTGCAAGGTATGGTGTACTAGAAACATTAGTTACAGACCAAGGTAGCCAATTTGAGAGTTTACTCTTCAATGAGTTATCTAAGAAGCTTAATGTACAACACAATCACACTATAGATTACCATCCTCAAGCTAATGGAAAAATAGCGAGATGGCACAGAGCACTCCAAGCCTGAATTACGGCTCACGATACCAAGAGATGGGTTGAAGTACTTCCCACCATCCTCTTTGGCCTTGAATCTGCCCTACAAATGGATACAGGACATTATGCAGCGCAATTAGCAATTGGCGAAGAGCTACACTTATCAGGGGACTTCTTCACAGAATCAACAGAAGTTAGCCTCAAAATAATGAAACAAAACATAAGGAAGGATGCTAATAACTCTCTTAAACAGGCAGATTGTCATGGTCAGCCCAAGATTTATGTCTCAAAACACTTGGCTAATACATCACATGTATTTGTTAGAGACCAAAACTTAAAGTGTGCACTGGAAAAACCATACATCAATCCTTACAAAGTAATATCGAGCAATGACAAAAACTTTGATACTAATAGCAGGCTAAACAAGAACTATATCAATCAACAGATCTAAGCCTGCCCTTTTGGTAAATAATAATAAGAGAATATTGAAGATGGAAAGAAAATACACAGAAAATACAGAGACTGATTCATTCAAAAACATACAAACACAAAACATGGAGGAAGAATTAGTCGAAACAAGTGAAACAATCAATTCACAAACAAAAAATTCACAAAAAAATAAAGTCAGTCAAATTTTTTGTACAATGTTATAACAAAAACATATGATACTGAGGCCCCCTAATGCCCTAAAAAAAAAGGCAGGCCCCTAGGCAGTAGAAAAACAAAAAACTTGCCTCCAAATTGTAGGTCTGAGCAATTAACAAGGAGGAAATAAAATTTATTCCTGAAAAAGTAAGTATTTTACTTAAAATTTGAACCTACTAAAAAAGAAGTGATGAAGTTAGAATCCCGCAAGAAAAGAAACTCTGGAGATAAGCAATTGTAAGAATGGTTAAAAAGAGACGATGACAAGAATAAATAAATCCACATGGGATATGGAACACAAACATCACATGTTTCTACTGTCAAACAAAGATAACCACAATATCAATACATACTGTGATGTCACTGACAAAAGGTGAATCTCTTTGTCATTTAAAGATCTCTCGAGAGGTTCAGATCTATTTTACACTTACCTTTAGTTAAACCAATCAGAATTTGAAAGGAAAACTTTCTAACGGTAGAGAATTTTCAACACTATTTCCTCCACAAAAGGACAAACTCAGATAAGGCAATACACTGACACTGCCATTCACTGAAACCTTGCAATAAAAATCATTCGCTGTTCTACTGTTGTACAACTTACAGATCAAATATTTTTGGAAATATTTTCTACATTTTTTGTAAATTTGTATATACGTTGCTCTTTACTTTTTTAATATACTCACAATGTCGTCATCTAATATTAACAAACACCTCAAATCAACCAACACAACAAATGAACAAGGAGCTGTTGAGAAATTAAAAGCTCAACAACTTCTCAAACATAATTAGGAGTTGGCTCGGATCGAGGAGAAGTAGTTACTCATGGATATGACACCTCCAGTCAACAAAATCCTGGACAGAATGTCTCAACTTCCACCTCTAGTCTTGCCTCTAAAATCCCCTGAAAGGAGAGTCTTGACTTTGAAAAACCCAAAGCCTGAGCCCCCAACAGGAGTTCAAGGAACTACCAAAGCTCGTCTTCACTGACAAGAGGCTTCCTCCTACCTTGACTCCAATGTTCTCAACATAGTGGAATTCAAACTTCTTGATTCAGAGAAAACTGGAGTTCTAGATTTCTCAACCCCTGCACTCATACTTACATCCATATGCCTACAAAAAATATAGGCAATAGAGAAAATGGGGAGAAAACAGCGGCGCCAATTACCAAGCCAGTATGGATGCCCAAAAGGAGTCCTACAAATGCATTGGGGCTGCTGTAGGCAGTGTCCTGACAAAGTGGGAGGCAGACCAAAAACAGAGCTAGACTCAGACTCATTTCTATCATTTTTGTGGCATAAAAACTGGGGGGAGTAGCTATGATGTAAAACTAATGCAAAATTACTTGATCATAATTACTTGTACATACATACAAGTAATGTATAAGTACTGAACCGTGACTAATCTAACAGAGACGATGATGTCATGATTCAGTAAACAAACTGGTCTGCTATTTCTTTTCTATAGAAGAAATGACGAACCAACCCTTCAACAGAAACATACATAATTACTACGTATGTATATGTGCGTGTTAATAAGCCCACATATAAACGATCTGGACTGGATCTTAAATCGCCAGTGTTCACCCAGGTTTTAACTTATCCCTATGTTTACATATGATATGGCAGAACATGCAATAATCTGTTAATTACCTTCTGGTGAAAATATTCTTTTCACGACAAGGTATTTTACAGTATCGATATTTTTTCAAATTTTTTCTCACAGATCAAAAATTAATCAAGTGAGAAAAGGAAATGTCATAATTTTGTTTCTGTTACTTTTCTACTATTGGTTTTGAAACAAATTGGTTAATTGTTTCCAAATCAGTTTCCATTTCAGAATTTTGGTGTTTCTTTTCATTTTGGTTTTCAACCCAAAAAGAATATGGTTTCCATTACCAAAAAATTTGGTTTTCATTTCGATATTTCAATCCCTGGTGATTTTACACTTTGTGTCACTTTACTACACTTGTTATGCTACTCAATTTTTCTGAAAACTAGGTAGCTCCAGAATGATTTACACATTAATGTTAATACGCTACTTAACAAAAATTGACTCAATATGTTTTGGTATGTATATCATCAGCTAATCTACTAACCATATCGATTACATAAGGTGGATATATGTTGGCCAATTTTCTGCGAAAATCTTCGACCCACAGCAATCCCTCACTGATATCATTATTACAGTGTTTTAACGCATGAGCTGAGATCAAATGGGTATAACCCATAACATGCATTTGTTTTAACACAGTCAAATTTATTTGACTACCGTCCAAACAAACATGATTATCTGCAAATCTAAAAAATACAAATAGTTTTCAAACATCGATTTTCAACATCGACTGAGCAATGAAAATATTTTCGACTTTCACTCACTCGCGAATACGTTCATGCCCTCGAATGATTTTTTCTTCATCTTTTCGTTCCAGGATATAGTTAGCGGCAACATTAATATCATTGAAGGTAGCCTGAAGCGCAAGTTTGGCCGTCTTGGTAGAGCAATGAACTGAAAATAGAATAAACAACTAGCCCACAAATTGTATTTAGGTAAAAATTTTTATAAATCTACTTCTTTCTTCGTAGCAAACCTAATCTACGCAGTGATTTTACGTTTTCAAAATCGACTTTTAAATCTTTTAATTCCTGGTCAACTTTCTCAAACATTAACACGGCTTCATTTTGCTGATTTTTGAGATAGAAGATAATTCCTTGCAACAAATGCAACCGCATAAACAGTACTCTTTCATTACCTGCAATCAAAATCAAAGTATACATTCGTACGTAGCACAAGCAAATACGAAATAATACAATTATATTTTCACCGCTTGTTCCTTTTATTTCATTTAGACGTTCCAGATTCACACCGTAACATCGATAAAAAGAATCTTCGCAGATTTTAAGTCTAGATTCGGCATCGGATAAGTGATGCAAACTTTTAAGATGCAAATAAGTCCAAACGATGTCCAAATTTATAAGACCATAATTATCCACTTTTTCTAAAATGTCCGAACGGGATTTTCTAAATGAAAAATTCATAATAATAAGGAGACTTAGTACAGCAAAGGAAACAATAAGATTAAGATCATTTTGAACACACTTGAATTCAGCATCGGCTTCGAAAAAGAACAACAAAGCAAGTGAGTACTGACCACTGTCGAATGCCCATTTACCTTTTTCATGCAACGTCATCGCAGCCACTAAAATGTTACGATCTACAGGTGGTAAATCCAAACTCGAACCAGTCTGATTCGTTATCTAATTGAATCAATAAAAATATATTGTAAGTTCGAACAAGAAAGTTGAAACTATACAAAATTGCAAAATGTACCCCGCCTCCTTCCACGCGAACCATAAATTCCCCATTTAAAATATAATAAAATTATAGTTTATTTTTAACCTGATGAGGAATATCTCGAAACGCCTTATTTTTGAAATACAATTATTTTGTATTAAATGTTTGATTATTGGGTCAAAAAAGGCAAGGGATTTTATTAATTCATTGAAAAGAATGACACTGAAAATGGAAACCCTTACGAAATAGAGAGTCTTGTTTTGCTACCATAATTGAGCCATCACGGAGAAACTACCTCCACTTTCTTCCTTTCAGTAATCTTCAATGATAAAGAAACTTATCGCATCTTACCATGGTAAAACTTAATTTAAATGTTTCTAAAGGAGACCCAATCCATCATAAATTATGCTGAAGTTACGATACATGACGGATTTCTTTTTTCTTTTTTTTTCCACATAATACATATATTTTCTGGAAAAACCGCCTTGGGTTAAAATTTTGGAAGATTTCTTAACCAAAATTAATTTTTTAACAGCCATATATTCGTCCGAGCGAGTTCCTAGGTAAGTGACATTCTAAAACATACCGAGAAATATTTTTTTCCAGTTTTTCCACGATTCAAGTATTCAAGATCTTGTTTTGTCTGCTCTAGTAAAACATGATTGTCTCGAATTTCCTGTAGACATTAACAATCGATAAATTAATAACGACATGGAGTTTTGAGTTTTGGTGTACTCAAAACACGGCAAGAAACATTTCTATTCAAGCGCCAGATCATTCTCTAAATGAATCGATAATTTTTGAATTAAACTCACAGACAATATATCTTCATCTCCCTCATTCTGTAAAATCAATGCTAAAACCGTATTTCCATGTTTGACATTTTGTGCTTCTAGAACAACACCATTCTTCAGCACTTTACCTCCAGAAATAAGTTTCAGTCTACGAGAAAACAATAAATTAATTCCTCGACACAGTAGTAACAAAAATAGATACTACAAATAAAAAAAATCTGATGACTTACTTTTTTACAGGGACTTTGACTTCGTTCGATATTCTCTCTTTCAAAGTGTCTGTGATTTCGCATAATTTAATTAGAATAGAAAATTCCGACGTCCGCAGATCAGGAACTCTGACACGAACTGTAGCTACACCTTCAGTTTTGAAAATGTTTCTTTCTTCTAGTCGATTGAGAGATTGTTCTTGCAGCTCTAAGAGTAGCTTCACACATTCTTCGGTGGTGACGTTGAGAATTGCAGAATAAAGACTGGCCAAATCCTTCGAAAAAAATTACAGAAATTTTAGTAGTAACGGTAAAAATAAATACGACATTTAAAATTTGAAGTATGAAAACAAAAATATCATCATATTTACTGACGAAGATTAATAGTATAAGACGACAGAAATTAGATTATATATCATAAAACAGGGCCTCAAAAGGAATATTCTGTTCAGCTGAACTACAAAAAAATAAAGGAAAAAGAATAAAAACGCTATCTGATCACTGGCGTCGGAATGGGGCTTTGGGGTCAACTATCCCACGAAATTTCTTTATTTCACACGCTTTCAAAAAATAGTCGTCAATTAAGCTTTTGCTTCAGAAAATTTGTCCAACCCCTCTCCCAAAATTGTGTTCTGGTTACGCTACTGTTAACCGACAGAAATGAGCAAAAATCATACTTCTTAAAGATCCATCAAGGCTAAATGACGGTAAAAGGATTTAGGGTACCTTTTCAACAATACGTGATTACATTAAAATACACTGGTTTGACTGTCAAAAAGTATCAAGAAAACAGATCTTTTGTCACTGATGTATGGTGTCGTACCTAAAATTATCTGTAGAACGGGTTTTACGATTTAAGAAGACAATTTCGTGTCCCCACTTGCGAAAAAAAATGTTTATAGTCCGTCCAACGAAAGTGATCCCTGCGCCTTAACACAACATTGCCAAATATTCACATTTTCACATATGGTAATCGTATAATTCGTTTTCTGGCATATTCCAACTATCAATAATGCGTGAATTACCCATATGAAATTGTACAGTAGCTGTCGGTATCGTTTCATTTCTTGCATTAACTTTCGTTGGATGGAGTATAGATATTTTTCGTGCTCTAAAACATGTATTGTAGTGATTTTTTTAGAGCCTTCGTAGGGGGTTGAACACCTCGTGGATACGGCCGAGCTGAAGTACTTAGATGATTAATAAAGAAACTGTAACTAAATATAAAATCTAACAAACACACACAAAAACACAATATAAAACAATATATTACCGCCTATACAATGAAAATTTTAGTATAATCATGAAAAGTAAAATTCCGATGTTCTTTCGATCCATTACTGCCATAAAAAATTAAAAATATTCGTCCGAAAATGGGTGAAAATTAGTATAGAAAACGAATTAATTTTTGTTACCAATAACTTAAAAAAAAATTCCAAAAATATAATTACGTCAAACATAAATTATGATCCATATTCTACAGCATAACGTAGGTACCTGAAAACACTTGGCTGAATTTTTCTCGTCATTATTGGTCTTTTCATGGTAAGGTGGCTGCCACAGTTTTACATTATTTCTCTTCAAAATATCTCTCAAGCGAAATAGGTTATTCTCCTTCCTGGCATCAGAACTCATGGTTTGAATGACTGTTTTATGTAGGTACAGACGCAATGAAAAACAGAATTTGCTTGACCGTAGAGAGTAGAAGGTAATTCGATGGAATGAAAGTAATGAAACGCATTTCTCGAATTTTCAACTTATAACATCTCTCAAATTCTCAGAATATTTTTTCAAAATGAATCACAATCATATGCAACGAATCAACGATAGCACAAATCATGACGTGCGAACTTTACAACGTAGGGATAGAGAATAGGGAGGTATAGATAGAAATTCACACATCTAATTTTCAGCCTATCGTGAACGACCTTTGACTATACAGAATTGTTGATACGAAATCCCACCTCATCTCATTCTTCATCATCATCATCACTGTGACACTATATATATATGTCATATGTACAGTCTAGTCACAAAGTGTTTCCCCTACTACTTTCGATCGTACATCGCTGTTGCTTCGCCATTTACTTTTTCGTTTGTGAAATATATTTTAGTCGCGAAATAAATGTGTTGTTCAGTCACCTCTTCACTACGCTCATACATTAGCGCTACCTACGAGTGATGAACGGTAAATGTAATTCGATTCATTCTTTCGTATCTGTGGTTATTCGTTTCACCTGTGGTATTTGTTGTAACGGAAATCCCACCTTCACTCATTCTTCATCATCATCATCACGATCACTATATATATATGTCATACGTACACTCTCACCACGAAGTGCTTTCCCCTACTACTTTCGATCGTACATTGCTGTTGCTTCGCCATTTCGTATTCTGTTAATAATGTATTTTTCATTCGTGCAATAAACCTCTAAATTACCACAAGTCTCAAGTTCTTTCGATCCTCGTTCTGTACGCCTCACATCATGGTAGCCATCGCTGCGGTAGAACTATGAGGAGAGACTTAAAAATTTAAATGAATGAAATAATCTGTTAAACTTATTTTACTGTTGCGTGAAAATCTTTCTATGTTTTCTGTCGTGTAATACATGAAGAATTAATTGTTTTTTCTTCTCGAGAAATTTAAAACTCGAAGTTTAATTAATTTTAATTTTTTGAAAAATTCAAAAAATAAAATCATAAATTTGAAGCTGAAGTTCCCGACTTAATAACGGCCGAACCTGGAAGTCATCGAACGCTAAAACCAAGAAGGACCGCCAAAAAGATCGAGTGAACAGCCCAAGGAAAACTGCTCCCGTCGTCGAGGACTCATCGCAGATCCACAAAATCGAGGACCCAACTTTTCGGACAACTCCAAACAAAATTTAAGCAGTTAGTACAACGGTCAACAGCAGAGAACAGAAAACTGGGATTATTCGTCAGCGCAACAGATGAAGTAAAGTAGAATATTTTTTATTTTGTAAAGGTAATATTTATTGAAGTTGATTATTTTTCGTGGTACATAATTGTGTTCTTGAACTAGGTTGAATAATAATTAAATTTTTATGCCCCCGATAATAAGTCTGTGCGAAGGAAAATTGGGTGAATATAATATTAAAGAGGAAGAATTAAAAGAATTGACTAATAAATTTGAAGGTGAAAGAGTTGTAGATATAAAAATTGAAACTTATGATTTACCCTACGTCACATATTTCACAGGAGAAATAATATTAGAGTCCTTTGTAGTGGATATATCAGGAAGAATAGAAAATATTAGTAGCCTAAAATATATTAAAATTGCAGAATCCTCAGTAAACTATTTCTCAAATAGAATTTATAGTTCAGAAAAATCAAAAGAAAAATTCATGAATAGATTTTTCTAATTGAATAAATTAAAAAAACTGGATAAAATAGAAAATCGTAAAGAAAAAAGTTTGATAGAAAAATTAGAAAAAGAATCAATCGAAAATAAAAAATACACACCTATTTGTGTTGAGGTGAGTTTCGATCTTTTCATCCAACGAAAATGAAGCACGGACATTTATCAATAAAAAGGTTTATTTACGACTTTAGTACAACGACTGACGAGCGGAGAACATTCTCCGTCGAGCAGTGGCGGGAAAAATATTATGCTGGCGATCAGTGTCGCCACATGTAAAAAGAATAAATGTTATTGGTTACACGCAGTGTCGGTTAATGTACAGTTATGTGTTCGTGAGGTAGTGAGGGAATCGTATCCCAACACCCCCCTGCGATTCAAAACGGACGAACGAACATATAAACGAATAGGTGTTACATATTGCATGTATCAAACAACAAAAATCTAAAAAATAAATAAGCAAAAGCAGTCAAAATTCTTACATGTAATTGTCACATAAAGTTGCTATTAAAAAATGGTAAAAATAAATTTGAATTATTAAAAAAAATTTGTGTGTCGTTGACTAGTATGTTATTGTCTAATAAATGTTTATGCGTTCATATCTTAAATAGATCGTGTAAATATTAACATGAGGTATATGTTGAACCTTATGTTCTAGTGTCACATCTTATGAATATTGTGTGATTTTTTGGCTTAACGTATATATATATATAAAAAAAACACGTCGGAGAGATCAATGTCTCCTCATCGTCAGCTGTATGGAGATAATATTATTATGTATATATGTATATATCCTTATAATTAATTGTGTATTTTCATATAAATTTGCTATTGTTGGAATCAATGGTATATATTAGGGAATGCTGATGCCAATAAGAGAGGCAGAGCAGCGACGGGGAACCTATTGAAAAATTGTGAAATGAGTGGTGAAACAACATATGGACCGCTCGGTTTACGATAGGCGCTAAAGGACCGACGCCCATCCGCAGTCCAAAACCAAAAACAAAAAATTTTGCGGGTTGAGTCAATTAAGACTATTGGCCGAAAGGTTGACTTGTTCGGAGTATCTTCGTGACGATATTCTGGTACGTTTTCCGATCAAGTGCCTTCGTTAAAATATCTGCAACTTGATCGGACGACCTAATATCGTTGAACGTAATCAATTTATTTTGGAATGCTTCCAAAACTGCGTAACACTTGATCGCTAAAGACCTGGAGCGTTTCTGGCCTCCCCCAGATGCAATGCGTGATGCGGATATATTATCCTCGTACACCTGCACTGAGTCGGTTACAGAAAAAACGCTCTCAGTGAGTCTCCAGATCACGTATATATCGTCAAGTGCGTCATTCAACGCAATTAGTTCAGCTGCAGTTGACGAGGTTGCAACTAGGTTTTGCCGGTGAACGGCCCAGTTTAACAAGTCTCCGTTTGCGAAAATCATATAGCCTGTAGTGGAGCACCCTTTCTCCAAGTTTTCTATGTTTATGGGTGAATCGTCTACGTCGGGTGCGTACGACGCATCGACAAATGCTTTAATTTTGGTTTGGTCAGAGTGAAACACAAGAGAGAATTCCCTTGTTGTTTTAAGGTATCTAATAATGCGGCGGACATAATTTTTTGTTTCGCTATTAGAGGATTTTTGAAAACGTGACAAATAATTGACGGCGAATGCAATGTCCGGGCGGGTCAGTCTCGCTACATATAGCAAATTCCCTATCATTGCCCTATATTCGGTGTCATCCGTACCATTTGTTGGCTTACTTATTTTAAGGCCTGTTTCCATAGGTGTGGTTGTCGGATTACACTCCGTCATACCAAATTTACGTAAAATTTTATCTATATACCTATGTTGTGTTAAGGTTATCTGCTTCCTCGGGGTGTCTCGACTTATTTCAAACCCGACAAAAAAGGTTGGATTCATTTCTATTTTCAATGTAAAATTTTTATTAAAAGCATCTATTAAGTTCCGTGTCCACTCGTCGTGGTTGCTAGCCAACAACATGTCATCCACGTATACTATTAGAAGTGCCATTGCACCATTGTTATTTTGTTTTGTGTATAGACATCTGTCTATTTTCGATTGAAGAAATCCAGCTTGTATTATTGTCGAATTTAATAAGTCGTACCAGCTTTTAGAAGACGTCTTTAGTCCATATATTGACTTAATCAGTCTTAAGCAATTATTTTCCCCTAGTTGGCACCCTTTTGGATTGGATATATATATGGGGTACTTTATTTCGGAATTAAGAAAGGCCGTTTTTATGTCAAATTGTGTGATATTTAAGTTGTATTTATTTGTGATGGATAATGTCCATCTTATGAGCCAATACTGTATTACCGGGGCGTACGTTTCAGTTAAGGAGTAATGAGTTAGGTCCTTAAAACCCCTTGCAACCAATCTAGCTTTTGGCTTGTGGATGCCTTGGTTGTCGGGTTTTGTGGTGAAGCACCACTTGGTATCTACCAATCTCACATTTTTTCCTTGGGAACGACCTCCCACACACCCATATCAGACATTGATTTCATCTCGTCTGTGATAGCTTTTTGCCAATCTGTTTTAAATTGGTTGTTTTCCACATCCTCCCATTTTTGAGGGATGTGGTCTTCTATATAATACCTGTCTCTTTGTTTACATACGTTTAATATTAGGGGTTTTTCTGTTATATTATTATTAGTTCTATCAATGTTTATTATGTTCCTCATTTCATCGAATCTGACATCACAAGTTACATGTGATTTGTCATTTATTGGGTCTCTTATGCAGTAACCACTACTTGTGTATCCCACAAATACCCCCTTGTCTGCCCTTTGTGTGAGTTTCGGATGTTCGGGATTTGTTTTCTTCTTTTTATTTTTCGTGGCTTGTTGTTGGCGAACTTCCATAGGAATATGTCTATAGGCCAGAGACCCGAAAACTCTCATGTTTGATAAGTCCGGCTTTGTGCCGTAAAGCATTTCGAAAGGGGTTTTATTTTCTTTATTTGCCCTAGTTGGGCTCCTATTTATGACATATACCGCCGTTAGAACTGCCAGTGACCAAAATTTAAAATCCAATTCGGAGTCAAACAGCATGGCTCTCGTTCTAGCCATTATTGTTTGGTTCTGTCTTTCAGCCATTGCGTTTAGCTCTGGTGAATATGGAACCACAGGCTCGAGACTTACGCCGTTTTCCTCACAAAATGTTTTCATATGTGAATCTAAATATTCTTTTGCATTGTCACATCTTAGTGTGGCAATGGGATAATCCGGAAATTTTGATTTGAGTTTCATGTATAGTTTTTTGAATTCCTCACACACCATTGATTTTTTTTCTATGGTGGAGACGAAGGTGTATTTCGTGGCGTGGTCTACAAATATCAGTACATACTTCTCACCATATATACCCGGTGAAAAGGGGCCCATTGTATCCGATGAAATGAGTTCCAATTTCCTATCAGGCCGGGTTCTAGTGCTATTGTGCCCTAGTCTTTTTGAATTTGCCTTTACACATATCTCGCACAAACTGAACTCATCATCTTGGAATGTTATTCCGTTAGGAATACCTCTCGATACTTTGGTTAAATATTTTAAGTTCTTTCCCGAAAGATGTCCCAATCTCCTGTGCCATATCATATTTTTTTCTATTTTTGAATCCCCTTTACTTTCAGTTGATTCTTGATTATTATTTGCAGTTTCATAATCTATTGCGTTATTATTATTGATTGTGTTTATTTCCTCATTCGTTTCTTCATTCTCCTCGTTAATTTCCCTATTTTGGGTTTGATTACTCCTTTTGTTATCGTTTTGATTTATTGTTATATTATTGTTCTCGACATTATTAGTTTCATTTTCCCTGTTGTTCTCACTTTCCTCCTGACTTTCCTCAATTATCTCCTCTTCTATTTCGTATTCCATCCATTCGTCTTGGGAATTTATGTTGGGCATACATGCCAATTTATTTGATTCGTTTTTGTAAGGACATATTCTATCTATTTCGTCTTCGTTCTCTATTAAGTTGACTGTGGATTCCGGCACTATCTCGTATTTGACCATGTATACCCCCTTTATTTTTGGGGCTGAGAAGAGTACCTCATTTGTTCCTCTGACGTATATATGTGCCGCCGAGAAATTTTGGTCTATGCCCAATGCCCTGTTTTCGGTTATTTTTATTCCTGACATCAGGTCTACGTTCAATGATGGGACATAGTGTACATTTTTTAGTCTTATTACTTTTTGTTCACGTTCGGAGTTTTCTACTCTGATGAACATGGTCCCTATATGGGTTGCTATTAAGAGAGTATCTTGGATGGCACATTCCAATTCAATTGGTTTTTCGAGCATTGTTGGGTTGGACAGTTTCGACAGGTCTGATATAACATGAGCAACAGCTCCACCGTCTAGCATTATTCTTTTGGTTAATGGAACGTAATTCAAATCTGATTCTTTTTTTGTGTCATTTGACGTTATTAAATTTATTAATTTATTATTATTATTAGATTCCTGATTTCTGTATCTGATCATCATTGACCATTGAACGTCATTTTCTTTTTTATTTTTGTTATTATTATTATTGGTGTTATTTCGTCCGTATCTTGTGTTCTGTGCAGGACCATCCAATTTATTTTGGGGTATTGCACCCTCTTTATTTGACGGACATACTTTGGCTATGTGCCCTTTGCCATGGCACTTAAAACAGACTATCGTATTTGAACTTGGCAAAGTGTTATGATTTTGACTGTTTTCATATTTTTTATTTTCGTAACTATTATTATTATTTGGTGTTTCTTTCTGTTGATTATTATTATATTTTACGTTTCCCTGTTCTGAATTTTGACTTCTATTTGTGTAGTTATATCTGTTGTAATTTCCTCCATATGGAAATCTTTTGTTTTTTTGATTATTTGTAAAGTTACGGAATTTATTATTATTATTATTTTTTGACTTTTTTTCGTCATAAAGCCTATCCGATCTCTCGATTAACATGGCATGGAGTGTCTCGATTGTTTTCTGGTCCTGACTTAGCGTATTAAACTCCAGCCTAGTCATATCGTAATCCATGTTTAAGGAGATTAGAAGTTGTTCTATTTCCTCCTGTCTGTCCAAATTTTTCCCACAATCCCTTATTTTTTGGGCTGCTCTCGAAAAAACATCCAGATAACTTCTCATGTTCCCATCACTATAAAATTTTAGTCTTTGGAAAGTTTGTTTCGCGTTTATGTACGTGACCTGAGTGCAACTTTTATATCTTTCGTCAAGTACTTTCAAAATTTGGTTTATAGTTTTCAGATCCTTTACTCTTTCTATAAGTTTGTTATTAAGACCCTGGTATATGAGTGCCTTTCCCTTTTCCTGATTTCGGAAATATGTCATTCGGGTTGCTGGGTTGGCGTTACTAGACTCGGGGTTTAAAAAGTTATTTAGTTCTAGACCCAAAAAAAGTACTTCCGTTTCTGTATCGTGCATTATCGGGTATAATCCCTCTGCGTAAAGTGTGGAGACCATCATGGTCCTCCAGGCGTCGTAATTTCTCCCATCGAAAACTTTCTTTGTGTCGAATCGTGACATCTTGTTCGATAATTATTTTCGGGGCTTATTTTCCCTACCTCAGAAACACGAGAGCTTAATTCTAGGGGGTAACACGGTCTTAACCGCACGATTATGCAAACACGGTCTCAACCGCTCGATCGGGAATGCAAGTCAAAATGTTATGTTATAAATCTTAATAATTAATAAACGTTTTTTTTATATTAAATCTCACGCAATCTGCCGCTGACGATGAGTCGATCTCTCCGCCGTTGTTTTCAATCTGTCTTTAATTCGAGGGTTCTCTTTACTTTTGCCGCCAAAGTGTCTTTAATTCGAAATATTCTAAGTCTTTTGGTCTAGTTCCGGATCGAAAAATAATTCTGCTGAACAGGTTAAAACGTAGATTAATTTTCAATGCAAAAACTATTCAACAGAAATACAATAAGTTGAAGCTGAAAGGAAAATAATTCGTTATCTATTGTCAAATTGAAAAGCTTTATACAGATTTCGGACAGGAATAAACTGTCACTCAAAACCAAAGATGTTTAATAGTTTTCTATTGTTGTTTGAAGTTTGTCTTTTTCACTAAATATTTTCCTATTTCGACCAATTTTGACCAACGAGATAAAGCCTGAAAGGTTACAAATGAATCTTTCAAGTTTCGACTTTCCTCTAATTTTGGTTGAGAGTCAACAGGAAAATATTTCGAACTTTTTACTTTACTTTAACGAATTTTTTAAACTTTTCTAATTAAATTTTGAGGCAAAAATCACACCGATTATTAATTAATTATTCTAAATTTTACTTATCTTTATTCGGTTTTCGTGATTTTCTGGTTCCTGGGTCCTCTGCTCCGGTGTTGACTTCGACTACTGACTCTGCAGCTTTCAGACTTTCGACTTCTTTTACTCTAGACTTCTTCTCCGGAACACAGCACGAACAGTTGCCAGCCGTTTTTGACTCTGCAAGCCGGTTTTCCAAACCACAGGGTCCTTTCGTACCTGATCTGCTTGCACCAAACTCTCGACTTCGACGTTTTACTCGGTGCCCACGATTTCACTGAAGTTTTCATCAATTTTATTTTTTACCTTTTATTCATTTGATACACCGCTTTTCGGTTCTTCCAGGATGCTTCTTTCGATCACTGGATACGAACTTTGTACTTTCGAACTTTTAATTTTCCATCCACTTTGCGCGGAGGTTTTACACAATACGAACTTTTACTTTTTCATGACACATAAACTTTCACTTTTTCGATTAAATTCACGATTATTATGAACGCACTTTACTTTTCGTACTTATTTCCGTTGGTCCGCAGCTCTGGCTACCATGTTGAGGTGAGTTTCGATCTTTTCATCCAACGAAAATGAAGCACGGACATTTATCAATAAAAAGGTTTATTTACGACTTTAGTACAACGACTGACGAGCGGAGAACATTCTCCGTCGAGCAGTGGCGGAAAAAATATTATGCTGGCGATCAGTGTCGCCACATGTAAAAAGAATAAATGTTATTGGTTACACGCAGTGTCGGTTAATGTACAGTTATGTGTTCGTGAGGTAGTGAGGGAATCGTATCCCAACACTTTTCAACCTTTGCTCTGTATACCATATTGGAAAAATACGACGACATGAAGAGCAAACGTGTATATTGTTTAACGGTTATACATGAAGTGTCAACGAGTATATAAAATAACATGGCGGAGTAAACTGGAATAGTTCTTCATGTAACATTCTGGAACTTGTTGTACATATCGATGTTATATCGATATAACATCGATAAGTTCTGTACCTGTATATTATGTGACTTAGTTCTCATTATAAGTTCTAGTTCTTTCAAGTTTACTTTCTCGTAATACTCTCTGTGATATCATTCCAATAGTTATGAATAGCTCTGTTTGATAGGATTACACTTTGACTATATACATACTGGACGGCTAATACTGATAAGAATAACATAGAGTCTAATGAACAACCGGTGAAGTTGAGTCAGACACCGGTATCCCCATTTAAAATGTTAGTTTACTGGTTTGCTGTTTAAAAACATAGAGCTACCTGATCCACATTTAACCGAATTAATTACAAATTTCTATGTAAAAATTAGAATTAGACATATTTGTAAGAATATTTCGCAAGTAGATAAAAACATTCGTCATACAGAAACAAAAAAGATTATTTTTATGTATCAATAAATCAAATTTTAAATTGATTTAACTGAAATTTTTGAACTTCTGAGTTTTATAAAACTACAACATTACCGATTTAATTCGTAATTAAAAGCAATAATTGTGGTAAGAAGAGACCTAGTCAGAGGAAAAGACAATAAGTATTAATAAATTTGATAATGAACTAACATTTTGAACAGGGATACGCTTTGACTATATAGCTTATGGACTGCTAGAACTGATAAAATCTTGAAGCCGAACACTGCAGGCGTTACTTTTCAAAAAAGGTACTTTGTGTGAAAATTGAATTTGTATCAGGTAGAACATCGTGTATTTTATTTATATTTAGACCTAATTATTTTGTTCCATAATTCTTACTTTTTTTTTATACAGAACGTTTTAATGCAAATGGGATTAAATGTTATTACTGTCGATGGAAAACTAATCAAAGAATTACGTACTTATATTATACAGGTAGAATAAGGAAAATATTAATAATTTCCTTATTCTTATCTTAATACTATACTATACAGTTAACTATATAATAGTTTATGAGGATGCACCAATTACACCTACAAAATCCAATTTATTACAAGCTTCTTCAAAATCATTAAGAGATTGTAACAAATCTGTCGGTAAACTATTGCCATTAGATGCTTCTAGACCAATAGATAGTGGATATACACATCTCTTCTGTTAAGTCAAGTTTTGATGCACTTAAAGTATCAGTGGAATGAAGTTCTAGTAAAGTATTACATATTTATGTCATTAATTATTCTATAAACTTACAAATAATGCCATTTTATCATGTGTCAATGGCAAAGTAGAATAATAATAAAATTAATTATCTACAAAAATAATTTTAATTACTAAATTAACGAAATATAAAAATTAATTTTTTTCTAGCCAGAATTGGAAATTTGGAATCACTATCACTTATCACCAAAGGTCGTTTTTTGTAAAAAGAACGCCTGTTAACAGTGGCTTCAGCGGTCTTCCATTTAACCCTATGTATTTCTTATCAATTCTAGCAGTCCATAAGCTATATAGTGATGTGAGGCGTACAGAACGAGGATCGAAAGAACTAGAGACTTGTGGTAATTTAGAGGTTTATTGCACGAATGAAAAATACATTATTAACAGAATGCGAAATGGCGAAGCAACAGCAATGTACGATCGAAAGTAGTAGGGGAAAGCACTTCGTGGTGAGAGTGTACGCATGACATATATATATAGTGATCGTGATGATGATGATGAAGAATGAGTGAAGGTGGGATTTCCGTTACAACACCCCCCTGAAATTTTATCGAATGAGTTCTTCATCATGTTCGACGCTGAAAGTAAAATTATTATTGTTTATATAAAAAATGTTAATATAAAAAATGACATATACGTAATAAAATATTTTCAAAAAAAATGTTGACATCGTATTAATTTAAATATTATGGTAACTCTATGTTTCTAAAAAAATTTTGTTTTGCTGTGCTTCGAGAATAATAATTCAAAATAAATAAATAAATAAATAAATGGTAAAATACATGCAATAGTAGGTTAATATGTGATGCTGAATAATATATGGCATCGAATAAAAAATATTAATAATTATAAAAATATATATAAAAAATAAAAATGGTAACATGCAAAAAAAAAAAAATTTTTTGTATACATTGATGACTAATATAAAATATATTCGGAAGTGTGCTCTGAAAATATTCTCGAACATTTACGTCTATAAAAGAATTGAAGAAAGGGAAAAAAAAATAATCACGATTAAATAAATTGACAAAGGTTTATGAGGCACACGATCGGTTATCAGAAACGTTACGTTTAACAGGTATTATCTATGGTACATGACATGAAAAGATTATAGAATAATATTCATCGCATCGCTTCTTTATCTTTCGAGTACATCATTGTGTTTGGACTGGCGCTTACAATATAGAGGAACGTTTTCGACTTATCTTAATTTGTGGTCATGTAATGGATTTAATTTCTATTGTGTTGATTGTTGGAGGAATTACCTTTCATTTCTTCGTGTGGGAATATTACGTGTATTTCTCTCACGGTTGTTGAAAAATGTACAGAATTTTTATTATTCGAAATGTAGGGTTTCTACTTGCTTGATTTTCTTGCTTTTTTCTTTGTTAATATTTTCGAGATTTGAAGCATTTATCTATTGCAAGTATTTTCTGGTAAATGGTATTGTTGAGTACTAATTTTGCATTAAATTGAAGGTTAGTTTTTAAGCATTTATTTTCATGTTACGACTTATATTTGGACTTGGGACGACTTGTACTTTATGATGATGAATTTTGAAATATATTATGACTTTGGAATAAACGAATTATTTTTATATCAATTATGTGTAAATATTCGTTTCGTTTAATATTTTAACAACAATATTTTCGAATTTTGTTCGATCTAGTGATTTTGTCAGAATGTCTGCTAACTGATTTTCGGAGCTTACAGTCCTAAAGAATATTATTTTTTCTTCAAATGCCTCCAAAATTGAGTAGCATTTGATCATTAGGGCTCTCGACTTTTTCTGACTACCCCCTGAACATATTTTTTGCGTTGAAATGTTATCTTCCATTATATCTACGCTTAATTTTTCACCTAAAATTTCATAATTTATATTTTGTGTGACTTTTATGGTATCAAGTGCATCATAAACTGCAATTATTTCAGCTGCCGTGCTAGATGATGCATGAATAGTTTGCTTACCGCAATTCCATTCTACTAAATCCCCATAAGAAAAT
The DNA here is from genome assembly GCA_011428145.1 of Ericerus pela. Classification (NCBI taxonomy): domain Eukaryota; kingdom Metazoa; phylum Arthropoda; class Insecta; order Hemiptera; family Coccidae; genus Ericerus; species Ericerus pela. Next base: position 127,882 of record WOFM01000511.1, read on the forward strand.
ATCATAAATCCAGTTATGGATTTTCCTTTACCTAAATTATTTATATCTATATTATTTTCATCTACTTGGGGTGCATATGAGGCATCAATATAGGCCTGTATACCATCCCCTTCTGATCTATATATTATATTGTAATTTTTCGTAGTATTAACATATTTGAAAATTCTTTTTGCATAATTTTTTAATGTATGATTAGAATTATTTTGGAATCGGGATAGAAAATTTACCGGGAATAAAATGTCCGGTCTTGTAAGTCTCGCTAAGTATAGCAATCCACCTATCATTGACCTATATTCGGTGTCATCTATGCCACCTTCAATTTTATCCAATTTTAATCCCGTTTCCATCGGAGTATTCGTATTTTTCAACTCTGAAATTCCAAATTTTTTTAACATTTTTTCTATGTGTTTGTATTGGGAAAGTATTATTGTATTTTGTTCTATATTTCTATTTATTTCTAGTCCCACAAAAAATTTTGGGTTATTTATTATGGTAATCGTAAAGTCTTTCTGTAGCTCCTCATTTATTTTTGTAATTGATGACTGTAAGTTTGATGCGATCAATATGTCATCCACATAGGTTAAAAAATATATTTTTTCATTATTATTAATTATTGTGTATAAGCATCTATCGCTCTTAGTTTTAGTAAAGCCCATTTCCCTTATTTTTGCGTCCAACAGGTCATACCATGATTTGCTAGATGTTTTTAATCCATATATAGATTTTTTTAATTCTAAAACCTGATTTGTGTTGATATTCACACCTTCAGGTTTTCGTACAAATATAGGTTTAATAATTGGTGAGTTTAGGTACGCAGTTTTTACATCATACTGTACCATAATCAATTTTTCCTTATTTATTATAGATAGCAATGATCTTATTGTCCCTACTGATGCTACGGGGCCATGGGTTTCCGCAATATTATATTCGGTTCTATCCTTAAAACCTCTTGCTACAAGCCTTGCTTTGGGTTTTGGATTCCCAAATTCATCAAATTTAATTGTGAAGATCCATCTTGTATCTATTAGTTTTTGGCGATCATAGTCGATTATTTCCCACACGTTCATATCATCGAGAGAATTAAATTCGTCATTTATTGCTCTGATCCAATCATCTCTAAAAGGGTTTGATTCTATATCAGAATAATTTCTAGGTATGTTATCTTCTATATATATTTTATTATATCTTATATTTATATTCATGACTACAGGATTAATTATTCCCAAATCATATTCGTAATCTGATGACTTTATTACTAATGGTTTATTATTTATCAGTAACGATTTTATATTCTGGGTTTCATCCACTTTAACATCACATGAGATGTATGATTTTGTGTTATAGGGGTCTTTAAGACAATATCCCGTATTCGTATAACCCATCATTATATTTTTTTCGGCTCTATGAGCTAGCTTTGGGTCAATTTTATTTTTAGATTTTGCTTTGGCTTTGGTAGCATTTTGCTTTCTGACTTCTACAGGAATATGTCTGTAGGTCAATGCTCCAAAAATTTTTAAATTTTTAAGGTTTGGTTTTATCCCATAGAATAGTTCGTAGGGTGTTTTATACCCTTCGTTTGCTTTTGTAGGGGATCTATTAATTAAATAGGCCGCTGTTACTACAGCATAAGACCAATACTTTATGTCAAGGTTGGCATCAATTAACATGGCCCGTACTCTCCTCATTAAGGTTTGATTTTGCCTTTCGGCAACACCATTTAATTCCGGGGAATATGGCACCACATAATCCATCGTTATGCCAACTTCTTTGCAATAATTTAGTATTTTTATATCAGTATATTCTTTGGCGTTATCACACCTAATAGTCCCTATGGGGTACTCTGGGAATTTATTTTTCATGGATAATATAATATTCTTAAATTCATTTGTTACCTGACTTTTGCTAACTATGGGCATCACGAACGTATATTTCGAGAAATGATCTATAAATGTTAGGATATATTTTTGATTTGCTACTGAAGGAGTAAATGGACCCATAATATCTGAGGATGTTATTTCTAATTTTCGAGTAGGTTTATTTCTAACACTATTATGACCCAATCTCGAATTATTAGCAATGCAACATATTTGGCAATTCAAGAAATCCTCATCCCTAAAATTTATATTATTTGGAATGCCTACTGCCAAATCTTTAAGTTTTTGTAAATATCTGGCATTCAAATGTCCTAATCTCCTATGTATAATTAATTTTTTATTAATATTATTATTTATTTGTGTATTTTGAGGTATTTCCTCAATTTCATTATTATCTTCTTTTATTTCATCTTTCTCACCCCCCTCAGATGATTCCTCATTATCGTCATCTTCCTGAATTTCTAATTCCACAGTAAAATCATCCCATTCATCATCTATATTCTGGGTGACAGGTGCACATATTATATTATTATCATTATTATTTATATTATTATTATAGTTTTTATTTTTATTCTCGATATTATAATATATATAAAATATTCCCTCTTCTTTTTTTGCTGTTATTATTATTTCAGCACTTTCAATAAAATATATGTTAGCTATATCCTTTTGTTGATCTATATTGATTATACCAGTGTTCGTAATTTTTATGGCTGAGATGATATCTAAATTTAGATCCGGCACATAATGAACGTCCTTTAACTCTATCAATGATTGAATCTTACTGGAATTCTCGACTTTGATCACCATTCTTCCCGTATGGGTAGCATATAAAAAAGTATTTTTTCCTGCACATTGCAATTTTATTGGAGTCACGAATTTTTTAACATCGACTAATTTATCCAAGTCAGATGTTAAATGCACTTCTGCAGCTCCATCCAAAATTGCTTTATGATTTAATATATCATAATTTTCATTTTTAATATTATTATTATTTATTAGCTCGTTCATTAACCATTCATTATTATTTCCATTAAATTTTTTTACCATACAGGACATTTTTACCTGTTGATCCGAATTCTCTTTTTTATTAGAGTTCGGTTGGCTTGTATTAGTTTTAGGGGGATATGTTCCCTGACTATTATTAAAATTATTATTGTTATTATTTTCTTGTGAACCATTACCATTACAATTTTGCGCTATATGGCCAAATTGCCCACATTTGTAACATTTTGGATTATTATTCTGATAATTATTCCTATTATTACCTCTATAATTGTTACCTCTATAATTATTGCCTCTATAGTTCGAGTTACCTCTGTAACTATTTCCTCTATAATTCCATTACCATTGTTCCCATTGTTATTCAAGTTATTATTTTGGTTCTGGTTTGGTTCATTATTATTACCATTTCCATTATTATTAGAATTATTTCGATTATTATTTATATAACCATTACGACCATTGCCGTTTCCTCTATAATATTTCTACCTCTATAGTTATTATATCTACCCCTGTAATTATTCCTATTGTAATTATTATTATTGTTTCTATAATTATTATTTATTTGGTTATTATTACCATTCTGTTTTTTCAAAGTTTGATCTCTGAATTTTGATCAGAGTCTTCCCTTAATATCCTTTTAAAATTATCTAAATTTTTTTCGTTGAAGGTAAATTTTCATATTGAATTTTCGCAATTGCCTGTTCGTAACATAAGGCCAATTGTAGATTTTCTAATTCCTCTGATTCCGTAACCTTCTTACCGCTATCTCTTACGTCAGTCACTAATTCGTCCCATTTTTTAAGGAAACCCTTCATATTTCCACCAGGTTGAAATCTGAATTCCAACCATTTTGCCTTAGCCATATTAGCCGTAACTGAGGTCTTAGTTCCATAAATATTATCTAACTTTTTGAGCATTAAAATTGCGGTGTTACAATCCCGTATTTGTTTCGTTATATCATTGGACACTCTTTCTAGGACAAATGCTTTGGCATTGTCCTGCATTTTGCAGTAATTAATCATATTTCTATCAGGTCGAAAATTTAAATCATCAATATTGTTTATATATGGCTGTAAAAACTCGTGTTCCCCAAAGATGTCATAGTATCCCGCACCTCGGATGGCAGATATGATCATTCTACGCCAATCTAAATAGTATTTCCCATTAAAAACTTTTCCAAGTGGGGCTTGTATGGGTTTAATTTCGTTTGGGGATGTCATTTCTTCTTCTATTTTTTCAAAACCTAACAAATTATTTTCCTTATTACAAATAGGTGTGTATTTTTTATTTTCGATTGATTCTTTTTCTAATTTTTTTATTAAATTTTTTTCTTCACGATTTTCTATTTTATCCAGTTTTTTTAATTTATTCAATTAGAAAAATCTATTCATGAATTTTTCTTTTGATTTTTCTGAACTATAAATTCTATTTGAGAAATAGTTTACTGAGGATTCTGCAATTTTTATATATTTTAGGCTACTAATATTTTCTATTCTTCCTGAAATATCTACTACAAAGGACTCTAATATTATTTCCCCTGTGAAATATGTGACGTAGGGTAAATCATAAGTTTCAATTTTTATATCTACAACTCTTTCACCTTCAAATTTATTAATTAATTCTTTCAATTCTTCTTCTTTAATATTATATTCACCCAATTTTCCTTCGCATAGACTAATTATTGGGGACATAAAAATTTAATTATTATTCAACCTAGTTCAAGAACACAATTATGTACCACGAAAAATAATCAACTTCAATAAATATTACCTTTACAAAATTTGAAAATTGTACGTTACTTTTTTTCTGTTGCGCCGACGAATAATTTCAGTTTTCTGCACTCTGCTGTCCACCGTTGTACTGCCTGCTTAATTTTGGTTTGGAGTTGGCCGAAAAATTGGGTCCTCGATGTGTGGATCTGCGATGAGTCCTCGACGACGGGAGCAGGTTTCCTTGGGCTGTTCACTCGATCTTTTTGGCGGTCCTTCCTGAATTTAGCGTTCGATGACTTCAGGATCGGCCGTTATTAAGTCGGGAACTTCAGCTTCAAATTTTTATTTAATTTTGAATTTTTCAAAAATTAAAAATATATTATGTTTCGAGTTAAACTTCTCGAAAACAAACCGGTAACTATTTTGTATAATTCAACAGAAAACATGAAAAGATTTTCGCGCAACAGTAAATGAATTCAAAAAAAAATTATTTCATTTGTTTAATTTTCTAAGTCTCTCCTCATAGTTCTACCGCAGCGATGGCTACCATGATGTGAGGCGTACAGAACGAGGATCGAAAGAACTAGAGACTTGTGGTAATTTAGAGGTTTATTGCACGAATGAAAAATACATTATTAACAGAATGCGAAATGGCGAAGCAACAGCAATGTACGATCGAAAGTAGTAGGGGAAAGCACTTCGTGGTGAGAGTGTACGCATGACATATATATATAGTGATCGTGATGATGATGATGAAGAATGAGTGAAGGTGGGATTTCCGTTACAACATATAGTCAAAGGGGATACGCATCTTTGTTTTGAACACAGCTTTTTATCAGTATTAGCAGTCCAGTATGTATATAGTCAAAGGGATTACACTAACTTACCACAACCTACACCAGTAGGGATATTCCACAAATATTCAAGTAAAACTTGGTGCAAATTCATATAACACTCCTATATTTGTAGAATTGCCCTCCTGGTGTAGGTTGGTGTAAGTTGGTGTAGTCCTATCAAACAGAGCTTATATGGTCGAAGGGTCTAACAGTATTGTTTGAAAAGTTTAATAAGAATGCCAATAGAAAATTCAGATTTGAGTTCGGGACTTCGCTAGTATCGGTGTTTGAATTTATTGTTGATATGTTAATGGAAATTTACTTTGAATAATTACATTTTCTTGTTATTTTATTCTACCGCAGTTTTATAATTTTATTAATTCTTTACAATGTCGATCGGTGTTCCTATCAAACTGTTGCATGAGTCCGAAGGACATATTGTGACATGTGAAACTATTACCGGTGAAATTTTTCGAGGTGCGTATAATTTCGTTAGAATAATAATTTAGTTCTCTTCAATTTATTTCTTTTTTCATTTTTTAAAACACAAAGATTCGTCTATAATACATTTTATCAGTGAACCTATCATATCATACGAATAAAGCCACAATTCTCATTGTTTCAGTCACCGGAATATCTTCCTTATCTGGTTTATTTTATTTTATTTTTTCAGGAAAGTTAATAGAAGCGGAAGATAACATGAACTGCAATATGTGTTCGGTTGTCGTTACGTATCGAGATGGTTCTGTTGCTAACTTGGAAAACGTTTACATCAGAGGATCTAAGATAAGATTTTTTATATTACCGGACATGTTGAAAAATGCACCTATGTTTAAAAAAACTGGTCCAAAGACAGCTGGAGCTGCTCGTGGAAAATCTGGCATATTAAGAGCTCAAGGTATGTTATTAATTCAGAGTTTAAATATTCATCCAGATTTGAATGTAGTATGATGAATCAATTTCGTTTTTTTTTCTTATAGCTGCTCGTGGTAGAGGTAGAGGTTCAGTAAATCAACAAAGAACAGGAACTTGGGCTGGAACTCAACGAAAATGATGAAATCCTTATCGTTAAGTGTCTTTGTAAATATCTATTTTAAATTTGTATCGAAATAGAGTATTTTTATTTGGTCAGTTTTGACATGGTTGAATCAGCTGCATCAAACTGAGCGAGTGGAACAACCTCGAAGTGTTGTGAACTTTTTCATGATTTTCATCGTTTGAGGATTAGTGAGAGAAATCACTTTGTAAGATCTTCCTGTTATTTCCTAATGTCCATTTTTATTCCTTTAAATTTTGCAACGAGTAAAGAGAATGAATAACTCGAATCGTTAAATTTAAAACTAAGGAGAAGAAAACATTGAAAATGGTTCAAAGAAAAAAAAGTAACAGGATGAAAACTGTTCCTAATGCCGACTGAAAATGCTTCTAATTAGACTTATAAAATGTTCTAGTTATGTATTAGAATCATTTCCAGATCCCTCGTAGTCAGGGACCTGTATCAATTGTCAATTTATTTCAAAATCGTGAAATCTGATACACAAAAGTACACCATTTCTTTAAGAAAATTACATAACTAGCTTGTTTTTACGATTTGTTGTTTTTTCTTCGATAATTGGGCGACGCTTTTGCTGCAGAATAATAGCTACTACGTGTCTCTCATGTACTGTTGTTTCCTTTGAGAATTCGTGTAAAATTTCAACACCTAATGTGTTTTCAATCTTGCTCCGAAAAATAATTAATGTAAACTTCAGAAGAATTCGTCTCATCCTCCAATCATCATGATAGATGATATAAGTGTGGAAAATTTATTGCAGGTAGAGCTTTTTTCTTAAATTTTGATTTTTTGAAAAGAATAAAATCCAAAGTGTACAATAAATTTATATTATGAGTTGAACGAGTTCGACGCCTAGTCATCCTGTGTTTGATGGTATTCTTCAGATTTTGAACAAATTATTGTGTTCCCATCATAATTTAAAACTCCGATATTTATAATTACTACAGTTGAAATGAAGTTGGATTTGAATAGGGACTTAAATTGTGTTGAATATCGATTTCCTTTTTCCAGGTGGACAAAATACGAGCTTGAAGTATATTTTAATTTAGTTCAACACGAAGTTTTCTTCTACAAATTTGTACAATGTAAAATTCGCGGAATTGTCATTCATTATTTTCTTTATGAATAACAACAACTTTGATAACTTCAAATTCAACTTTTTATATTTTATCCTTTTATTTTCAAGTATTTTCTCGTTTCCTATCATTATTTTCCTTCACATTTCATTATTTATTCTGATCTTAAGTATGGCGCGACTTGGGAATATTTTATTCATTTTTTAGAGTTAGTTTTGGTCTTTTGTCTTTCTACTGGGTAATCCTGTGTAAAAATTATTTAAATTTGTTACGGTTTTTCTTATTGCACGACGAATTCTTTCTGTCAACTTACCTTGCGTGAACATTCTTATTTTACGAGAAAACCGGTATGATCCTTTTCCCCCTTTTTTTTCCTGTAAATTCCCGTTTTTATTTAATATTACTACAGAATACTAAGGGAAGAACTGTTGAAAAAAAATTTTTTTTTTCAATTTTTGCATTACTATACATATGAAGTACGGATACAATATGAATTGGAAAGTACCCCTCCTTCATGAAGGCCAGCTAAATTGTGGCGAGTCTGGGATTCCTGAAAGAGTGGTCACTTGCGTTAAATTGTTTTTTTTAACTTAGACTTTTTTTTTAGGTGGAGGGATTAGTAGACTTAATTAAGCTTTCTAGGATATTTACATACACCCAGTAAATACCTAATTAACTTCATAAAAAATTGTGAAAATAAAACATAAAAAACTGAACATTTTTATTAGATAGGTACTTAGGTACTTATTAATGAAGTTAAAATTTATTCTTTGCTCCAGTTTCCATATGTCTTGGTTTAACTTTGGAAAATTCATTCACAATCAAGGAAGATCAGTTTCTATATTGTTATGAATATTGGCTAGAGCCAAACCATTTAAACGTACTTCTGTCATTGTTGTACGTAGGTATGTTTAAGTGTTTCAATGTGGAGAAGGACCTTTCTAGAGTTAATGAAGTTACAAGAATTGTATATGTGTGTAATTATTAAGTCACAATGACTAATAATAACTTCCAGTTTAAAATGAATGAAATTCAATAATAATGGTTGTATTATACTTTATAACTTTAAATTTATACGATAAAAAAAAATTCAACAATTCAATAATAATGGTCATATTCATTATTAAGGTGCATATAATCGACATTAAAACCAAAATGATTTTAGTTTGACTGAAATAGCGCATAGCCTACTACATCTGTAACTATGGTCAGATGGCTTTTATATAGGTATAAGATATTCCGTTTTCATGTTCCCAAGTTCCTACTGTACAGGCACAGGTTGTAATTTTTGTCCAATAATCACAAAATTTGGTACAAATGTTTTTACTATTAGCCATGAACAAGATCTATTGTTTTTTGGTAAAGATTAGCCAGATGGTACTTCCAGTACTGACATTTTTTTTGTTCAGGGGGCCATGACCCCTGTGACTCCCTGGATCCACTACTGCAGCTAAATAAGTTTCACATCAAATTTATTTATAATCTTTGAGAGATGAAATAGTTCTAAAATTTAATTCATGGGTTTCGTTGCATATCTTAAGGTATCCTTAATCCTTTCTGACATTCAGATTGGGAATGAATTAAAACTAGAAAAGTAATCTTGTAACTTCAGTTCCGAATATATTTAATTAACGAAACTAGTTGAGAATTGACCCAACTATGGAAGGAATAAGCAGAGGATCAGTTATGATCCCCAGTCTCAAATACAGTTATTTTTATTCACTGTTGATTCCTTGAATTCTGCATAATTTCAGATCTTGAATTACCTACTCCTCATCAAAGAAAAACGATTCGCTAGTTTTCTGATATGAAGAAGATTCTTTTTTCTATTATGTCAATTTTACTGGATAACTATGTCTCATTCATTGTTTATTGCTTAACTAACCGCGAGTTCTGTCATTGAGGTCGACTGTTGCTTTGATGCTATTGCGAATATAGGCGCTAATAGGGTCTAAAATTTTGGGGGCCATAGCTCAGATAAACTGATTAAAAAAAAGAAAAAAAATTAATTGGTAGATTTTATAGTAAATCTCTAGCCAAATTATTACATGACTACACACAGACGCAATAGATCCACTCTTAAACACCAGTTACAATTAACATACATACGCATACAAACAAATTCAAACAAAATCCAAATTATACAAATTACCACACTATCCACACTATGACCAATTAACAGACATATAAGAAACATACACTTCCATACCAATTAGTAGGCATCAGCGAAATCAATCATGAAGAAGCAATCACAAACACACCCAATAGGCAACAAACATCCATACAAATCAAAGATAATCCACAATTTGACCACAAAAAAATCATTGTAACCACATAGAGACAGCAAGAAAAAATTTTCTTCACATACATTTTTGAAGGCAATCAATGATTGAAAAATTCTCATTATACCAAAACTAATCAGACATTTCCAAAACATAATCAAATTATTAAAAATAATGAGCCAGAGGAACATCAAATCAAAACCATGATCATTACCCATTACCATACTTCAACAACAACCACAAATTTTTGGAAATTTTGAGAATCTTCAAACATTGCAAACACATTTTTTGACAAGTACAACAGAGAAACCCACTGCTATACAAAATATTTCAAAAATTTTATCAAAAAAAGACAAACATGCCACATGGAATACTACAACTACATAACTATTTAGTATTTTTACCCTCTCATACTCTAAAAACCAAGACTTACGCAAGCTAACCAACCTTAAGAAGGGGTCACATGAGGCGTGTTTACCAGCTTCCACTAAATTTGCCACTACTACACAAGAAAGTTAAACAGATCAACTGGAGCAAGTAGGAGGCAAATAGCTGGTCACAAGATGGTACACTATGAATGTGGCTAACTGGAGGCTTGTAAACATGCCTCGTGTGACTGCCACTTTACACACCCACTTTCTCACCACCTAAGACCTAAGTCATCTTTTTTTTATTTCTATATGAAAGAGGATGTCACAGTAGAACAAGATCCAAAGTAGAAAAATTCAGACAAAACTTAGTTTCTCTTCTTACTCCAACAATAAACAAAAATCAAAGTCTCACAAATCACAATAGTCACAATTACAATTGATCAACTTCCTAAGAGATCAAAAAGATTGATCTCTTTGGCCTTGATGAATCAGTTTTTGATCAAGATAGATTGCTAGTTGATGGGTGATTGCAAACAAAAAAATCTCTGCCTAGCACATCAACAGTGGTAAGTGTGTATTTTCTAGTGATGTGTCAGTAGTTCACTGGTTAGTTCATTTGAACTAAACAATTCAATGACCTAAATGACTGAGACCTAAACTCTCAAAGAACTAGTTCGTGACCAATTTGAATTTTTAAACCTATACATAACTAAATTAAAGAACAACACATATCTCTGTTTACTGTTCAGAGTTTTTTATTTATCATTCTTATCACTCAGGTTATAATGAACAAGTTAATTGAAGCAGATATTTTTGTGACCAAGACTGAATGAACTAAACTTTAAATATCTCTGCCACACATTAATCATGGTGAGTGTGTATTTTCCAAAAGTGTCCAATTTTGTTATGGCTGACATTTGAAAACCCTTGGACCAATTTTGCTCAAATTCAATACTAAACCAGTCTCTAATAATCTCCAAGTGTTATAAAAATTACAAACCAAAATCTTTTAATTTATGGAAGTTATCATGATGACAACATGGTGAGTTTTGTAAAACTTTGAGAACCCTCCTCTGAAACTAGCTAATGAATTTCAAATATTTTTAACACCAATGTGTAGCCCATGAAAACTTCTAACATTACCCCAAGTTTCACTGCTGTAAGTCTAACTGATGAGGCTACACAGACTCCCAAAAAGTGCCAAAAAGAACAAAAAAAGGAAATACATACATATACATACATATATATTTACATACATACATACTTACATACATACATATATACATATATACATACATGCGCGCGCGCACACACACACACACACACACATATATATATACCGGCTCAATTGTTTTGACACGCACCATATGAAAACCCCATTTGGTGCGTGCTAAAATGATTCACAATGTAAAACTGTACAAATGAGATGAATATGTTTGCACCACAGAAAAAAAACGTACTTTTATTGTTTAAGAAACAAATCAGTAAAAGGTGTTTTGCTGTAACTTTCCTGCATCATTGAAATGCAAGTTTGCTATTATGTTTCACGGATGTTTCACCAAAGTTTCACAAATTTTTCACTGTATTGTTTTTTGCTATAATTTTTTTGTTGGCTGATCATAATGTAATATAAAATTCCTATTTTTTTTCGATGCTTTACTGAAGTTTCAAAAATGATTCAGTGGAGGGTTTTTACTGCAATTTTTTTGTCTCGTGGCCACATAAATTTGCATTTTTTTGTGAATATTTCACAAAAGTTGACCACAAATTATCAATTACTGATAATTTTCATAAAATGTTCTGGTGCAAATACATTTATCTCACCTATACAGTTTTACATTGTGAATCATTTTAGCACGCATCAAACGGGGTTTTTGTATGGTGCGTGTCAAAACGATTCACCCGGTATATATATGGGTATTCTGTAACTAGTTTCTAATATTGAAGGGGGATGCACTTCAAATTATGTTCATGTATGATGGTTTGCAGACCCCCAAGTATGCATGAACTGAGTTATGAATAGGTTTTTATTTCTTGACTTGGTTTCGAAAACACCAAATTAATTATTTGTCATTTTCTCGCTTAGTTTTGATTTTTGGAAAAAAAATGCAAGATACTTTTTTTTTGGAAAATTTTATGGTGAACAGTTTAGGTCTCTTGTCTTTTTTCCCACAAGTTGAAACTAAGCAAGAAATTTACAAAAAACTGATGATAAAAACTATTTTGTCTTTTTCTTGCTGTTTTGAAACTTGAGAGATCAAAATTATTTGCAGTAAAATTTTCCACAAAAAATGGAAGTAAAATTTTTTTCCATAAATTAAAATAGAGAGAGAAAAGAAAACAAAAAACTAATTTGGACAGTTTTTATCATCAGTTTTTCGTAATTTTCTCGCCTAGTTTCAATTTGATAAAAAAAATACCAAAGATTACAATTGTTTACCATAAAATTTCCTACAAAAATGGTGTCTTGTATTTTCTTCTAAAAATTAAAAGCAAGTGAGAAAAATACATAAAACTAATATGTTAAGCCTTTTTTTTGCTTAAAAATTTTTACATTATCAGCAATCACTTTCCCCGAACAGCTTCAATTGATGTGATATTTTCAACACACAAACTACTTTGTATCTGCTAAATAATGACGCAAACTGTAGGTCTCTAATTATCATACATTCAATGTTACAAAGCAGGGCCAGATTTACAGCTCCAGCGCCAGGGTACAACAAGATTTTTACGTCCCCTCATTTTTCAATTGTTTCCACCCACCCCCTCTGCCAACATTTTTTTAATGGATTTTTATCAGATGTTTTTACCAGATTAATAATTTATAGGTTTAATTGAATATTTTTTTATGGTCATACTTAGAAAAAAAAAGGTTGTCAAAAAATTTTTTCTCTTACTTTCTTGTACAGCCCTTTAAAAATTTGCCGCCTGGTACAGTCGTACTTTTGCCTTCCCCAAAATCCGACCCTGTTACAAAGTTTTGAAAATAACTACTTCAACTGTCTTTTCAAAAAAATTCACTCACTTCTTAGGCGCCTGTCAATCAAGGAGTATGCAAACTATTATACATGGGTGTAACTTATGTTGCATAATCTGCAGCTACTCTTATGAACTCGAGGTGTAAAAACCTGTATTACCAAAATTTTTTTTCTTTTTCAAAAGACAAAAATCAAAGACGTTAAAATTTGAAATATTGAAAACATTTAGTATACTAACCAACTTATCTCATTTTTCATTAGAAAAACTTCAGTCTCTCGTTTATTTTTTCGCAAAAGAGTAACCATTTTGGTGAAATATACAAGATTGTCGAATAAAATTGATTAAATGTCTGTATCTGACATTACTTTCCTTTTTGAAACTGTTTAGTAATTTTAAAGCACCTCCTCATTGCCGTAGGTCAAACAGCAAAGACTTCACAGACTCCCAAAATGTGCCAAAATAAGAAAAAAGCGGAAATATACAAATATATTATATTGTGTACAAAAGAATTTGAATGACCTATATATTCGTGATGTACGATTCAGATCAGCGCTTTTCCACAGGTCCTCCAACCGGGTGGCCCCATTGCACTGAATGCAGTAGTATTGTATTTTCCAAGGAAAATACATTAACAGACGCGAATCGCGGTTTCTCATTTTTCTAATTCTATGTACGTTGCGTGCATAGATAGCAGGTGTCAATACTTCATAATACCATTCAATGTATGTATTTACCATAATTATGATTTATGAGCCTTATGAAATTATGAACAAATAACGTTCTCGCCTTATCACTGATTTTTTCACGGAATAAAAACCTTATTGTCGATTATACCATCGCATTTTAGCTCAGCTAAATAAATCTAAAGCTACCATTGCGTTTATAGCAACTTGTTGTTTGTTGTTTTGGAGTTTTAAGTCATTTCATTTTTGCCATCTCTCTTCATTTTCTGTTTTTGTTCTTTCTTTCACCACCCCTCCGACGATTTTTTTTTGCCTTCCATTACTTTTTCGTTCCACGTTAATTGCACGATATCTGCCATACAATACTTGTGTGGAAGCGTGTAAAAATGTAGATATATTATATTATCGTCTGCGTCGTGTCTGTTGTTATTCCTTTTCTTTTATCAATTGTGTACGTGCGTCTGTGTGTAACTGTTCGTTTTCGAGTGTGTGTGAGCAAGTGTTCATTGGCGGTTCACTAGTGATCAGGCAGTGGTGGTTACTGGTTACTTTTATTTATTTTATTTTATTTTTTATTTATTTGGTGTTTGCTCTCTGCGGTGTAGGATCGTCTCGTTCAGTGTTGTTACGTTCGTTTGGCGCGTGATCGCTTAGTAATGCTGGAATCGTCGTTTTGTGTATGTGTATCTTTGGTGCCATGTGCTCTTGCTGATAAAGTCTTTCTGACATTAGAGTAGTTGGTTACGTAATTCGGTGCATTCGAATAATTTGTTAAATTGTTTCTTCGGAAACTTTATCGTAATAATAAATTTTGAAAATATTTTCGTTGTGCTACAGTGACGTGCGATTTTTCATTTTTTAATATTACATTTATAAAATCGTTGTTGAGGTCACATGATTGTCGTGGAAAGGTACGTCGTCTGCATCTATTATTTTTGTCTAATTTGCGCTCTTATTCATTAAGTTCGAACTTCAAAGTGTTCCGCGTTGATTAGAACTACTGGAACAGATCCGACGTCCTCGGTACTTTTCCTGAAGTGGGTTCAGTTCCCCTCAATAAAATAGACATTTTTCAAATTACGCCGAATTGAAATTTGAAGTATGTAAGGTAATGTAATCTTACGTTTTTTTCTTCTCGAAGGAGGGCATCTACTCTTCTCTACTCTGACTCTACGATGCTAACCGATTTTGAAATTATAATGTAGGGGAACAAAACTAATTCAAGACAAAAAACTAAAGGATAAAGTTATTCGGTATGGTACGCCACGGGACAGTGATGGCTACAGAGGCCGTAGCCCTTTCTGTCCAAAGAAGAACTCAGTGATAAATGCGTTCATGTTATTGTTGCCGATATTTGTTACGAGAGAAGAGATGTGGGTGTAGATGACTAATAAAGAGGCAATAGATTAGTATTATGATATTTTGGCCCCTCCTTTTCAGAAAAACCTTGATCAAAGTTTAGAAATTCTGTCCATGTGAAGATCCACTCAATTCACTAATTTTGTAGTGACAAAGAAACATTTATAAATAAGTTTTCTCAGTGAGTTGCGCCTCTGACCTGTGTCTATTTATCAAGTTGACGAATGAGTTAGTTTAGTTTTAATTATTGGATGGCCTGTTGTTTTTTTATCCACTTCTAGTTTCAATGTTCGTTAATTTTTCAATAAAATAAAGAAAAAAGCCTCCTTGCCTATTACGTAAGTACTGGTGTCCAACATAGTTTGATTCTATTTTCTGGTTAAACATGATATGTATGCAACAATTTAGCCCGCAACATGTGGTTATTTCAGTTTTTGAAATAGGCTGTTAAAACTGTGCTCCAGTTTTAACGATGAACTTGAATTATATGTTGCCGTGAGAGTGTCCACTTTGTTCAGTGATTTGTTTTCTCTTTGAAAAACCACCCTATTAATAAAATAAGTGAAAATAACACCCTTTCCTTCGGAACCGATTCTATCAAAAATTTGGAGAAAGAGTCTCTTTCTATTGAAGATAAATTTATCTTTATATGAATTTCATCACTTTTCATTGGCTGATTTTAATTATTTTATGTTGAATATTTTTCCCCACAATTTACTAGATTTTTGTTTTGTACTAGGTAGCTACTCTGAATAAATCATTTCCAATACGCTCTTAATGTAATATATTGTAGCCAATTTTTTTTAATTAAAAGTAAAAAAAAAAAAAGTCGATTATTGTATTCTCTGAAATTCCAACCCAAAAATTTTCGTTTTAGTTCTTCGTAACGTATTTTTTCTTAAGCAATGGGAGTGGTGGGCCTTATTAAAAAAAAATTATCTGACATAAAATATTCAAAATTTGTTATTCTTTTCTAAATTTTTCTGATTTATTTCCTACTGTAAATTCAAATCTGTCCTGTGGCGAACACGAAGAAAATGTTCTTACTGCTAACTTCATATTTCCCCAATGCACTGGACCATACTTTCCCCAACATTAACTCTCATTATTTAATAATACTTTTCTTATACAAGGGAAAATTTTGTCAACCCATCGTTTATAATTATCAAGCTCTATGCTGACAAAGAAAGGAGAGTAAAATTCAATGGGTCTCTTTCCTGTAACGCAGTTGCCTGTGACGTTAGAAATCGCGAATATTTAATCCTATGAAAAATGTCAAATTTTCTCCTATATTTTTTATCGAATGTCTTGTTTGTCCCTTGCACCCTTCACTTCAGATTTCATTTTCTGAAAATTTTTTATCGTATTTATTCCTTTCCTCTTGAATATAAAATGAAGACTTGAAGTATCTACCAGATTCAAGTTGAAGAACCAAACCGATTAGAGTTTTTATTTTGAAATCATATCGATCATTTTAATACATATTATAGTGCACGAATTTTGTAAATGTGCCTACTACATTTTTGCAACGTCAATATTGGCGTTGAAATAGTAAAACATTGTGTAATCGTTGATGTTGTAATGTCGTATGCAGTTGTATGAAATGTAATTGAAAAATTATTTTCTCGTATGTTTTTGGTGAATAAAACAGAAAACTCCGATTGCTCAAATTCATTTTGTATTTTCTGGGTATGGTGGGTATGCCTAGGTTTAGAAAAATAAGTTTTCCTTTTTTTAAGGGGGGGTTTAGAAGTCTGAAATTTAATAGCTACGTACTAATTTTCGATGAGGAGAAGTTCGGAATTATTAAAAGAAAATGATTATATCTCATTACCGATTATTTGTATAATTATACTTGTGTATATATGTACATGTATGTATATAATTATGCATAAAATAGAATCCTCACTTACTCACTTATCAACACTGAGCCACTGAACCTATAGACCTGAAATTTTTAAAGGATATTGCTACCATGTCGAGGTATTCACTAAGAGGGGATTTTCTGAAATTCCATCCCTAAAGGAGTCAAATGGGGTCAGATTTGTTTTTATGTGTTTTCCAGTATCATTTAGGACAGATAAGATATTGAATAGGTTTTGTTCAAATCTATAATAAAAATGTTTATGTCAATGGTAATGTGAAAACAAACCAGGCAGTGTTGGTGTTTTTTATTCCTTTAGTGTCAGAAGCTTGTTCAAAACTTTTTCAATTTTTAACTGAAGAATCAGATTATGCCAGTTTAGATTTCTTTATAATCTTAATGGGGAAGAATATTTAAGAGTTGCTGTGGCCAAATGTGTGATCCATGTGTTCGTTGCATAAATGATATATATGCAATTTTCATTTTCTTTGTCTTCAGTTTTTTCAGCGACTCAAAAAATTAGAAGATTCCCTTTGAAATTATTTCCCGAGGGTAGAAAACCTTGAGTTATGAGAAAGGATTCCACAACAGAATGCAATCAACAACTTTGCGTGTTTACCAGCTTCCTACATGGTATAGGAGAGCCAACATCAGTAAACACTGGTGAAGTTTGGGCACCGTTTTACTAGGCTTTTTACACGTACATTTATTTAAATACATATGTATTTGTGAATGTATTGATGTTTAATTACGTTGTACTTGGTAGATTACAAATTACAATAAGCGCACTTGTCAACATGACGTAATCAGTGATAATCCAATTCATCACGGTCCAATAATTATAAATTACATAATATAGTAATTCGTGCATAAAATGTGTGTTTAACATGCAGTGCATTAAATTAGCCAGCCTTTTGGTGGTGGCTGTCATCGAGGGTCCGAATATTCAAATACCTAACACCAGTATGATCACCACCCTGAGTATTTTCAGTTGATTTTTAGCTACAATTTGTCTTGGGTGCCACTGTAATATGGCTGGACATATTCTGGTGATCAATAATTGGCAATAATACTATCAATAGTCCAATAGTGGGTTGAAAAACTATCGGCTTGGTTTTTTTTTTTTTTTAAGTTGGCTTTGGCCTTATTTTACAAGTTATTATTATAAATGAAAATTTATTATTTCTTCTCTTGATTTTTAATGTCGGTTTATACTGTTTAGAGGTCGTTTTTAGAACTTGGAAAAAAATAAAAGTTTGTTCATTAAAAACTGTCGATATTATCGATAGTTCTTTTTTTTTATTTATTATAGATGATTCATATTAAAAAATTTTCGATTATTAACATACGTGGATATCAGTTTATTTTCAGAAATGAACTTAATTGTTTGTTATTATTATTTCTTCCATAATCACATCTTATACTTACGGTAGGTTTGACATTGAGAATTGAAATAACAATTAAAATTTTTGAAAAAAATCAATGAAGCAACTCTTTTCATATTCCGAAGAATTTGTTGCAAGTGAGAAAACTGGCTTAAATTACTTAAAATAAAATAAACTCGGCAACCTGTTGCTCGAAACCAGAAATTTTTTTAAATAATCAATTTAGCTTAATTACTTTTTGTATAGTTACTTGGTTAAAATGGAATTTATTGTTACAAAAGGTTTTATGATGGAAGTTTACTTGGGTGGGCGTTTCAGTAAAAATAAAAATGCTTCATTGATTCGTACCCAGCGCTTCCATTATGATGGGTTACAATATGTTCCTATTTTAATTTTTTTAATTTTCCTTGTTAGTTGAATGACATAAATTATAAGTAGGTATAAAACTAATTTGTTAAAAAAGAATTTCCGCCCATTGTTTTTTAACTATCATAGGAACTGAGTTTCAGTGTGATGAAAAAGTACAGTACTTTTTAAAAATCAGAATAATTTCCATTATTTTCTTATTGTGAAGCTGAAAATGAATGCATTTCATTATTTTTCTGATGGTAAATTTCCATAACTGTGAATACCATGCATGCACATACATAAAATATGATGAACATAGGTTCTAACTACATATATGGATGGAAAATGTCAGATGCTAGTTTCTTTGGCCATCTTTGTCTTTAATTTTCATTTTTAGTTTCCTAATAAGAAAACAATTACGTTAAAAATTAATTTTTTATTTTAAATACGCTTTAATAAGACATGTGAAACGTTGTGTGAAGTGAAACCTATTGCTCTCTGTATGAAAAAAGCATCATGGGCATGTGTTTGTAATTTTTTCTTTAAGTTATAAAAAAACTGGAAAAAAATCCCACTAAAATGAGGCCAGCCTGGGATCCAAACCTGCCCCTCCAAGCATGAGGATCAATCACGTTCACTACTTATGCATCTCAACTACTGCAGATGATGAAATATGGTACAAACACACCATATAACAACTGATAAACACAACGTGACCAGCAATATTGTGATCTGAATACTTGCGGAGGTTGCTTTAAATACTTTCTTGAAATTGAAGTAACTTTGTAGTTAAGTCACTGAAAATGAAAAACATCATTAAAATTCTTTTCGAATTGACGTTTGGTTTGTTCATTAGAATTTTTTTTCCAAAAAGTTTCTTGTGATAAAACTTTGTTAATCTATAAAATTTCTATGTCTGGAGTGATCAAATCCAATTTATCGTACAATTTTTTTTTCATTTAAGAACTTATTTCGTTGAACAGAATTAATTCTTATGTGTTTATGATTTCAAAGACTGCTTCATCAACAATGGTGTCTTTGATTGGTGTAATTTTATCTTTCATTCTCATCCAATTCGTTAATTTCTTAAAGCTGCCTCTGTGGCGATTTTTGTGGTAAATATTGTTGGTAATCTTTTTCTCATTTTGTCTGTGAACAATAAGCCGATGTATCAAACGATAAAAATAATTTATTTTAAAAACAAAAATTTACTTTTTCAGTGGTTTTGGAATGATTTCTTCTAATTTTGTTTAACTTTCTCCTAATACAATTTCCCTATGACAAATGACTCGATTTTCGAGTTTAAAACTTTATAATTTTTTTTAATGGTTTGATTATGTCTACTCTGCCTATAGTTTCACTACCTGTACAGGATATATCACTATCTTCACTATGGAAAGTAATGTTTATATTTTATCGCGAAATGGTTGAAGAAAACGTTCGTGCTTCAGAATTCGGTCAGTCGCGGCTTCTTGCGTGTTGACCATGTCCTATATCCTGAAAGCGTGTAATAAAATAGCAGATGTACTCCGCCAATATGAAATGATTTTTTCCTACTTTTTTCGTGAATGTTTCAAAATATGCCTAAAGTGTATGTGTTTACAATTGAGGATAATTTTATTATATTTATCCTTTAACAAAATTCTCAAATAATTATTTCAAGTTAAGCCCACTATAATTATCATCATCATCATCATCAATCTTAACAAGTAAACGTCTCGTGGAAACTTGTTTTCTATATTTCAATAAAATTATTAATTTTTTTTTTTTAATTTTATTTTAAACATGTAGGTAGGTATTTACTTATTTATCAAAATACAAGCGATACTCAAAAATGTTTACTGTAATGATAATTCCATATCATTCTTATTTTAATATATATCTCGTATTTCATTAATATTATCTCAATTAATCCATTTCATACATAACGTCATTCTTACATCCTGTCTTGATTACGTCAAGAAACTTGTCAGGAATTGTCTATTGACATCACATTCTCCTACTAATACAATATTCTCACGCTAAATATCATGATGTCATTTATTCTATGAATACAAAATACAACTCTGCACTATTCCCAATTCCTCTTAAAATTATAACTACACCCATTTTATGTCATAAGTATGTTACTCTTTTGGTTCACTCTAAATTATATAGATTCTATCAACCAATCACATTGTATATCTCCCACAACACCGATGTATAATTCCATCAAATCCATACCCTTAGATTTAAGCGTGACTGATTACCAATTCTTCTCTTGTACAATACACTGCATCTCAATATTTTCTTGTACACAAAAAATATACATTATACAAAAATAATATATGTGTCGTGTACTTTTTGTAACAATTATACCATTACATTTACAAATTATAGGTTTTCGAGAGAAAGAATTATGAATTTTGATGGTCACATTAATTTTCTGTAAGTTTATATGCGTTAATGGTATGTTATGATTGTATGAAATGTGTTAACTGCTGACAAAATATTAGATAAGGTGAAATATAACAGCATTTTTTCTTCTAAAAATGAAAAGTAAATTAAGATGATAAAGTGTGGTAAATAATCATATAATTTAAAGTAAAACCAGTGAAATATAATGAAGTTATGAAATAAAAAAATAGAAAATATGAGCATACAATTAATTTTTGTAAAAAAGAAAAGTTTGTGCAAATTAGAAAGAAGAAAGAAAAAAAGTTTTACCAGATGTACCATCTGGTTGATCCATACCAAAATTAGTAGCATGTTACAATAAATTTTTATGATTGTTTATTTCAAATTTCATACATATGATTCCAAAATTCCGCATTTTGTGATCAATATAAAAACAAAAATACCAGTACAGGAAGTACCACCCGGCCAATCCACGCTAAAATTGGAAGTATAGTGAAACAAATTAAAATGAATATTTACGCCAAATTTTGTGGCTATTGGTGCAAAACTGAGCATTTTATAGCCAACATAAAAACAAAAATAGTGGTAACGATAGTACCATCCGGCCAATCCTAAATAAAATCAATAGGTTTGATCCTTGGCTCAGTAAAAATGTTCGTACCAAATTTCGTGATTATCAAACAAAAATTGCAACCTATACAGTAGGAACAAGAAATTGATTTATATTATGAATTTGAGTTATTGGTGTCAAAATTTTCCTGAAGTCATAAAACAAAAAACGTCCCCACCCTCAACCCTGGGGGCTAATACCGCACTAAGGATGATAAGTAAAAATATTTGTTTTGAATTACGAAATTACACAGTTTGAAACCATTAAAAATAAAAATTGACTTGAAGGAAATACCATCCTTTCGATCTACACGAAAACTGGTAAAATTTTACAGTCAATTATTATAAACATTTGTTCAAAATGAAGCATTTTATAGCCAGACTAAATACGAAAATAAGTATCTTTACCAGAAGTACCGTCCTGTTGATCCAAACCAAAATTAGCAGTAGGCTACAATAAAATATAATAAATATTTGTTTTAAATTTCATACCTACATATTGTTCCAAAATTGAGCATTTTGTGACCAATATAAAAAAATAGCGGTACTGGAAGTACCTTCCGACCAATCGGCGCCAAAATTTGTAGTAACTTATAATATATCATATTAAATATCTGTCGTAAATTTTGTAGCTATTGATCGAAAATTAAAATTTTTATGGCTAAAACAAAAACTAAAGGGAAACTTGGGAATTTTCAGTTTGGAATTTTAAAGTTTTCAGGTGGAAATTTTTGATTTTCTCCCTCCCTCTCCAAAAAAAATGTTTTTGTTTCATCAGTGTTGTCGTTGAAATTTTTATTGAATGACAATATTGATCCATGGCTTTCAAATTCTGAAATCATTAAATGGAATGTTTCAGTATACGCCCAATTAAGTCATGTAAAAAAAACTATGAAATACAGGTACTTTATTTAACCTCTGCCTAAAGTCTTTTTTCAAGCTTATTTGCACATTTTAAAAGCGAGAAATACAATCAATTCAAATTATCACGTATTGACAATAAAGTACAAATAAATGCATCCACAAATATATTGATAAGGGCACATACATCTTTTGACGAAATAATGAAATCTTCTTGAATTATGGAATAGTTTTCTACTCCATGAAGGTATATTTATGAATAAAAAACCTATTTCTTGTTACCACAGAACAGGTCGCAATTTTTATTCCATAGTCACAAAATTTGGAAAGAACATTATTACTAAGACCTATTGATTTTGTTACGGATCGGCCGTATGGTACTTTCGGTAGAGGTATTTTCGATTTTGTTTTGGTTATAATATTTGTAATTCTGGACCAATAGCTACGAAATTTGAAACAAAAATTCACTATGATATATTATAACTTGATATAAATTTTGGTACGGATTGGCCTTATGGTACTTCCAGTATGGGTATTTTCGTTCTTGTTCTGGCTATAAAATTAACATTTTTCGATCAATAGCTACGAAATTCATAACAAATATTACAACTTGCTATAAATTTTGGTTCGGATTGGTTCCATGGTACTTCTGGTAACACTATTTTCGTTTTTATTTCGCCTTTAAAATGCCTAATTTTGGACCAATAGGAACGTAATTCGGAACAAATATTTATTGCGGTGTATCAATAACTTTTTAGTAACTACCTAATTTTACATTTTTCGAAAATCTACTTTTTCTAACGGAGCTGCTACTGAGTTAGGGTTTTTTTTTTTTATTCTAAACTGAGTTCAGAATTTTCAAAGACGTAGTAGAATGAAGGACTGATTTCTTTGTCCTTAATTACTAACCTGTTCAATTTTGATCGCTCACGATGTTTTTTTCACTTTGAGCCTTGGGGTCGATTATTATTTCGAGAACTCGAATTCAATTAATATAATCTTAACCTCTTAGTTGGCTTGTAAATTCTTGTTTTATCCAAGATTATTCCTTCCAAACAATCAATTAAAAGAATGGAAAATACGTTCAAATTTCGTCAACAAAATACGATTTCTTAAAAATTTCACAATCAGAACGGAGTAGTTTGAATATACGCCACTGCTTTCTTCCTCTCACTTTTTAAGTAGGTTTCTTTAGAAAATCTACTTATTACATTTGGTGCGGTATTAGCCCCCATGGTTGGGGGTGGGTACGTTCTTCGTTTCATGACCTCAGGAAAATTTGGGCACCGATAACTCTAATTCGTATATATATGTGTATAGATGGTCTTATATATTCTATTTGGTCTTATATATTCTATTTATTTTTTCCCGCGGTACTGGTAGTAATTTTTGTTCGATAATCGCGAAATATGATACGAATATTTGTATCAAGCTAAAGACCAGATCTTTTGATTTTGGTGCGATTGGCCGGACGGTACTTCCGGTACCGCTATTTTTGTTTTTACATTAGTTATAAAATGTGGAATTTCGGAACTACATGTACGAAATTTGAAACAAATATTTATTATAATTTATTTTAGCATGCTACCAATTTTGGTGCAAATCGACCCGACGGTACTTCCGGTAAAACTTTCTTTTCTCTTTTTTTTCTAATTTGCAAGAACTTTTTACAAAAATTAACCACATGTTGATGTGTTGATGTTTTCTTTTTTTTATTTAATAACTTTATTATATTTCTTTGATTTTATTTGAAATTATACGATTATTTACCATACTTAATCATCATAATTAATTTTTCATTTGAAGAAATAATGTTTTTAAATTTCATATTGTCTAATATTTTGTCAGCAGCTAACAAATTTCATTCAATCAAAGCATACCATTAACCCATATAAACTTACAAACAATTAATGTGACCATCAAAATTCATTTCTTTTTCTCGAAAACCTATTTTTTCTAGCGAGGCTTGCTGCTGCGCTAGTTCTTTTTTCTTTTTTATCCATTTCACGGTCATAAAAAATTTTATTCTTTCCTTATGCAATTTTGTCGTGGATAGTTATTCCTTTGAACATCTGATTTGTAAAAAAGTTAAATGATAAAATTGGTTTGTAGTTTTAGAAAAAAATTACATTTTTATTTTCTGGCATGTCGACAGATATTTGGATTGAGGTTTAAATTGTAGTGTACGTCGGAGCAATTCTAAAACCGGTTATTTTAAGGAAAGTTTATGACCGCAGTTTCTTGCTTACGGTCTGTGAAACCAGTGGGGCGGTGAATTTGCAGTTTAATGTTACTGGAGTGTGCGTAATTTACCAAAATACTTCAAGATGGTTTACCTGCTGATGAGAGGATACTTTGCTGGTAAAATGAATTATTTGCATGTTTACAAACGAGATACAGAAATAAAAAAATAAAAAAATAAAAAAATAATAGAAAAAAGTAAGACAATAAACAGGGTTATGTTTTCGCAATATATCATATCAAGATAATTGGTCAAGTATCAAGTTGGTTTGGGAAATCGTAAACAGTCATGTCGCATTTAGTAGAATTCGGTCTCATCTGTTTCATTTTTCTGAGATGTTTCCCAATCGTACGTAATAAATGCATTTATTTACGCGAGTTAAAAAGCTATTCTCAAGAGAATAGATTAGAGTTCAGTAAATTGCTTATGATTTTTTCAGAAGACAGTCTTTAAATTTTCTCTTCAGTTGTAGTTTACATTCTTTGAATATATACAGATATCGAGGCTTTATTTTGCTTTGAATATTTTCATGCTTACGCATTATTTAAGTTACAAATTTTTCTATATCTACTTCATCCCTGCATATTAATAATATAGGTTTTTTATAAATTTACTTCCAAAAGTTTTCCATTTAGTGAAAAGTTGCTTCACAAAGGATTCGTTACTCTTTAGTCCTTTGTAAATTAATCATTTTGGGTCTACTGAAAGCTAATGCACTAGTAGGAATATTGGAAGCAATTATAATTACGGCCTTCTAAAAAAATGAAAACTAAATTCTTTTTTCTCTTGATCGTTCATCAAAAAATCTCTGCGAATTGCATTTAGGCTTTAATTTCTCACGCATCCATTTTACAAACTGTTAGCCTTTATTGTGAGTTTGTGTGCAAAGTGCATGTAGTTCAAAAATGCTTATTTTTACTCTCTTTGTTTGTGTTCTGCTTTTTTCCCGTGTGAATCAAACTTTTTTCGTAATTTTATTTTGATGTGTAGTTGTTACATTGCGGCATTTCGCACAATTTTGACCCCTTAAATTCTCTGGAGTGTTTATAATAAATTTGTTGTATCCAGTTCTTTTAAAGTGTCGAACGAAACAGCGTTATTTTGGAGGTTATTGTATTATTCGGGGAATTCCAAACGCTGCATAATTAGCTATGAATTGCATGCGGCGAATCTGCCTATTTTTGGAATTCCCTCTTTGTATTTGTTATGCATTCAGTACTTAGGTATAGTATACATATTTTTGTCGGCTGGTTGTGCCGAAGTTGAATCATTATTTTGGTGGCTTTTTATTCGTCATCTTACAAATTTAGAAATAAACTCAGAGGAATTGAAAAATTTCATTTTATTAGATTTCACCTTGAGCGAGTACTGATATTATAAATTACCCTGCTCTTTTTGAGTGTCTGATTCGTCCCAGAATTATTGCCCAGTAGAAGTTGACGAAGGGATAGCTATATTTGAATTTAATAACTGTGAATAGTTCTGTTTCATTAAGAATCTTTAAGTCTGGTCTGATAGAATTAGTTTCCCTTGTCTTGAATGTATTTTAACTTCTGGCACTGGCTTTGTGGATTTTGTGAAGAATTAGCGAAAGACGAATTCTCTGTTGGTCTACTGTTTCTTATAGTAAGTGAATTCAGTTTTTTTTTGGCACTTTTTAAGCAGGTTACCTTTTCAAATTTACTTATTAATGCTGATTTCATGAAACATTGCGAGGGTGATGATAGCCTAATAGGTACATTTTACATTGCATAACCAAAAGAAAATTTTATTTCCAAATACTCAATTCATGCAAATCTTGTGTGTGTGTGTGTGTGTACACGTACGAACGTACATATGTATGTATGTATGTATGTATTTACAAGCCCTAAAGCGTCACAGATTTGGTTTATGCTGCCATGGTACCATAGTTCAGTTTGTGATTTTGGTGGAACAATGAAACAGTTGGCGCATGGGCAGGAATTTTTTATTAATTTTTATATACAGATTTTTCATTATGCATCATCAAGTGTTATGCATGACAGTATTCTGATGTCCCTTCACCTTCAAGGGTAATCCTTATCAGCAATTTAATCAAAATTAAAGTTATTAGGAGTGGTTGCATGAGAATTAACTGTGGTAGAGAGCTGAAACTTTGGAAAATCATAAAAATGCTGTGAAAATTGGGCTGCAATAATACATTCAGTTCTTGAGAAATAGCTGAAATTCCTCACGTAAATTTAATTCAATCTACTTGGGGAATTGTGGAATACCTTGTCGTGAGAGATATTCTCACCAGAAGGTAAATTCAACAGAATTTAAGCGTGTTCAGCCACTTCATACATAAGTATGGGTAAACCAAAACCAATGCGAATACTGGTGATTTTAGAGCCGGTTCGGAGTGTTTATATACTGGTTTTGGCACACGCACACAGACACACTTGTGTACATATACATATGTAGGTGTGTAGTGGAAATAACATCATTTCTTATTCATTGCTGAAGCAACTGATAAGAAATGACATAATGCGTTCGTGTACCAGTCCGAGACATTACCGAGATCTTTATCTATTGTTTTGTCATTGGCCGAACATTGCATCTTACTTGCCTGTGTGTGCAAGTAAGAGCATGAACAAACCGTGTCTATTATATACGGTTGAATATAATGCGCCTGATAAAGAATGGCGTGTGTATGAGATCTATAGTCCCCACAGGAATTTTAGCGATATCTTGAGAACTAAATGTACAATTTCAGCCAAATTTTCACATTATCTTTACCTAACAAACATTAATGGTTTTGCAATATTTCGGCTTTCAACAACTTTGTTTAGTTTTGAACCTTTGAACATATCAGGCACAAGTTGGACTACATGCATAACAATGAAAAAGCTCTATAATTTAGACTGAAAAAATCGGGTTTTACAATTACTATATTGATGATATTTATATATTAATGTGAGCCATTTTCTTGTTACTATGGTATAGATCGCAATTTTTATGTGATAATCTCAAAACTTGGAACAAACATTAGTGCTGAGCCAATGAGATGACCTATTGATTTTAGTGTGAATTGGCCAGACCGTATTTTTGTTACCACAATTTTTTTTATTTTATTTATAAAATGCCTAATTTTGAATCAATAGCTACAAAATTTGCAAAAAATATTTAAAATAATTTATTGTTACCTGCTTGCTTACCTATGGTGTGAATCGGGTGTACGGTATTTTTGTAAAACCCAATTTTGTTTCAGTTTTGAAAAAGGTATTTAATGGTTTTAAACCATGTAATTTTGGGTCTACAGTTGCAAAATTGCATACAATCATGAATTATAATTTATTACTAACTTTTTAGCTACTTATTTTCTACTTTTTGAAAATCTAATTTTTCTAATGGAGTAGCTGCTGTGTTTGAGTTTTTTCATTCTTTTTTTTCTTTTTTTTTCTTATTTTGCAAACGAAAAATTTTCAAATTGTTTAATTCTGCAGTCGTTTTTTTCAAATTTGAAAAGGAAGCATGTTAAATTAATGTTGATTGTTTTCTCCAGGAAAATTTTTGGTTAAATATAAAAATAGAGTCTACTGGATTATTCTCATGACAGGTAATACTATTTTTATTTGTCATGTTTTCCAGAGGAAACGCTTTTGTGTTTTATGTATTTATGTTGAAGCAGTAAAACTGCTGTTAGGGATTTTTCAATTCTCAAAGAGTTAAAAATTCTCTTCCTCTTATGACAAAAGAGATTTTCACTGTATAAGTATTTGCAGGTCCAGTTTCAGGATTTCTTCTTAGGGGGATTGAATCAAATTTTATAAATTTTATGGGAGTGGTTAATAATTTTTTATATATTTCATAGACGTAAAATTTGAAAAACCAAATAATTGTATTTTAAATTGACATTATTTGTAGGCGCTTTAGGTGATTTACCTCACATCCCCCCTTAAAACCTGCTTTGTATTTGTTGGGACATCACTCATATGAGGTAATGGCTCGCATCCCTTGATGACAGTCACCGCCCAAAGGCTGGCAATAATTGTCTCTATGACGTTAAAACATAGACACACTTATGCATTTGTATGTTTGTACCTGTACGTACGTACAGGTAAGATACATTGCACGGGCCATGATCAATTACCTGATAACAATCTCGGTGATGTCACAGCCTGGTACCAAACACGCTGCGTTGTTTCTTATCACCTCAACCGAGGCAAAAAACGACGTAATGTATGACATAATTACGTATGTATGTGTGTGTGTGCGTGTGCCAAATTCAGTATATAAACTCTCAAAACTGACTACAAAATTGCCAGTGTTTGCCGAGGATTTGGCTCTCCCATACTTTACAGTATGAAGTGGCAGAACACACAAACTCTGTAGAAGACCTTCTTGTGTGAATATCTCTCACGACAAGGTATTCCACAGTATTTGTTGTTTACTTTTTATCATGGAGTGATGTATTGACAATAAAATACAAAAAAAACGTAAATGATATATATCCCAATACCCATTTAAATATAGAGAAATATGATGACTCTAGAACCCCATATGGTTGAAACAGTCCTAAACAAAACAACCTTTACAGATAGGAAAACTGAACCAAGGAATGTTCTGATGATTTCACAATTCAACGTCCCTGTTAATCTACTTTTTTTTAAACATCTATTCGCAAATTTATTGCCTTGTAATTTTCCTAATTAGAATTAGAGGGGAACAAGAAAGACTTGCAATTTGAAATTGTTATCGAGTCAGTTATGAAGGACCTGGTTCAGCGAGCATTGCTCGGATGTGAAAAATAGATAAAATTTTGTCAACTTGAATCAAGTTGGTGAATTTCAGCAATACATAATTATATTTGTTAGGCATATCTTTCGGTATTATCCTAGGCATATATCTCGAGAATAAGATCGCAATATTTAACTCATTACTTCAGTAGTCATTAAATTATAATAATCATACGCAGCTTAGGCTCAGAAAAATTAACTAATAAAACATTTTCTATCTGTTACTTTTATGGTTATTATGATTTTTCATCGTTCGTTGTTATCACTTACTGCTGATGGATAGATTTAGATACGCATATAACTGTTAAACGAATTTTCTCAAACTTGAGACCTATCTAGATTGTTTTTTTGAACCCAAAATCTTCTAAATTGTTATTTCCAGCAACATTGTCAGTCTAGTTCCTTAGAATGTGTTTATATACATAAACACACATACCTACATACATATGTACATACATACATACATATAATTATTGCTTGTATTATAGTATAGGATATATTTTTCTACCTTATGCATACTATGATAGAAAAAAAAGATAATATTAAACATGACACTTTCTGCCTTCTCGGTGTGTGTAAAAACTCTGCATTCCTTTTTCATGGTGATAATTGTTATTGGTAAAAATTAATTTTATGACTTTTAACGACAAAACGTGCCTTGTTTATTCCTTTTTTCACATCCTGTAATGAATGCTATAGGGTAGGTAAGCACCTCCGAGAGCGCCACCTGGTGGCAAAAGTTATAACAAATGGGATGGTTGGAAACGTGATATTATATACATATGACAAATGTGTGTTTTTTTTTATTCTTACCTTTTTCCTCTTTTTTACTTTTTTTTGGTTTATTTTATCCCTTTTCAGCAATGATGAAGATAATGATTTTGGAAATGAGCAAGGTGAAGGGGGAATTTGTGGAGCAGGAAAAAAATTAAAATTTAGCATCAATTTTTATTCAAAATTTTTAGCCATTTTGCACTCTCCTGAATTGAATTTTTTCTTTTTTTCAGCTTGACAGGGGGCAAGTACACCTTCTTCAACCCAACCCCTCATATATATTCACAAAATTTATGAAAAAATACAACTGCAGACGTTTATTTTCATTTTCAAGTCTATACAATGATTGGAATTTTGTCAATAATGAACTAGAGTGAAAAAAAACTAAACAATTTTGAAGAATTTTTTACAATTCATCAACACAGTTAATTTCATTGTCTCATATCTCTGTCAATTTTCAGTCAATTCTCATGAACTAAAAAGCATTTTGTAGTCAACTGTATGCACATTAACGGTATTGCCCCATAAAGATTGTATTGGTTATATATGAGACAAGAAAGACGATAACAGTATTACCTCAGATCTGGGGTAATACCAATATTCTGAGGTTGACTTACATTTTTACTTATAACTCAAAACCTGTCAGATTTTTATGTTTCACCCATCAAATTGTAGAGGATGAATGCGCAATTCAGACGAGCTATTATACGTCTGAATATGATAACATGGGGACAACTGAGAGTGAAAAAACCAAAAATCTTGCATTTCAGTATCTATATTACCCTACTTTATCTTAATGATATGGCATCCCATTAATTAAACAAAAATCAGGTAGATGGCGTGTGCGCTGCACAACGGAGATACTTACCTAGCATATAGTGACAAAAATGTGAAGAAAGGAAACCTCTTAGTTCTGTGGAAGAAATTGATAGGAATTGATTTGTTTGTCGTAATAATCAAAAAACGTTTCTTCCCTACATCTTAGAAGTAGCACATTTGTCCATTTTTTCAGGTTTAACCTATAGCATAAAAGTGAAGCTTGATAGCATCACTTTACAACAGGATAAAAAAAGACTGAACAAACAAATTAAAAAATAAGTTTTTCTTTCTTTTTTTTCTTCTTTTTTTTTTAACAATAATAATAATAATAATTCCTAATAATAATATTAATAATTTTGCGAGAGTAATTCAATACTTTTAAATTACCTCAACAAATAAGATAAGTTACGAACATTTATCTTTTATTAGAAATTTCACTTTATTTATTACAAACACTTTAACACTTTAAACTATACTTATTTCTATTTCTTAATATAGTGATACCTAATGTCCATAGCAGCAAGTATGGACCCTAATGTTCTACTCGACTGTAAGTTTAGGAATAACCATGTCTTCGAAATGAAGATATGACATTATTTTCGTTTTCTTTGTTTCAATAAAAAGATGGCCGACCAAAAAGGTGGCATGATACAGAACATCCGCCAAATATGATGACACTTCATTGTCAGCATATCTGGTGTTGTCCGTTCGTGTGAAGCTAGGTAGAATATAGACAGCTATTATTCCGAGAATTAGGAATAATAGTTGTCTATAATTTGTTCGACACGTTTTTGTAGACGAACTGAATCGTCTGCAAAAACGGGACAGAACAAATAATTAATAAATAATAAAAAATAAATAATAAAAAATAAATAATAATAAATAAATAACAATAAATAAATAACAATAAATAATAATAATAATAATAATAATAATAATAATAATAATAATAATAATAATAATAATACATAATTGTAATGTTTTTAGCCTAGATAAAATAAAGACAATATAAAATAAAATAAACTCCGTTTCTGTTTACTTCGTTTCATTACTTTAAGTCACAATAATAAAGTCACAATAAAATACTTATACTTAATATTAACATTATTACACTACCTCTAAGTGTCTTGCCTCTTCTAGAGTGAACTCTTAACTTGTGTGCATTATAAGAACTTCAGACTAATTGAGTGAAGGCAGTAGGGTACTGGTCTTCAGCTCAATAGAATGGCAAGTGAAATCCTGGTCTAAACCAAATTTCCAGGTTACTATGTTTTGTTGCCTAAAACATTTAGTCAGTCAGTCAAAAATGTACTTACTGTACTTTACTTTATTGTGCTGACAAATTTGCTGACTTGAGTGTTTGTCTGCATGTTTGTTAGCTGTCAATAAGTAGGACATGTTGGAGGTAATGGTGAATATTTCACTAGAAATATTCGCCATTATCTGTTTTGGAATATTTAGGTTGGCATATTTTCATCTACTTAAATATGATGGAACAATAATAATAATAATAATAATAATAATAATGAAAAAGAAACAGTTGCTATTATTTTCTACCCAATGTGCTCGCCATATTACTTGATTAAAGTTTGGTATTTCACCGGTGCGTCATTTTAATAACCAATCGGAAACATTTTTGTTTTGAATTCATATACCTTTTGCGAGTTGTGAATTTCTGTATATAATATATCGACAGCTTTTTTTGAGATCGTAGACATGAAGAAGAAAGTGTTGATGGTTGTTCAGAAACCCAATCATTATATCAAAATGTGGTAACATATCCAAATAGCATTACCTACATTCGTTTCTGTATTTAAAATATTTGATGAAGATTGGCTTCTGAAGGATATTTGAGTGACTCCTGGAATTTTATGATTTTTCAATTAAGGCTGGTTTTGGATAGTCGAAACTGTAATATATTTTTCCTTTCAATACATAATGAACCAAGTCATTATTTACTTACTTTTCCGAAGAAAGAATGCGTTTAATTTGTGTAAACTTTCATTGAATACCTAGGTATAAGGAAGTGCAAACTTGAAATGCATTTTTTTCGTAATAAAGTTTTTTGGACTTGTTTCCTTTTGGTTCGAAGTACTAATTTATACCAATTAATTCACTGTCACCATAAAAATTTTTATAGGGTCTAAACGGTTAAAGATGGTTTATACTCGTTGATTTATTCTCTATGATCTAATACCTAAAAAGTTTACAAAGGGGAACACTGAGCTATGGTTTATACTGTTTCTCTTGATTTATTCTCTAAAATTTAAATTTTCCCAACTTTACAGAATACAGATTTGAGATTGGAGAAAAGAGATGCGAGTTTAAACCATGGTTTAGAGAACGTATTATTATTAGAATTTTGAGTGGCGAAGGCGTGAAGCTGAAAATTGACTTGAATACCGGATTCTTAATAAAATGAAAATAGTTATATGACGATTTCTAACGGGATACTCCTCATTAAAGGATGTTCTATCTTTTGAGAGATTCAAATCATAAATCCTTTATCGAATCATTGGAATTTTGTATTTTTAGTTTGTTTTCAAAGAGGAATTAAGGATTAAATGGATTCGAATTCGAGAATTTACAGTTTTTTCTTTTTTTGAGACTCCTATCTTCGAAGGTTGATGGAAAGAATTGATTTATTTTCAATTGGTATGTGTATTATCTGTTCAATACTTTTATTTATACAGCTGTATAAATATAATATTCATGGACAAAGTGATTAATTGGACATTATTTATAATAACATTTATTCGCAGCGCTGGGTTATATAGTTATATTATACTTCAACCGAAGTAAACGTACCTACCTACATAATATTAGTTCTATCAGATTAGGGTTTTCCCTAACGCTTTGTATTGTATTATTAAAACAACTCGTTAGTTAAATTTTTTCATCTCTGAATTTTCCTTTTGAATTTTGTAAGAAGCTGAAAAATTTTCTTTAAGTTTTTTTTAATCGATAAGTAGTACAAAAGGAGAAAAGCTGAAGGACAAATTATTGATTTAGTTGTACATATAGCGTGTTTTATTTTGCCGCAAAATCTTACAATTCTTTCTCGTTGGGCTGCATGCGGCTCTATAAAACGTCTTATAATTTTATTTATTTATGTCCTTTTGATCTATATTTGACTTTATGTGGAGTTGTGGAATGTATGTATACACTTTTCTGAGCACAGAACAACTGAAATTTATTCTCGAATTATTCTGGAAGTTTGGTCGTGAAAGAGCGACAAACTCGTTGGTTTCCTGCTTGTATAATATATTTGTACATTATTCTCCAAGCTTTGCTCGGACGAGTACCATAGATAGTGACTACAGTAAAATAAAAATTAAAAATCGATATTTTAAATATAATATCCAGATTTGAAATTCATTAATAAAATTCTATAAAAGTCAACAGAAGCCAATGTGGAATTATTAACTAGCTAGATTAAATATGAGACTTTTCTATCGCTTTAATCATAAAATTTGATGATACGCAGTACACAGTGAGGTTATATAGACTATTTAGACAAGTTGACACACTCTGATAAGAAATCGTCACAGAAGTCATTTGGAAAATTTTATCCCACTAAATAAGTGCTGTCATTTTCGATTCAGTTCCCTTCACCTACCCTTCACTCTCAAGAACTAATGACACCTGGGCGTACTTAGTGGGATAATTTGTCCTAACTACAAAATGATGACAATTTTATTACATCGGCTTTATGAGAGTGCGTCAGCTTGTCTAAATAGTCTACATAACTTCAATATGCAGATTTCAGATCTGAAAAACACGTTTGTTCCAGGTGAATTTTTCATCACTAGCTGTTATCCTCTGATGCTGATGGATAGATTGAGATTTTGTTTCTGTTGAACTAATTTTCTCATACTTGAGACCTGTCCTGATCGTTTTTTCGTACCCTACAAACTCTGATCTGTAAATTTCAGTAACATTCTCGGTCTAGTTCTTCATAACATGTTCACATACCGAAATTATCACAAAAGTCATTTTGAAAATTTTATCCCACTAAGTACCAGTATCGTTTGTAATTCAATTTTCTTTATTTTAAATTGCAAACGACACTTGGGCTTACTTAGTGGGATAATTTATGTTTACTGCAAAATGATGATGATTTTATTACATTGACTTTATGGAAGTGCGTCAACTTGTCTAAATAGTGTATATAACTTTAGTACATTCATATGTGCATACTACATACGTACACATATAATTATTGCTCGTAGTCTATTACGATATAGGATTACCACTTTTTTTTTTAATTCCTAATTTTTATCCTGTGAATTCCAGACCAAAATCGTTTACATGATCACGATATGATATTCACTCATTCCATCTGCAATATTCTCGACGCTGTAATTATCATTGGATGTTGTATTGTTATTCATTAATCAAGATTTGAACGCAATTTCTAGCGTAATGAACAGCCATATAATAAAAAAAATTAATTAAAATCCTTTTATGCATTAATTGAAGAGCGTTATTATATTACCCAACTTAGGTTGTGATTTTCTCTTGGTTCCTTTTATGATGAATCACCAACTGAGAAATCGGTATATTTTTAGAAAATAAAAAATGTCTTCAACTCTTCGGTCTCCTGAATTAATACCCTACTTAGATACTGAATCGTTTTTTCAAAAATTTTCAAAAAAATTTCATCTTAGTCATTTGAAGTAGCTATTGTTAGTATTGTTCGAAATTTTTTTGAAATCACGATTCTCTCTTATTGGCCAATGTTAATAAAATTAATGATTTATATAGTTACTTCTGCGAATATGTTTAGGTTTAAAACGAGTTTTTAAAAGATCAGCTTTTATTTTTTATTTTTTGACTTTAGCTTTATGCGAAATAAACATATTTCATTGCCGAAGGTTGGTAGCAGTATTCGTATATTTTATTAATCACAGTAGTGAGTAGAATAAAAGCTTATAATAACGATGGTAATAAAATAAAAAATTAAAATTTTAATGATGTATCAATTGGAGTCGTTTTTACCTTTATTCAGTTTTTTAATTTGCTCATCCTATTTGTGTTGGAAGGAATGGATATTTTTTTTATTCATTTATAATTTTTTCAGTTGAATGACTTTCTTTTCTCCTTCATCAATTTATGACTCGGAAAATACCGATAAAGGTTTTTTTGTTCGTTTTAAACGCAGCGAAGAAAGTTTTCTTCATTAAAAGGTAATTATTTACAATTTCATGGATCTGTATTTGTTTCAGTAAAGTAAATCTTAAAAATCCATTTTCGTTTTGGGTAAGTTTTCATAATCGATTATATCATATTTTGTCACGTACTTCATAGTCGGTAGTTCTTGTTAAAAAAAAAAAAAAAAAAATCTATATTTTCTCGCAATTTTTTTTTCATTGATTTATTTATCAGCGTTTTTCAATTTTCACGATTATGTGTATATATGATTGATAAAGTACTTTCAACTAGTCGAGAAATAATATTTTCACAATACTCATTGAAAAATTGTGTGTGTATGGGATTTTAAACGCAATTAAGCACGTTTCAAACAACCAAAACTGAACAATATTAATTAATGTTTTTATGAAAAGAATGGATGTTGGATGAATTTTTCCTATTTTTTCCTCCAATCCTGTTTATTATAAATCTTTGAACTTGTACGAGCCTTGTGCCGTATTAAATAACCATCAATTTCATCGGATTTCATTTATCTTTTTTTCTTTGCTTGCCTCCAGTTAATGATATGTAATTATTATATACTAGGTTTAAAATGAATTCATTAATAATGTTTTTTAAATTTTCTAAAATAAGTTAAATCTGTTTTTTTTAACCTCCAGGTAGCCACAAAATGGCAAATAAAGTTAGATGAATTCATTTCACATACTTAGTTATACTAATATAAGGACCAAATTTTTGAGCATCTAAAATTCGATCTATATATGATCAAACTGAGCCAGAAATATGTAAATTTTTAAAATTCAATGTGATAAAAAACCTGGAATTTCGTAATCATTAGAGGTTGTCCTGAGTTACCCTTTAAATATTATATTTATTTTATCGGTATGTAACACCTTATGTAAAACAAATGAAACATTACTCAACTTCAGTAAAGAAAAAAAAATAAATTTGATAAAATCGAAAAAGAACTTGAAAATTCATTTTTGCTTTTACGTAATTCATCCAAATTGGACAAAATCCATTTCTCAATCATGTTCCATACCATCATAGACAGTAATAACAGTAGAATACGCGTACAGATTAGATTTTGAATAAAGATGTTCCTAGGCCCAAAATGAAAAACTTAGTTAGAACTTTCACCAAACTTTATTTGAGAAAAATTTCATTTTTTATAATTTGTAATTTTTGAATACATTTCATCTGATAGAGAAGATTATGAAAGATCCAAATTTTCACATTATACTTATCTGACTAATTATGCGGAACAAATTATTTGAGTGTAATGGGAATCTCCACAACATTGGTATTTTCATCCAGTATCTAGGTGTGAAATTTGACATTCATTTTTAGTAATGGACTATGGTTTTTATAGATTTTCTTTCGCACTTCATCCGTGGCTTTCTTGTTTTATAATACTTGGTGGTAACTAAATTGGATAGTTTCCAATTATGTACCTTCCCCGAAAAATTCTGTATTCATATCCATATATGCATATTCAGGGATGTTGATGTCTCACAATCATTTCCTGTTTAATAAATAATTATAATAAAGTGTCACATTGTTTTTAGTTTCCAAGCTTTATTCACGATTTACTAATATGGAATAAATCCATCGTCCTCGTTAAGTTTCTCCCTATGGTAATAAGGATTTGTCAGAAAGGGTCTTTCCGGAGTCAATGTCCCAAATCCAAAATTTGTTATTACTTTCTCTTTGTTTAATAGGTCCTATTATGATGATGTGGAACAAAGTTAATGTTTCTTTTTTTTTCTCTCCAATAAGAATAATTTTATTCTGAAGACAAAATGAAGAAATTAAGTTTTTCATGATTCTGGTTTAATCTGAGTACTATTTTGATAGTTTTGTTCATAATAATTTAACAATAGTGTATGATATGAAGATTGGAGACTGATAATTTTGTTGAAAGTAGCTTTGTAACTCCTGTTGTGGTCCCATATTTCACAAATCTGGGAATTTAAAATTTTTTATTTCTGGATCCATTTCACCAAATCGATAAATTTTTAGAAGATGATAATTCTCAAATTATGGCAATTTGTTTAATTATGTGGAATATATTCCAATATCTCTCAGAGCTTATGATCTTTATTCAGTATTTTAAGATGAAATTTTATTTTGTTTTATTGTGAGAGACCATATTATTTCTTGTTTGGGTAATGTTGATGATGAAGTTTTACATAGTTTTACTTTTTTAGGGCTTCAGACTATAAACACTAAAATGGAACTTTGATTCAGTTGCAGTTCTAGGCCTACTTTTATCCAAAATCCAATCCGTATTTATTTTTTACTGTGATCACTGTCTACAATGGTATGGAACAAAGTTTATAAATGGATTTTGTCCAATCTGTGTGGATTACATAAAAGGAAAAATTTATTTTCAATTTATTTTTATATTTTCTCATGTTTCTTTAATGGAGTTGGGTAATACTTCATTTGTTCTATGTATAGTGTTACATACCCATGAGATGAACAAAATATTCCAAGGGCAACCCTGGATAACTTATGACAATTCTGGGAATGTAGGTTTTTGATCGCATTAAATTTTAAAAATTAGCATTATTCCACCTTCAGTTCATCATATAGACTGGATTTTAGAGGCTGAAGATTTGGTATTTATATTAGTTCAACTAAGTAAGTGAAATGAATTCATCTACCTTTACTTTCCATTTTATGGATATTTAAAAGTTGAAGCTATCCAATTAAACAGGCTGTGGTTTTATGGAGAGAAAAAACAACTATCGCAGCAATACTTCGCTAGAAAATCCAGTTTAATAATATACATATACAAATTAATAATTCCAAATTCCAAATCCACCAAAAAATTTAAAAAAAAAACATCAATAATTATTGATACCTATTCAATTAACATATCGATTTATCAAAATTCATTGTCACAGTTTCAAGTAAAATAAAATGTAAAATAACCCTTTGTTCTATATATATGGAAAAGATACTTCAGGTAACATAGGCCACTTTCGTTTTTCCAACAATGTTTTTTGTTTTACATTACTCTTAGAAAGTACTGAATCAATAAGTATCAAACTCCTATCTGACCTGGTTGGTGTAAGAACTTCATTTTGTGAAATTTTCAGTCCTATATCTTCTGTAATTTCCTCAAAATTCAGGAAAAACTACTTTTCCATCAATTTTTTTGAATCCAGTTTTCTCCCAAACTACTGAACCAATATGCTGTTGAACTTCTATCAGAACTGGTCGTATACATATAATGACTACCTTCTCTAAAAATTTCAGCCCTATTCCTTTTGTAGTTTTCTTGAAACCTTGAGCACAAATTTTAGATGATATGTATACTGTATTTATATATATAATAGATATATCTAATGTATATTTTTTGCAATAAAGTCCTCCTCATCACCACTCCCTTTTTC
This sequence comes from Ericerus pela, assembly GCA_011428145.1. Lineage (NCBI taxonomy): Eukaryota > Metazoa > Arthropoda > Insecta > Hemiptera > Coccidae > Ericerus > Ericerus pela. The sequence goes on from WOFM01000511.1 coordinate 167,727, forward strand.
TCAGGAAAAAATAAAGATGATGTTTTTCCTTTCAGAATTTTTTATTGTATTAGGGGGAGAAGGAACTATATAAAATCAAATACTCTACCTTTCAAGTTCATACTCCCCTCTCAAGTCCCCAAGATGTTTTAAACCATATTTCACACTTGTTTTTGTGATTTTACCGTTAAAAGCTAAATCCTATTGAAAATTTTATAGTTATTGAAAAGTTTTCCCATAAAATTTTCTACATATTAGGAAATATACTCATTTTTCATTTGCGTCGTAGTTTTGGTGTTGAAAGCTGTCAAACTTTATTGTACAAAGTTATGTTTTTAGGGGGCTATAAGAGGGGGTAATATCAACTTGAGGGGTAGTGATATTTCTCTTCCATGATGTCCACTACCCTACACCTAAATTCTACATAGTAGTTGTCCAAAATTTTTTGAAATAATATTTTTGTTCTCGAATCAACAAGTAATATGGTGACCTAAAAGTGAAAAAGTGAAATACTCTCAATGAAAAAATATGAACGTTAGGGAAAAAGGAGCAAGATATACCCCATTCTGACTTGACTGAATTAGTATACACAATAAAAAAAAAAGTTCATCACTTGACTTGTTATTTTTCAGAAAGTATCCTATATGCTGCCATGCAGCAATAATTCACAGATCTCTATAAACTATAAGTGTGTCCAAATTGTCAATTAATCAGGTGCAAAATGAAGAAAGGAAAACTCTAACGCAGCACTACTTTGCTAGAAAACCCAATAATTCTGAACAAAATCTTATCTTTGTTTCGTATCAACTTCAGTAAGTGTGTATTTTCCAAAAATGTCAAATTTTGTAATGGTTACCATTTGAAAACCAGTCTACCGATTTTGCTCAAATTAAATTCCAAACCAGTACTTATTAGTCTCCAACTATCATGAATATTTTAAGCCAAAATCACAGTTTATGGGGGTTATCGTCATGACAGTATAATGGCTTTGCCAATCTTTAAGAACCCCTCCCTCTAAAAATACCAAATCAATTTAAAACATTTAAACACGAATGTATTGCCCATGAAAGCTTCTAACACTACCATTGTTGTAGGTTAAACATTGAAGGCTCCACAGACTCCCATAGAAAGTCAAAATGATCAAAAAGTGGAAATATATATATATATATATATACGTGTTCATATGTACATGTATACAAATTGCATATTGGAAAAGTTTGAGTGACCTATGTATTTGTGATCTACAACTCAGGATCTGTGCTTTTTTATAGGTTCCACTCCCTGATCTTACCAGTGCATTGAATGTGGTAGTTATATTTTCTTTGGAGAATACACTAAAACTTAAATTCCAAAAACTTGAAAAAAAATGTAGAAAATATCGATAGTAATCGATATTTATATCAATAGTTATTGATATCTTTAACAAAATTATATATTTATCAATGTTTTATTGCTATAAACCTTTTACTACATAGTACTGAACCAGTAAAGCTCCATAATACCAATTTACTTTTTAATGTCAAGACATGCCGGAAAAAAGTAGGCTACCCTAGAGTACCTTCTGTGTATTTTCAAAATTTTGTTTGAATTCACAAATTTAGAATACATCTGATAAAGACGACACTTAAATTCTCAAGGATAGCGTACATAAACACAAAGCGAAGTGCTGTCAGAAGGTATGCAGTTGTTGCCTATTTATTGCTGGCATGTCTAACCAGAAATCATCGTTCTTTACTGGTCCAGTATTATATAGTCAAAGCTAAAAACCAATTTTCCAGGACTTTTTTGTTCTTCAGTTTTCTTGGAAACTACTGAACTCTTTCTATTTATTAGTTTTCTCAGAACCGTGAGCACAATTGTTGTGAATCGTTTTATATATATATATGTATAAACACATAAAAAGAATTAGTTAAAATGGCAAAATGGTACCAGTCGTTTTCTTTTCTCATGAACTTTATAATTTTCATCATCCACGTCCATAACCCTTTTGTGAGGTCAATTTTGATACCCCATTTGCCAGTTTGCCAGCAAACTGGGTAAAAAATGACTGAGTTCGACTGAAACTGAAATACACGCGCAGCCAAATATATTTGTACTTATGGTCACGTGATAGTATTATAAAACTACAGAAGTTGCTTCCATATGTATGTACTAATAAGTTGGTACCCAATAATTAAATGACTTACATATATCATAAATGTGTCCGAATTCTCAATTAATCAGGTGCAAAATGAAGAAAAAAAAAGATTTAAAGTTAGATTGGAACTGAAATAAACACGTAGTCCTGTAACTATGGTCATTTGATAAGTTACAGAAGTGGCTCCTATATGTAAGATATACTAGGGAGTATCCAATTCTGGTACGCAGCAATAATTCACACAAACCTTCATAAATGTGTCGGAAATATCAATTAATCAGATTCATTAATGTGATATATGGATTTCGAGTTGAACCAAAATATACGCATAGCAAATATACCTGTAAAACTGGTCATGTGATAGCGTTACTGTAGTGGCTTTCATAATTAAGATATGCATTAGAAAAAAAAAGGTGAAAATAGGAATATGGTACCGATCGTTTGCTTTTCTCATGAAACTGATAATTTTCATCATCCCTACTCCGAACTCTTTTACAGGTCAATTTTAATACCCCGTTTGCCAGCACAAACTGGATAGAAATGCAACCTACGCTTACAACTTAACGAGAAAAATACGAATTTGATAAACGTTTCTTCTGTCAAGCTACTCAAGACTTTTTAGAGTATATTTTCGCTTTGTTATCTGTAACGAACTCTCACTCAACGGTCCACGCCTACGTACTGGCTACATCACGTGCCAGCCAACCCTACTGACCTACAAATCAGGGTTTATTAAAGTTACGTAAATATATGTTCAATTTAGCATGTCAACTTTTTTGAGAAGAGAAGGAAAACTGTAAATAAAAGTGATATTTTGAATCCGTTTCCGTGATTGAGTAGATAATGATTTCTGCTTTCTTCTTTTAGTAATTACTGTATATGTTGCACATAAATTTGAAGAAAAAAACAAACAATGAAATTGCTTACAGCCTTACAAGTTATGCAAAGATGCAATATTAATTCTACTTGCTGATGTTAACAACCTGTTTTTGTGAATAAAATTTTTATTTAATCGCCTTGCGTTATGTAAAAATTTACCAAGTCTTGAGAACTGTCAGAGAAAAAGAGAGCAAATATGCATCCATTGTTTACACGCTGCAAGTTCATTTGTTTGCGTTAATTTCATTTCAGTCCCAGAAGGAAAAGAGAACTATGTATTCTTGCAAAATAAATTATTGTTTTGTTTCTCGTTGCTAAATATTTCGTGTTTTCAATTATTTAATCAAAGTTGAATCGGACTATCGCCCGTTTTAGTGTTGAAGAAAATATAATAATAATTTTGAAAAATTTTTCTTCCTTTATTTCATATACATACTCGGAAATTTTCGTAAATTTTGACGCCATATTTATTTTTAAACGTATATCATGTTTGGGATTGGTATAATAAAGTTCACGTAAGCCTATAGGGAATCATGCAATTAACCTATTTAGACTCAAATGAATGGAAAGTATTACATAAATCTGTAGCCTGTATGATTAATGGAAAAATCAGTGAGTTACTAAATCTCCATTATGGAAACAATTGCTGGAGTTCAAAAATTCATAGGCTTCAAAATTTGAGTACAGGTTTATGATTTTTAACTTTTCTTATTATGCTTATTTTATCAAAGCACAATGGTTTTATAATTGTCGAGTTAGAATTTCAGGTTATATTTTTTGTAGAAACCTCACTGATCTCTTATCATCATAATTACTTCAAAAATATCGCATTTTCTAAAACTCGCTTCATACTTTTCGTGTAAAAACTTGTTTTTTGAGACGCTAAATTCGTATTTCATAATAATTTATTCAGTAACTTTTTTCAAGTTCTTTGTGCCTTTCTTATATTTCCAAAATAAAGTGTATCTCCGAAAATTTTCTCGATTTTGTTATGTTGAGTTTTGAAACGTTGCCTCAATGAATTCCATGAAAATTTCCCTATTTTTTCTTAATTTTAGGTTTACTATTTAACTTTCTAAAATGGTATCGAGTTCAAATTTAATGTTTTGCTTTTTGTTTTATTTTATTTTAAATTAATAGGTTGATTTTTGTAATGAGACGTTCAAGAGTTGTATTTCTCATTTTTAAGTAGGTTTTTTCTGAAAATCAACTTATTAGTTTCGATCCAGTATTAGCGCCCAGGGATGGGATGGATACGTTTTTTGTTTTATGATCTCAGAAAAATTATGGCATTATTCGCTGAAATTCATATATATACTTTTTTTTTTTGGTGCGCCGGACCATACTTTTATAAAGTTCATTTTAGTTTCAATTTTGAAAAAGGTAATAGTGTTAAAAAACTATGTGACTTTAGGTCAACCGTCGTAAAATTTAATACATTCATAAATTATAATCAATTAATAACTTTTTAGCTAGGTATTTCATTAGTAACTAATTTTCTGCTGTTCGAAATCCTACTTTTTTTTACGGAGCTGCTGCTCTGCTACAGTTTTTTTTATTTTCTTGGTGATATCATCAAGTTTTAAGATTAATCTAATAGTACGGGAATTACATATTAAATGAAAGAATTGAAACTGAAAAAATTCCTATCAGTGATTTTATTATTAGAAGTTGTTGGTTGCATTCTCCTTATACTAGGAACAAAACCTACGTGTATAGTCATTGTTAGAGGTAGGCTAAGCTGCAGGTAATAATGTATTCTCATTGCCACTGCTTGAAATAGAAGTGTGGGTCCATGATCCTCACTGAAAAAAATATACCTCAAAAAATGCCATATGTGCTGATTAGTATAAAGAAATTAAGAAAACTACCTGTAAGTAAAATTCATTTTTTTTGCTCCTTTTTGTTCGCTCCTTTTTTTTATGTTCATGCAAACTTACATTATTATAATTACGATTCTTACTATGGAACCCACTTGCACGATCTACTCCAACTGCATCAAAGTAAATAACATTTAAGTATCCTGTGGAATACCTTATTGTGAAAGAATATTTACAAAAGAAGGTAATGAATAGATTATTTGCATGTCCTGCCACTTCATATGTACGCACATATGGGTAAGCCAAAACCTGGGTGGACACCAATGATTTTAGAACCAGTCTGGACCATTTATATAGGGGCTTATTTACACGCACACATATGTAATAAAATGGATGTCATGTATCTATGGATAGTCTGAAAAAAAAAATCATCACTATCGATATTCCGTAACAGTGCATCATAGTAATAAGGACTAACTTTTTAGGATATTTTTGATTTCAAAGCATTGTAACATTAGTAAATTCAGAGCTACGAAAAATCTTAAAAGCAACTTTTTTGCCAAAAATTTGACGAAGAACAATTTATGTCTTATAAGATTTTTCCCAATAATGTGTCTTATTTGAGAAAACTACAGAAAACCCCTATTTGAGACCTTCTTGCCCTCAGAATAGTAAGTTCCCATGGAGTTAGAGGCTGTGGGTTTTTTTCTCAGTATGAGGAGGAAGCAACCAACAACTTCAGCAATAAAATCTTTGATAGGAATTTTTTCATTTTCTAAACCATATAATTCCATTACTATAGTGAACTTTTTCAAAGGTTGAGAGCTCAACCAGTTAAAAGAGTATTTGATTGTCTTCTTGAAGAATGTCTATTTTCGTGAACGAATAGGATAAAGCTATTTGCGTTCTGGTTTACGATTGAAATTAATTTTTTTTTTTTGTTCCTATTCTAGGTTTTACATTTGGGAATGAAATCACGTTTACTAATGCACAAATGAAGATTATGAAAAATGAGAATTTGAGTGCGTAAATTTCGAAAGCTTCCTGAAAAATTGCCTTCGAAACATCCTTCCACTGGAAAATTTTTGCGACAAATCGTGTTCAGTTTTCATGAATGTCTCCGTGTAGCCGAGATAGAACTATTATTTCGCCCATTTTATATTCCAGTTTTTCAGCAGAGAAATCATCGAACTCATCTTCTACGAATTCAACGTCTTCAACCACGGCGCCATTTTTGGCGACCGCTGCTGCGGTAGCTTCAGACGAATCGCCTTCTAATATATCATTAGCGCGAAGATTTCTTCGATGGCTAGCCAAGTGGTTGCAAAAAGGAATGGGAAAACAAGGTACGTAATCGATGATTAAATTAAATGTATAATTATGTAAAACTTTGCAATGAGACTACTATCTGTTTTCTATGTGTAGTTTTTTAATTTTTCAAATGAAGACGTCTTAAGAAACGAAAAATTGTATTAATTTAATTCGGGAAGGTGCTTATTTCGAAATTAGGTTCGTTTACTTGGTAAAAATTCTGTTATTTGTACGGCTAAATTTAAGTCTGTAAGTCATATTATGGGAAAATTGGTCTTAGAGATATGGTATTGATAACGTTTTAGTTATGTTTTCCATTTTGTACAGAAAATATGTTATCTTCGAAAAAAGAAAAACAACGATTCGGAATGCTTGAAGGATTTATATATCTATTATTTTATCTCCGTAAAATTAATTTCCAAAACCAAATATTTTTTCCCCGAATGTTTATTTTTCACCTAAAATCAAAATGATTTTCTTTTTCGGTTTTGTAAAAAACTTTCATATTTTAATTGAATTTTTTACCTATACGTTGTAAAGTTCTTTTGAAGTGCAGGCTAAATAAAAACATAAGGATCGTAGCTATAACACTTTCTAATGAGAAAATAAATTATAATTACTAAAAACGCGTTTTTAAAGATAAACCTTCATTTTTTTTGGCTTTAGCTTCATGCGAAATAAATATCATTTCATTGCGGAGGGTTGGCTGCAGTATTGATATATTTTAAAATCGCAGTAGCGAGTAGAATAAAAGCTTATAATGAGAAAGAATGACTCGAATCGCTGGAAAAATGATTTTGACTGTTCGATAATGTTAAATGTTGATTTTTTGAAAACTTACTTAGATGATCTGTCAGTTCAGTAAGTTGAGCTAAAAATTACTGCTTTATCGTTTTTTGATTCTTCATTGAAAAAAATACATAAATTATCTTGATTCGTCGATAAATCGAAGAGGTTATTTAAAAGTTTTTTTTAGCTTCTGTTGATTTTTAGCGTCATATATGAAGGAATCAAGAAATTATATGAGATAAAAAAATATATCAAATATCGACGTTTTCTTAACGAAGATTCGCAAGTTTTCGCACATGTTATGGAGTTAATTGAATTTCTTTTCTAAATGAACCCATGTTTAGTTCATGAAATGAATGAATCAGTCTTCGTTATTAGTCTGTTAGCTGTGTCTAACGTCCTACTCTTACATACACAATTTAAAGAGAACTTGAGAAGAATTGATGATTCAAATGTAAAGGAAGAATACCTTTCGTTTTTGAAGTCTGCTCGTGCATCAACGCAGGTTTTGAAAGGCCCTAACTCAAAATGTATGACGCTGTTCTAGTCATTTTATAGATCGAAATGTCGAGTACGCGAGAATCTATAACAAAAAAGTTTGAATTTGACCTTCCTGATTTTGAGTAATTTTGCTCGAAAATGATTTGAAAACCACGTAGTCTAGGTTTTCCTGCTGCTCTTATTATATTCATGTATTTATATGTTATATTTAAGTGAAACTGGAATTGTAAATCTGATGCAATAAATGCCTTCAGGTGTCAAAATTATTACTAAATTCTTGCCAGGGCCGGATTTACAGCTCAAGTGCCCTGGTACAATAAAATTTTTGCGCCCTTTCATTTTTCTAATTTTAGCAACCCACCCGATCCCCAAAAAATTTTTTATGGATTTTTATCAGGAGTTTTTACTACATTAAAAATTTATAAGTTTAATTAAATATGCAGTTAAAAAAAAAAAAGATAAAAATGTGCCGCTCGGTACAGTTGTACCCTTTGCACCCCCCCAAATCCGGCCCTGATTTTTGCATTGTCACTCTGTCAGCGAGTCCATCGTACGTATGTACTCGTAACCTACATCGGATCTACCGGCCGGTTCGATTATTGTACTCATCCTGGATAAAATTATTTATTTGTTAAGACATTGCCATCGCCTTGACAAGAGGCGTATCGGTGACGTCAATTATATCTTGACCTCGAAAGCGGAATTCACATAGAGCAAGAATACAATCCGCTGAATTGAAATTATACTTTCTGGCATCTGCTGAGTGCATGATTCAGTGAGACCTATGTATAGTGTCACATTATTTATGACCAGGTCCGTTATAATTTGCTTGTTCCATTAATAGTTGTGTCGATCGTGCGGGCGTTGAATGTAATTATTTGCTCGTGTACCTATCGAGAAAATTAGTCTTTATCGAAGATGATTATTGGGGAAGATGACAAAAACTCTGACATGAAATTTCGTTATGAAAATTTCGTTGGATGAGATTCTTTACGACTGTTAAACCCACTTGCAGATAAATATATGTGAAAAGACTTGAATATAAAGATAACTAAAAACATATGTGCAATTTTTTGGTACTGTAAAATAATGATGCATTCATAACCACCCATTAAATATTCACATATCAGAATTTAGGTCATTTTCATTTTTTACCGCAGAACATGTCAGATTTTTGAAAATTATAATGTAGAATCTCATAAGATATTTTGACACCTTTTTCAGTCCATACCTCTGACTGACTTACACTGGGTGTATAAGTAAATCTAATTAACATGGTCACTTGCGAAAAATCGAGAATTGGAAAAACAGCGCGTTCATTCAAAAAGTTTTTTACTATTCAAAATGTATTTTAAATTTTTTGAATATATTTTATGTATTTTCTCGGGGTAAAAGTTGATTACGTTCAACGTTGTGATTCTTTCTTCCACATTGCAGTAAATATTTCTCATGTTCGTACAACAATCTCCATTGTCGAGGGTTAATTGACAAAATTTTAAATGTAGACTGATTTTATTTTTTTTTAAACTCCTTTCTTCGTTTTATAGTTTAGAAATTTTAAAAATATTTATCAACTTTCCTCAAATATAAAGCTCAATCTTCAAAGGAAATTGTGTTCCTCCTTTTTTTTAAATTTCTAAATCTTAAAACTTTACATTTTCATTGCTTGACCATAGGTTGATCATGAATTACTTAACCATCCAGTTGGGAATGACCTAAACATTCGAGTATATATTATAATAAGAATTTGTCATGTAAACTAATAGTAAGTAAAACCACTTTTTTGAAAATTGTAGATGTATTATTAAAAAAAAAAAAAAAAATGTGTGTTCTTAAGGGACATACTCATGAAGGGTTAATGTGTAAACTCAACGCCACCCCTAAACGTCATGTAACACCCACAAATAAGAGTTATGATTGTAAGAGTTACAGTTAGACAAATTGGACGATTGTAATTCTCATTTAGCCCCTACCAAAAGTAAAATTTGAGATGTGAGTTCAGAAAACTGATGGTTTGTAAAGTTTCTGCTAAAGAAAACTTTTTGTCGAGTATTTGATCTATAAATTTTTACATGAATAATTTTTATAATGATTTGCTAGAAAACTCAAAAATCTTTAAATTACATAATTATACATAGTTTACTTTCTATTTTCATTACTAAATGAGCAAAGATTGTAAGAAAATTTGTAAATTGAAGAAAAATTAGAGAAAGCTGACTTAATGTTTTTAAAGCATATGCTCTTTTGTGAATGAGAATCAGTGCAGAAGAAAAAATTTCTTCTTTATTCTTATGGTACCCACCAGGGAATACTTATAGTTTGTTTCCTGGAAATGGATTTACAAAATTTATAATTTTTCTCTGGATTATGTTCAAAAAAAAATTAAATTGGAATATCCTGAAAATTATTCATTGGGTATACTTTTTTACAATACCTACCTGAAAAGTATGTTGTTTGGTGCGCCGTTCCTGACCAAAAAGTAAAGAATTTCAATACGATGTGAAATAGTATATAACACACCAAGGTTCAAAAATGAGCCTTTACATGTAAGGGAAGTTTGCAAAACAAGCATAGCAAGTTAGCAATTCCAGAGTCATTATTTTATATAATTAATGATTAGAAAGCAACGAAACATTACAGTTAAATCTTTCACAAAAATTATGAAAAATAAAACAAAATATCAACCTCCTAATTGTCGCAGATTTAATATTTCATTTAGATAATGTAACCTCTGCTTAGATGCAAATTGTTCATACTTCCATGTAAAAAGATGTTTCACATTTCTAAATGGAGGTGCATTCACTTTACATCAAGATTACATTCATCGATGATATGAGCTACTTTTCATTCCACTGTAAATATTTCCTTTATGGGCCTTAGTGACTGTTTTGGTTGGCTGGCTTTTCATATCTGTTTTGACTGATCTGTTCTCTCTCTTAACTTTTATTGTCATTTGTTCCACGTCCACCTCATTAAGTCAATATTTTCTATACATTTTATATGAATATCACTAGTGGTGCTGGTTTTTGTTCTCAGACACCACAAGGTATTGAAACCAAATCGTGTGATCATTTGCAAGTTGACTTTCTTGAACTTTTTTGTTAAGTAGTCATTTTTCTTTTCAAAAAAGTAACCTATATTATTTATTTATAATCTCGTTCCAGCAAAATTGTTTATATTTGCCATATTATGTAATACTTTTTGTTTGGTGGGAAGAGCAAAAATTTTTTTTGGAGTTGAATTATCATTGAATTATGGAGAAATGAACTGTTCTATTCATCTAAATTTTTTAGGGTTTATGGAGCAAGATTGGTACTATATGTCATAATTTTTTGGTTAAAAATTAAAGTTATTAATTTTTATTCAGTTCTAAAAACATGTTTTACATGAATTTATATATTTTTTTAGGGGGGTGGCGGTTAGTGTTTCAAAAAATAGTATGTGATACATGTGCAAAGTGATTGCTACTTTTTGCACTTGTATCACAAATTAAGTATTCTCAAATTAACAGCTTGAATTATAAATTATGCTTAAAATTGCGATTGAAATTTTTGATCTTATTCATCATTTATCTCTTGTTTAGTGAATTACATACAGTAATTGTTCTAAAATTTTGCTGTAATGTTATGGTGAAGAATTTTCTATTTAGGTACATAATTTTATAAGCTTTTATGATAGATAAATTAAAAAATTGTTTTACTTGATTACATTCATCGGCTTCAAAGAAGCCCTGAGAAACATATGGTTTTTATTAATTTGTTAATATTTTTTTTTATGTGGTAGAGTTTTGCAACTAATGGTTGTTCACCTACAAGTTGTAGAGGTAAGCAGAATGAAGGTGTGCTCAGACATTTAAAAAAGGGAATTCTGTGGGTAAGGGGTTGAATAAATAAAATTTAACATAATTTATTTAGTACAAAATTGTTATGGAAATTCTTGAAAAATTCACTTAATTGAAAATATTACTTTACTTTCAAAATCAGTAAAGTTGTTATGTGATGAGAATTAGAATTTTTTCATGAATTGAATTTGGAATTTTCATTTTAATTGAATATTGGGTCTACTATGAAAATGGATACATTGACCCTGATGGGTTGGGGGAGCAATGATAAGGAAATAGTCACTCATGTTGGACAAAAATTAAAATTGAAAAAAAAAATCGTTATTTTTCTATTTTTCATTTTGTTTATTTTAAGAAATAATATAAGTAGTTATAGAAGCCTTAAAGTGCCTGTTTGGCTTGTACCAGCCACAGAGCATTAAATATGATATAGGATACATGCCCATCTAAACGATGCTACAAAAAATGACATCATTTTTGAAGTAGTTGTCCCCATCCTTACAATACCAAATTCAAATTTTTGCCCTTATTCTGGTCCATTAACAACGATGAGAATTTTTTTTTCTCAAATAATTGAATTAAATGAACAATATAACTGACTAGCTGATTAAACTTTGAGTAGTGCAATATTTTCTCTTACAATTTTTGTCCTAAATTTTAGGAACTTTTTTGCTGAAATATTTCTGTACCATATTGTGTATTCATTTACAAAACAAAAAACTGAAAGTAGTTGCATGGTCAAGTCCCCCAAATGAAGCAGATGGTACAGGGGTCATGCATTGTCATCACTTATTCAGTAGTCCACCCACTACCTTTCAGGCTTACAAGTTTTTGCTAATTTTAATTCTATTTCAAAGCTTTATTTTATTTTTTGAATAAAAATCTATAAATACTTTTCTGAGTAAAAAAATAGCCAATGGTATGCCTGTTAGAAAGATAGATGATGAATGGGTAACAGTTCCACACAAGTAGTCAAAACATGTCTTATCTCATATAGCATTTCCATGCATTTCAATGTATCAGTTCCACGTGGTGTACAATCTTTACAATTGAAACAAAAATTTATTTTTCAGGGCGTTTATTAGGAAAAAAAGAGAAAATCACACTGAATCCTATACTATAATACAAACAATAATTGTATGTATGTCTATATATAACCACATTCTGATGAACTAGACCAACAGTGTTCAGGGCTGTATCTAGGTATGTGCGATCTTTGCATTTGCACAGGGTGGCAGAGTGCAAGGGCGCCACACTAACTCCCTCCCAAAAAAATCTTAATATAATACATTGTTGTTGTCTGTATACTTTCGAAGGTATGTATAGATATAACAGATAATGGAAAAAATGTAAGAATTATATAAGTATCATTCTTGCATTTGGCCTAGAGGGCCCAATTATTGTTCTTGATCTATGATTATGAACTGAATTGCAATATAGCCTACAAAAACTAGGCATTCTCATTTATGGCAATGAAGTAGTGAATATATATATTCCTGAGTTGAATCTTTACTACGCCCCATCACTTAGGCTGCCAAATGTAAGAATGATACTTAAGTAACCCAGCTTTCAGGCTTTATGCTTCCATTTTTTAACTTCTGACCTTCAACAATTTATTAGCTTTGCTCAGCTTTTAGCTTCCAGCTCCCAGTTCTCAGTTAATAGTAGAAATTTCATTTAAAAATTTCAAATTTCATTAACCACTCAAACTAAAATTTGGGGTTGTGAAGTTCCAATATTAAGCTATTGCTTGCAGCTTGCACCTTCTGGCTTTTCGGCTTCCACTTTTTCAAGATTCTGACCTTGACCAATTTACTGGCTTCCAGTTTCTTTTACATCCCTGTCTAAAAATTTTTAGAGGGGCTATTCCACTAATGTTGAAGTCACATTTACATTTTATTAACGTATACAGTTAATATTAGCCAGACAGCACTCCTGAAAGTATCCAAGTCTGCTCTTCTTTACCATAATGCCATATCGAACACAGCTATAATGTAATTTAAATTTAGTAGCTTGTAAATTTTTTCAAAACATGTCTTACGTAGGTAAGAGAAATAGATTTATCTAAATTCAGAATTTCTATTATAAGCTGTTGATGCAATGAAATAATGCAAGTAAAAGAAACAATTTATTTTACAAAGTAATTATGTATATCAAAGAAGCTAGTACCTAGTATACCTATAAGTATTTAAATCGAATTAGGTATTTACAATCACTAACCCTCTTTCAATTATTAAAATTATGATTTTACAGCTTTTTTTTCTCATTTAGGTAATGGGAGGGCGTCAAAAAGTTTGTTCGCACAGAGCGTCAAAAAATCTAGGTACAGCCCTGACAGTGTTATTGAAATCTACAGGACATGGTTTTTGATTACAAAAAAAAGATTTAGATAGGTCCCATGTTTGAGAAAATTCGTTGAATGGAAATATGAGCATCTCAATTTATCCGTCAGTGCAGTAAGTGATAACAATAAATGATGAAAGATTTGCAGTTTAAAAGTAACGGATAGGTAAGGTTTTATTAGCGAATTTTGTTAGAAATAGGCTGCGTATGATTATTATAATTTATAACTAATGAAGTGATGAGTTTATTGTTATATTTAATTTTATTCTCGAGAATCGAGATATATTATAAAAATATATTTATGAAATTCCCCAGCTTGAATTAAATTAACAAAATTTTTTCTTATTTCCACATTCAGGGAGCCAGGTACTATCTAATAACTTAGGAACCAATTAAGCAATTGAAATCAAAATTAGTAGGTTTGATCCCTATATTAAATGTAGTGTTTTAATTAAATTTTGTACCCATTGAACAAAAATGGCAACTTCTATTGAGTCTCATATGAAAAATTATTCTCTCTCTAACAGCCTCAAAGCATAAACCATAAAGCCAATTTCAATCAGATTTGAAAGCATGTTAGAATAGTCTTGAGTCAATTTGCCTTTCAAATTTTGTGACTATTTCTTTAAAATTATTCATTTTAAGGCCATTATGCTGTTAAAAATGGAACATAATCGCCCATACCTGACGTACTGTAAAACCAATCAGTACTAAATTTGAATGGTTTGTTCTTGACTTAGTACTAGTGTTGAATCCAAATTTCATGTCTATGGAACAAAAATTACGTCCTGTATTGTTTTAATAGGAATGGTGCATACATACGTACAAACATAAATACATACTATGAATTTTTTTAACTGGTTCCAAAATCTTGCTTGGGTTATGAAAAATGAGCAGAACTGTAGAGACAAAATGCGCAGAACTGTATAATTTATGAAATAGACTTTATGTGGAATTGGCCCACTCCCCGGGAGGTTTGTGCGCAACTGTAGCTCTCCCTAGATATATGTGGAATTGGCCCACTCCCCGGGAGGTTTGTGCGCAACTGTAGCTCTCCCTAGATACAAGACAGACATAATTTCATATTATATTCATTGCAGGTTGTGTTGATTATAGGTTTTAAGATTTTTGTACTGCTATAGGAACTTCAAAAATATGTAATGTGGAAACTAATAAGAGGATTTGGTCCATCTTCAAACTTGATCAAGATATAGACTCAAAGTACACATGTGTAAAATTTTAACCTAATGTATGAAGAGCTACACTCTGATTCTTCTGTCTGAAAATTGTAAATTCAAATAGCTGTCATTTAAAAACTAATTGGCGCATTGGCCCATATTCAAACTTGAATGAGATATGGACTCAAAGTATATATGTATACTTATCTGTGAAGAAATACATCCTCCCGTTTTTTGACAAATATTGTTAAATTATATCTAATAGGTTTACGTATATTTGTATAAACTTTTGGGGTGTGGATGTTTTTATGGTCTGGGAACAATATCTGAGAACAGATGAAAAAAGACCTGTCGCGTATGTGAAAAAAATCTATGCTCACTTATTGGTTTCATAATGATAACTTATTCAACTTATTCCATTAATGTTGGTGATATAGTTGTTGGGTATCCATTGCTTATTTGATCGAAGATCTTTACATCTATATCCTTTCAAGTTCCTCATTAGAAAATAATTCAGATTATTATGGTTTTGAAAAGAATTCTATTATTTGCTTCTCTCTATATTTCAGCTCATGAGTGTTATGAAAAAAATGTATTGAAATTTTTTTAGTTTAAAATTAAAAATTTTTTTTACCGAAGTATTTTTATAGTGTGTATAACATGTATTTATCTAGAAAACTCGTAAAATCCTAAAGTAGTCACATTTTTGAGACCTCTAAGGGAACCACATGGTAAGGAGGTCAACCATTTTTATCTCTAAGTCAAGAGCCTCCATTATCACATTTCAGATAGAAAATATTCTTTACTCTCAATTCTATTTTAATACCTCATTTTAGTGGACTCAAAGAAGAGCTGTAAATATTTGTCTGAGGAAAAATGAATTTTCTTTTCCTTGAAATGATTCACATTTGAAACTGGTTAATACTAATAAAATCATGTAGACCTATTTTCTAATACTTAAAGCATGTAGGTACTAAGCTCATAAGCATTTTTTGTGTGTAAAGCCAACAATTACATATTCAAAGAAAACTAACATGAAGAACAAAAGATTTATTAATTCTTATGTTACAATCCAAGGAAATTAGCATCAGTTTTACTATCCTTCACATCCATCTAAAGGCCGTGAAGCAAAGTATGCAAGATTCTGTAAGTAGGGGTCAAAAAGGCATATGGCATAAATTAGTTTTTTGTGTTCATCTTACTTAGTTTTCATCTAAAGAGCAAAAAATTATTCAACAAAATTGACAGAAGATTAAAAATCAATAAAAAAGTATCTTACACCTGTTTTATCATAACAAATTTCCCCTACTTACCACATTTCAGCAACATCTACCCAACTGATCTTTTATTAGATATTTGTGAAAGCAAAAATACGAAACTTAGAGAATGAGGAAATTTAACAGAATAAATAAAATCAAAGCCACATATAGGTATTTGCAACTGCAACAACTCCAAAGAATAGAAAAATAAAAGGGAATAAACAAAATAGCAGCCACATATGTTTGTAATTGTTCAAGGTGGAACAGACACACAATTTATTTGAGAGATTATTTTCTTAAAGATAACTCAATTTCTATCAGATAGATTTTTGAATTAATTGATTTTAAACCTACAAAGGATAAGGACAATAAATTTAAAAAACGATTCATTCAAATCAGTTCGGCGGTTCTAAAGCCAACTTGCGACATTAAAAACCATTTCATTTTCATAATAGAAATAATTCTGAAACAACATCAAACCAAATTTTGTAGATTAAAGAAGAAAAAAATTGTGCCGTTCCTTAGGAGTGGGGATACTTCGTCTCAAAAGTGGTGCCATTTTTTGTCTGGTATGCGTCCTTTATTATGTTTTATGTTTAATACTCTGTGGTGCCAGCCTGATAACACTGTCCAATTCATAAATAGGTAGAAACAACGAAAAATTTTAATATTTGACGCATGCGCATTTAATTTAACGGAATAATAAGTACTGAATTTTGGGCGAACAAATTTTTTGCTTTGCGTTTATTATAAAGATGATGTGCACCCCCAAAAAAATTGTGGCAGTACCCATGGACTGTTATCTTTGCAAAAAAACTTACGCTAATTGTTTTGAGTGCTCGAGACCTACTCAGAGCTGCAAAACATATGATACAGAAATCGACTATGATTGATTCCCACCATATAAGAGCTCAAAAAACATGACATTGTTTATGCTGATAGTTCTGACATAAAATGGAAGATTTGCTGGTTTTTAAAGTTTTTTTTTTTTGAAAATGATACCATAATATATCGGTCTTTTCCTCGAACCTCTCCTGATAAGCTCTGTTCTAATTAACCTCGGACAAATATCTTAATTTTATCGTTGTATTCGCTAATTAAAGTTAGGGCTATACTAATCCCACGAGGATATGAAGTAGGTTGATTGGGTCTCTACCATATTGCTTGGTTTCATGATGGTTATTTTGGAAAAATGAGAAGTAATAATAAATTCAGTTTCTCTTATTTTTTTCGCATGGTTGACGTTTATGCCTTGACTTTACAACGCTGTGTTACGAAACAACAATAATTAATTGCTTAGTCTTAATGATCACTTTTTTTTCTTGCTTATTGTCTTCAATTAAACTTTACCTACGAGTTGTTAATTTCAATTTTCACCCGATTAGTGTACGCAAAGCTATAGTATTTCAACTAAATTTCATAAATTTCGTACACTTGTATGTACTGCATCAACGTCTATATTGTGTCCGATGTTCAATTTAATTTTTTCTGTCTGTACTTAGCGATCATAGAAAATTTTTCGCGTATTTATGATAAAGAAAAAACACTAACGCAGCAACAGTTCCGTTAGAAAAAGTAGGTTTTCAAAAAATTTAAAATTAGGTTGTCATTAAAAAGTTATTGATTGATCGTAATAAATGTTGTTTCGAATTACGTTCTTATTGGTCCAAAATTAGGTATTTTGTTGGCGAAATAAAAACGAAAATAGTGTTACCAGAAGTACCATGCGACCTATCCGCGCCAAAATTTATTGCAAGTTTTAATAATTGTTAGGAATTTTGTAGTTATTGATCGAAAATTGATAATTTTATAGCCAAAAGAAAAAAGAAAATTGCTATACTGGAATTATCTTACTACCTATTCACACCAAAATTTATAGAAAATTTTAATATATCATAATAAATATTTCTTTCAAATTTCGTAGAAATTAGTCGTAAATTGAAAATTTTATAGCCAAAACAAAAAGGAAAATCGCCATATCGGAAGTTCCGTAAGGCCGATTCATATTAAAATTAATAGGTCAGGTCCTTGGCGCAGTACTAATGTTCGTCGAGACCTGTACTCTTGGTAACAAGAAATTGGCTTATACATATATGAATTTGAGGTATTAGCGCCGAAGTTTTCCTTGAGTTAAAAAACGATAAACGTACCTACCCCGTTCCATGACACCAAGATTAATAAGTAGATTTTCAATGGAACACCTTCTTAAAAAGAATGAACTAATGTTTGTTCGATTTCAGGTTAAACAGATAAAGTTGTTTAGTTTTGTTGGGTATCGTTAAAGTGAGTTGAAAAAACGTACACACCTATTGTTTGTTCTTGTAAAATAATTTTTTTAATCTTCTATCCTTATCAGTAATATCTTTTTTTTTTTCGTTTTTGAAAGTATCCGCACTTATCATCCTGCTATAAATTGTCACCTGACGTATGGGACTTTCTGATTCAATGAAATATCAAATGGGACGGGTTTTATCTATGACTTAATAATGCTACATTTTTTACGTAAGTTTTTTCTTGAAAATCTGCTTATTAATTTTGGTGTCATAGAATGACCCGGTGATGGGAGTAGGTACGTTTTTCGTTTCATAACTCGAGGAAAATTTTGGGATTAATAACTCAAATTCATGTATCTAACATATAAATAGAAGTTGGCATTTTTTGTCACTAATGTTCTCCCAATATACTAAACGAAATGTTTCAAAATTCATAACACACAAGAAGAATATCCTGCAGGTGGTTTATAAACTACAAAAAGGAAAATCCTTCAGCCAAACTGCTGAAATTAAGTTTTTAAGTTGTCTTGCATAAGTGTTTATGTGTGAGTGCATGTGTGAAAGTAATCTTAACATTAGTGTCTGTGTGTGAGTGCTATTGAAAATTACTTATCAAATGAATAACCTAACAAGAAGCGAAGCTATACATCTGCCAACTGGTGACTTTGTTTATGTCAGTGTCAGCAGATTCAATCCAGAAATTCATTTTTTTTCTTTTTCATATTGAAAGGAATAAGATGAAAAAAAGTCTAACAGCTTCGTAAGAAAAAGTAGGTTTTTGAAAAATGTAAAATTAGGAAGTCCCTAAAAAGTTATTAAAAGATTGCAATAAATATTTGTTCTTTTTGATCCAAAATTAGGCATATTATAGGTGAAATAAAAACAAAAATAGCGTTACTAGAACTAAAATTTCTAGCAATTTATAAAAAGGTATGAAAAAGGATGGAACTTTTCAAGACAGGCTGTGTGGCGTCAAAAGTTGGCTTCCTAATAGCATTCTCACGTTATGTATATTAGTTTTAGACATGAAAATAAGGTATAAAATGGAGAAAAAATAAAGGATAAAAAAAAACTTGGTATTATTTTTTAGGACTGCTCCCTCAATAATATCTTAAAAGAGGCAATCGATCAGAGTGGAGCATTCCCCTCAGGGAGACTGAATATGGAGAAAATTTTTGTTATGACAATTTTTTGTTTTCTTTGAAAATCTCATACAAATTTTGATCTCATAAAACAAACTAGGAGTAAGAGTAGGTGCATTTTTTAGTTTTTAACCCGAAGGAAATTTTTGCAATACAAAATCAAATTTATATGGTACTTATGTAGACTGTTATGTATAGGCTAATAATTTATTATAATTACAATATTTTCTCTTTTTTGTTACCATGGTAGAGGTTGCAGTTTTGGTCCAATAATTACAAGATTTGGTACAAATGTTAGTTCTTAGCTGAGGATCTGACCATCTGATTTTGGTGCGGATTGGACAAATGGTATTTTTGGCACCGCTATTTTTGTTTTTATATTTATCATACAATATTTAATTTTGAACAAATAGCTGCGAAATTTGGAAAACATATTTTTTATGATTTGTTGTAACATGCTATCAATTTTGGTTTGGATTGTCCCGATGGTACTTTTAATACAGCTGTTTTTAATTTTTTTTTTTTTTACTTTAAAATGTTTAATTTTAAACCAGTAGCTACAAAATTTGAAACAAATATTTACTATGATTTTCAACTGTAATATGCTACCAGTTTTGGTGCAGATTGGCCATTATTTCCGCAAATTCAATTTTTGTTTCAATTTTGAAAGAGGTAATAGTTTTAAACTTCAAGTAATTTCAGGCTAAAAGTCACAAAAATTAATATAATCATCAATTATTATTTATTACTAACTTTTTAGCTTGGTATTTCATTAGTACCTATCTAATTTTCCACTATTTTAAAATCTCTTTTTTTTAAGGGATCTGCAACTGCATTAAGAGTCTTTTTATATAATATGCTGAAGCAGGTAAGTTTTTTTTTTTTTTTTTCTATTATAAAAGGAATGCATTACATGCCTTTACATTTTGAAAAATAAAAACAGAATGGATATTAGTATTAATGGACATTAACTTTGCTTAAAGCGGAAAAAAAGAATTACCGAAGTACTGAATAATTTTTTTTCTATACCATTCTGTTGAAAGTTGCTTCTCATTTCTATTGCACAGTTTCAGTTGTGTCAGTTCTGAGCAGAAAAACTCAAAACAATTACGTAGATGATAATAAAAGCATCTGGTGTAATAGGAGTTTAGCACCTATTGGTTTTGTATAGTTTGTGAGAGAACTATAAAACAACAAATTCCAGGAAAATCAGTTTTTAACAATAAAACATTGATAGATCGATATTTTTAACAAAAATGTTGATAACTACTGATAGTTTTTGTAATTTTTTCACCTGAAAGTTGTGGAGGTTGTGCATCAATGCAGCAGAGTAATTGTACAAAAAAAATAAAGATGTACTCAAAGTAACGTCTCCAAAGTGTGTGTAATTGCAGAAAAAGATTAAATCATGTACATGGTATGAAAATTAGTTGGTAAACAAATTTGTACAGAGATAAACAAATGAACAACGGAATAGTGTAACAGTGTAGCTGCGAGTGAAGGTACAAAAGTATTTGAAGAAAGATAGTCGAATATTTGCAGGAGTGAGAGGGGAGGAGGATTGATGGTCCCAACTAAAGTTCTTAAACTAGAATGGAAGTATCAATATATCGATGTGTTTGTGCAATATCAATAAGTATCGATATTTTATACAAGTTTTTTTTTTTTTTTTAATTATGGATGAAACTTAGCAAACTGTGTTTTCTACTGAAGTATTGTGGCTGGAGTTTATTGTGTTCAAAACAATATAAGTACTCACAAACTATGAATGATTACATTCTATCCTTTTTAGTGGAAATTTATGTAGCCCTCACAGCTGACTGATTTTCATGAAATTTGATACCTACATGATTTTGTCATGTTCAGTACTAAATACATGCCAAATTACAGTCCTATCAAATGATAATTATGTCTTAATCTTCATTTGTAGAACTTATTTTGCCCCCTCTTCCTCTACCCCCTGACTGATATGCACTAGAAGCAATTCCACATGAGATTTTGCCTGAAGCTTCCTACATACAAAATTTCAGCCTGATTCAATGAAAAGTGTGATTTCTATCACGTTTATAAAAAATTTTAAATCAATTATTGATGTCATAACTACAGGCTGTTTCACAAACTTCTGTTTTTGGTGCAGTCTCACTTTAAATCTTAATCTCTTTTTATACTAGAGAATTTAAAAAAAATTTTTGGATGAGTAATTTATGTAGTTGTAACTGTCATTCTCAATGCTGAAAACTTAATTTTAAATTTACTTCCGGTACCCTATTAAAAAATTATACAAGGAAACTTAAAAATTTTCAGTTTGGAATTTTAACATTTTCAGTTGGGAATTTTTGATTTTCTCCCTCCTCAAAAGAATGCCTTCGCTACATCATTGTTGTCTATTAAAATCTTTATTAAATGACAATAATAATCCATGGCCTTCAACTTCTCCAGTATATGCCCAAGTAAGTCATGTAAAGAAAACTAGGCTGAAAGTCTTTTTTCAAACTTATTTCCACATTTTAAAAGAAAGAAATACAATCAATTTGTAGAAATTACCACGTATTGACAGTTAAGTACAAATACCTACATCAATAATTATATTTATAAGGGCATATTCTTTGAAGAAATAGTACCGTTAAAAAACTGAAATCATCTTAAATTACAGAATGGTTTCTTACACAATTAAGAAAACTTGAAAAATAAGTCAGATATTTGATGTAATATTTTGTGGTATTATTGTCTAGCCCATCTGTTAGACGAGTACTTCAGCTTCTGTATATATATACACACATATAAAAGTCAATTTCTTGTTACTAAGGTACAGGTCTATCGCAATTTTTATCCGATTGTCACGAAATTTAGGACGAACATTAGTACTAAATCAAGGACCTGACCTATTAATTTTGTTGGATTGGCTGTATGGTACTTCCGATATAGGTAATTTTGTTTTAGTTTTGGCTATAAAATTTTTAATTTTCTACGAAATTTGAAACAAATATTCACTATGATAT
Source organism: Ericerus pela (assembly GCA_011428145.1). NCBI lineage: Eukaryota > Metazoa > Arthropoda > Insecta > Hemiptera > Coccidae > Ericerus > Ericerus pela. The sequence goes on from WOFM01000511.1 coordinate 190,178, forward strand.
ATTATAACTTGACATAAATTTATGTTTGGGTCGTTCGTACGGTACTTCTGGTATGACTATTTTTGTTTTTGTTTTCTCTATAAAATTATCAATTTTGATCAATAGCTTCGAAATATATAACAAATATTATAACTTGTTATAAATTTTGGTGCGGATGGATCGTTAGGTACTTCTGGTAACACTATTTTTGTTTTTATTTCGTCCGGAAAATGCCTGATTTTGGACCAATAGAAACGTAATTCGGGACAAATATTTATTACGTTCTGTTAATAGCTTTTTAGTGACTATATAATTTTACATTTTTCGAAAATTTACTTTTTCTAACGCTGCTGCTGCTACGTTTGAGTTTTTTTATTTGCACTACATTTAGTCAGGACCAAGTTTTTGCTTTTATTTTTATTTTTATTTCTGTCGTTTAATTTACTTCTCTTTTTTCTACTTCACCTCATATCACCTTATTCTCTTTCATTTTTAACAAGCAGAGGAAATTCTGAACCAAAAATTAGGAAATATTCTTGTCTAAATTTTACAATTGAAACACTCTTGTTTAGGAAATTTCTCTTTTTTCAAAGTCCAAACATTAGCCTTTTTTAAGATAGGTGGTTGTAACGTGGTCTTAAAACGACATGCATGCTGATTTGGCATATTCTTATGACTTAGAATGACGACAAATTTAAGATAAATTTTGAAATTTTCTGAATTTTTGTTTGAATCAAAACCTTGATGACAATGTTATTTCTCTTGGATCAGTAAGGATAATAAATTTTTTTATGTTCGAGATAGCCTGCAAGGCAAAGTATTTTTTGAAGTCTACCTGATGACAAACATTCTGAAAATTGATTGGCCTGGCCTTTCTCACCAAAAGTGAATGCTGATAATTTGTACATTTGATATCAATGATAAATTCTTGCAGTTTCTCAGAAATTTTGTTCGCTGACTTCTAAAGGATAACCTGAAATTTGGTACCAATAGATTTTATTACTTAAATATTTCATTTTATTCATTTTTAGTAAAAATCAAACACATTTTTAAATTCATTTTAGTTCAATTTTCTCAATGAAACTTTCAATTAAAACTGCTGTCATAATAAAATAATTTAAATTCAGAATGTAAAATTTCAACAAAATCTCAAGGCAGTATTTTCTTTGTGTTTCTAATGACAGATTTTTTGAAAAACTATAAAGAACTTTATTTTTAGCTGTCAAAATTGTCTGACCTTTCATTCACTCATGCATCCATATTATTTCTTGTTGTATTTTGTTTTGTTACATTTTTATGATTTTATATTTCTTTCAGTTCGTTTGTGTATAAAAGTTATTTTGTACCTTTAAACCTGCGTGTTTTATTTGTTTAGTATTGATGTTCTTGTACAGTTCTATTTGTTAAGTTGCTTCTTTTCAATTCATATTTCAACATCAAAGATAATTACTACAACCATTTCATCAAGACGATGAAAGGGAGATGTGACAGTTTGGGAGGGAGTGTGGTCTGAAATAATTATTTGACATTCCTCCTATTGTTCTTTGAAAAATGTACTAATCTACTTATTTTACAGTTCATAAGTCCGCAAAATCTGTTCTTTTTTGTATCGAATAAGTTGTGAGTTCTACTACACTAAATTCACACTTTCAGCAGTTGGTTATCTTAAACACCATACAATGATGTAATGACATAATTTTCTGGAACTTTTATATTTATTTACCCTTTGGTATATGTTGGTCCTGTTTAAGTTCGGACACCTCATCAAGGCTGTGATTATGAACTGAATTGATAATTGATGAAAGTTAACAACCCATGTATTTTAAATGAGGTATCAACCGCTATCAAATCAGTTTATGATCGCAGCCCAGTTTTTAACGAATTGTATTTTATTTGCTCATGTCTTGGGTCTTTCGTTAATCGTTAGTGCATTTCTTCCCTAACTAATGTTGGCCAACAGTTGTGTGTCTTAATTTAAATTTTGTAGAAGAAAAAAGTTGCATTTGAGTTATTGTTCCGTTAGTAGATGACTAGATGTATTGTTCAGGGTAAGTGATGTTTTTGATATTATCATTTTTAGGAAAAGAAGCCTAAACTTCTCGAAAATTTCCTTTCTCTATATCTTTGTAAAATACAATTAACCTACATAATTTGCAACAATAGTATTTTTGTTTCAAAATTCAAGAACTTTTATTTTTCAATAAAAATGAACGGTTTGAAATCTATCCGTCAACAATATTCACATTACAGTATGCTTGAAGTGCCACTTTGTGATTTTTTGACTTGCTAATTTTATTTATTTTTGGTCATGTGAAGTTGGAGTTTCTAAGAAATTTAATGATTAACTTCTAGAATAATTTTTTTTTTTTTATCATTGGAAATAACTTTATTGGAGGGTGGTTTTGAAATTTTCGATCTTCGCCTTTTATTCTTATAAATAATATTTATCAATGATGGAATGTTACGAATTGTTAGATTTTATAGCTTGTAGAATAAGCCGAACTGCATTTTCTGAATTCACATCAGTAGAAACGTTGGCATTATAGCCCTGCATCATAAATATGTAGCAAAATACCTTTGTTCCTTAAATATGCGGAAAAATATTTCTCGCATTACAAGGCGAACAGAATTTGGTGAAGCTGCGGCCTACTGCGACGGTGATATGGTGCCTATTACAAAAGACGTTTATGCAGAGTTGCTCAATCTCTCAAATTAATAAACTCTGGCGTCAAGAAAAATTTAAAATTCATTTTCAATTACCCTGTTCGTTATGTTCATGTTAAATCTGTAAATTGTTCTTCAGGCTGCCTATATATATGTATAAATAAACGTTGGCTTTTCCAAAAACCTTGACTTTTAGTATCAGTATAATTTTGTGTTTATCATTTAGCAGTACTAATCAAATGATTTATTTCTTTTATCGTGACCGAAATTCATGGGAATAAAGATTATACCCAGTTTTTTTAGAACCAGAATTTCCATTTTGCCTAGGTATTTTCTAATTTGTTTTTAAAAATTTTCAACGTCGTTTGAAACGGGGTGGATTTTATGTTGTGTGAAAGAAATCTAACGACCGTAACTAAGTAGTAAAACGCGATAATAATTGTTTGAAGAGAATTCACTGCCTGATCGAGTGCGCCATTTTTTAATATTTTTGGTACTACCCTTTATCAACATCAGGCATATTGATGGTAAAGTAATATCCATCATTAGTGTATTTTAGAAAAGTACACAACCATTGCATTCAGTGCAATGATGGGACTATGGAAAAGCGCCGATCCTGAGTAGTAGATCACGAATAAAAATACAGGTCCCTCAAATTCGTTTGCACACAGTAGGTACCTATATAAATGTATGGATATATACACGTTTAACATGGAACAGTTTTAAAGACTTTCATGAACTACACATTCGTGCTAAAATTTTTGAAATACATCCGCTAGTTTCAGAGGAAGGGTTTCTCAAAGTTCTGCAAACTCATCATTTGGTCATTTTGATAACGCCTGTAAATTTAAAAATTTTAGCCTGAAATTGTTCTGGTAGCGAAAGACTATTAAGGACTGGCTTGATATTGAATTTAAGCAAAATCGGTCAACTAGTTTTTAAATGGCAGCCATTACAACATATAACCCTTTTGGAAAATACACACTTATTGTGGTTGATGTGTAGAAGAGATATATTTGAAAGTTAAATTATTAGTGTTTTTTCAACCAAATCTTTTTCGATTATTGAATCAAGTTTATGAACACCGTGTCTAAAATTAACCTCATCTGAGCTCCAACGAGACGTTTGATCGCGCGGGTTTTTCTTTCTAATAGCTGCAAAGATATAAAATTGGTTTATCCCATCTATGGAATTCCAAAATTTTGTTTTATAGCTTTGTGGTTTAAAACTTAAACGAGAACATAATGTATAAATAAATATTTTCAGTGAAAAAGAGATTGTTGCTGTTTGAATCCTGTATGTTCAAAAATATTTGTAATTTTTGATCTCGAGACTATAAAACATATACAACATTTTCATATATTTTCAACATGATTTATATATACTAACCCTTGAGTTCCTTAGCTTGTTCGATTAGATCTTATTCAGGAAATAATTAAATTTTGAGCAGATACCCCCGAAAATGTGGATGCAACGACTTTTGTTAAAAATTTTCGACCTTAAAGTTTAGCAGTGAGAGATTGCCGATCCTAAAATTATTCTCAAAAAAGATATCTTTGTAAATTGATCTTTTCAATTCTTTGCCGAACAATTTGGTTGCTTGATTTTTTTGTCATGTCATGCCATGCCAAAATTTTACGTCATGCATAAATAATGTTACATTGAGTTCTTGATTATGTTTTCATTCCCTAAGTCGTATGTCTGTCTCTTATTCTAATTATTAATTGTTGATCACCATTTATGCAACAATGTGTTTTCGCGTCTCATATTCGTTCTGGTTTTCTTTAGTTTACGTAAATGTTTGACTATGAAGTTATTGTCGTTGAGGAAAAAAAGGTGTAGTCTGTTGTCAGTGACGTATATATTTCCCTTTTTAGTTTGCTAATTCATGCAATTATTCTTTATGCCCTTGAAATCTGATCTTCGCATCGGTAAGAAAGGAGTTAATATTATTGGTATCACGTAGAAAAACAATTTTTCGTTGAATTGTTTCAACAAACGGTTGATTACGTTTTCTTATAGTGATATCGACGTGGGCAATCGCTGTATTTGATTCGTACTTGCATTATAAAACTGGTTTAAAATGATATTCCGTGAATTTGTATTATTAAATAATAGCGTTTCTGAAATTCAGTTTTTATTTTACTAGAACTTAATGGAACATTTTTTATCCCATGACTTGAGATCAAGGATGCGAGTTCCACCTACTGAAATGATTTATGTACGATACATTATGATGGTGGAAGATGTTTTAATCAAAATTTGAAGTACCCGTTAGAAGTTCTTTCGATAACATTGTATTGCAGCTACCTATGTTACTATTATTTATGTGGATGTTGAAAGTTGAAATGTTATGAAAAGATCAACCTGTAAATCTGATCTAAATCTTTCAGCAAGGTATCACCGCGTATTTTTGAAACTGAAAACCATCTATTCAAGGTCTAAAAATTTTTTTATATTCAAATCCATCAATTTGGTTGGATGTATTATCAATTTAACTCGCTTGATGAAGAAAATATTGTATATTTTGTTGGGAGCTGTAATCCTATGTATGCCAAAGAATTTAATGACCACATGCCGTCAAAAATTATTAATTTTTTTCTTTCTCTTTCTGTTTACATCCGAAAATTATTGAATTATCTCATTTGGTATCGAATTTTACTTTAAATAGACAAGTTTTTCAACAGATGAAGTGAAATATTTTTTCTTGATTTCTCTACATTTCCTTCTTCCTTGAATTAAATTTTGTATGTCCATGATATCCCTAAATGTATTTTATAGCATTTAAAATTTAAAGGCAGATTTTTCAATCATATTATAAAAACATTAATTTGGCTTTTCATTGCACCTACCAAATTAAGAAGAAAACTCTAAGGAATAAAATGAGACCAAGAACAATAATTTTGAGCCCTCAGAAGTGGAGGTAATAAAAAAAAAGAAAAAAATTGTGTCAATTTCAATGTTTTTGGGTGTTTTCATTGATTGATTGCTGTTGATTCTCCTCATAGTTGAACTCTTTTTCCGATATTGTTATGTCAAAAGTAAAATCCTCATTCACAGACGTACATGAAGCATAATCTACATATAAATCAGGTATAAGCTGAAAAAAAAAAAATTTTAAATTAGACTGAAACTGAAACGTGGGTACACATGACAAAATATATCTGTAATTATGATCACGTGATAGCGTTACAAAAGTGGCTTTTCTATATAAGATGTTGCAGCCAATTTTAATACTTATCCATTAAAATTGTAATTTTTCTACGAAGTACCTGAAAAATTGTGGAATAATAGTAGAAAATGAAGTGCATGTGACTTTTTTATTTCTTTTCTTGTACATTTATTGTCACTCTCAAATAAAATTTAAATCAGTGGTAATGTATTTCAATAGACAAAAATAACACTCAAATAGTTGAGGCAGCATCCATCTTGAGTGCTTCATTTTATGAATTTTAAAATATATTTATCACTGGTTGTGAATTAATACTTGATAGATAATCAGAAATGTGGAACAGTAATTCATTTTGAAAAATATTATGTGAAGTGCCTCTTAAATTAAATGAGAATGTTATAATTTATAATTATAACTGTTATAAGTTATTTATCAACATCATGGAGATGATCTTTGAGTATATATCTAATTATAAGGGTCATAAGCAAGAATAATGCCTAAGTAAATTCTTACGTTTATCCATTATTAATTTAACTATACATAAACATTATAGATTTAACTTTGTTAAATAATGCTCAAGTCACTGTTGATTCTTAATTATCATTCTTCCATTTGCCCTTAACCTCTAAGTAGCCACAAAATGGAAAATCGAGGTAAATGAATTCATTTCACATACTTAGTTGGGCTAATATAAGGAGTAAATCTTCAGCCTTTAAAATCCTATCTTTATGATGAAACAGCCTGGAAATACACTGATTTTTAAAATTTGATATGATCAAAAACCTACATTTCTGGAATCATCAGAGAATGTCCAGGGTTTTTCTTTGAATTATGTTTATCTCTTCGGTATGTAACACCATACATAAAACAAATTAAATATTACCCAATTCTGTTAAAAGAAGTAAGAAAATCTGAAAATAACTTGAAACTCCATTTTTGCTTTTATGTAATCTGTTCGGATTGGACAAAATTCATTTCTAAATTTTGTTCCTGTGATGGTTATATTTTGTAACAGAACAATCAAATACACAAGTTGGTAAAAAGAGTGTATTAGATAGTAACTTTATAAAACATGAACAGTAATAACCATCAAGAATTAAAAGAATTAGTTAGATTGTAAAAGAGTAATCAAAGAGTAAACTAGAATGTAAAAGATTGAATGTGAGAGTACAAAACATGAGATTGTATAGTATTTTGATTATAAGTCTAAAGAGGAGGTTCAAGCGAATTTACAGAGTGTTGGAGAAGGGTTTTAATCTTATTGGTTAATAGAAATATATGTACATGGAATATGACCAATGGTCTTGTAAGAATCTGACATAAAAAGGGTGTTCACAAATAATTTAGTGGAAATTAGTATATATGCAAGATTAAAAAAATAGTATCAACAAGAAATGAGTTCATAGGTTTTGAGTAAACACAGTAACTGTTTATGTAGGAAATGATGTCATCAAGCAAGTCTTGACTTGTAGAAATGATGTGAGAGTTTATGAAGAATAATAAGAGAAAAATAGATTGAAAGTAATAATGATGATGATAATTAAGAATATGAATTTAGGAAGTATTATGAACGATAGAAAAATATTGTTACAGTTCCATACCATCATGAACAGTAATTACAATAGAACACACGTACAGATTGGATTTAGGATAAAGGTTTTTTTACTGCGACTGGATTAAAGTTTCATATTGTAAGAAAAAGAAAGAAGGTAGGCGCATTTGTTCCTTATTAATGTTTATATTCTGAGGTCCAAAAACTGTAAAACTAGGCAAGACTTCGTTATCAATATTATCCAAACTGGAAATTATAATGGTGTGGAGTCTATTTTTAGTTATCAATCGTATAATAAAAAATGCGTCATATGATAATAATTACGATACGTTGAGTTCCGTCATCAATAGTTAAAATTCGCTTCCTTAAGAATATTCCCGTGTTCTCCCATGTTTAAATATGCTCATCAAATAAAATTACAGAATATAGAATGTAATATGGATGGAACTCAACGATGAATATTAAACGAGAATTATGACGTGGAGGCAAATTAGATCTATAAGATAAGAAACTGGTGGTGTGACGAGAACATACACACCACACAGTAAGTACTCCGTTTTTACACTACCAAGTGATCGGTACGTTTTTCATTCACGTTTCCGAGATGATAATAAAGTAATACAGAAATAATTAAAGGTGCTTTTACAATTCAAAGAATTGTTTTTTTCATCTTGTTATTATTAATATTGCTTATTATAATCGCGTTATGGAACTGGGATTATAAAATGGCAAGACATCTTTTGTTAGTAACCCCGATTCATCATGGGAACCAGAATAACTCAACTGATGGATCTTCAACATCGAAGATAGGAACTTTCAAACACTTGGTTATAACAACTGGTAACTATGGTGCTCAATTGTATCAATAATCAAAATGTAAAAAAGATCGTTCTTTTGAATTAAGGCCCTTTGACAATAAATTTGGGGAGTTGTGTGAGGTACCATGAGGCAAGACCTCATGGTTTTATTTAGTATATAGGCTAGCTCGTTTCACGTTGTTACTCCCCTTCTGATCTAGGATATTAGTATTTCTTGCAATCTGCGATCTTGGGCTGTCTCTTCAAAATTTTAACCTTTTTATCATTTCTAATTTTAGACCAATTCTTTACAAACATGTGATTGTCATTTTGGGACGTCACATATTTAATATAGCGACCGTGACAGGACATAGAGCTTTGTCTTTATGTTCAGTGACATGACCTGTAATCAATAGCTTTATCCACACAGCAAATAAAACCTTTTTTTTATTAAAATTAAAAAAATGATAATAATATAGCAATAGAATAAAATACAAAAAACCTTTTTGAAACTAATAGTGGTAAAAAATTAGAACCACGTGTGAAATTACAATAGACACCTTAACCATCAAAATTCAATAGTGATTAAAATAAAACCTTTCAAAATATTAAAATTTTCCATTATTCTGAAATTTTCCAGACCCAACTTTCGGACAGCCTGAGTAGTAGATTAGTAGGAAGTACCTTTTTTTTTTATGAGCATATTACAACCCATCTGATTGGTTGGCACTCTGTTCCTGGTTAGATCCAGAGTTCACTAAGCAAGGAAGTATCTAGCTAATCCCAATTCCTTTTTCCCCTTTCAAAAACTTATTTTGGTTTTTGGTTCTTTTTATCTGCTACCAGAAAAATAAGAACCTGGCGACCGTTCTCAGGCAGTGTACTGCATTGCTGATCTGTTATTATTAGGGCTCGTGACCCTATTTAAAATGTGACATGTCGTTTCCCTCACATCCATCATATCCTAGAGGTTTCGATTTTCCCTTTCCCCCCAACCTAGTGAACGTAGTGAAACCTAACCTTACTATAAAACTGTGACCTTGCTAAATGTATCTCCGACCTCAATCTATAGTCTGCATAAGCCCTCAGAGCAATTATTTTCACCCGCCCATTGAGCAACAAAACAACAAAAAAATATTTTCTTTATATATTTATATTATGTCTTTTTGTGTATTTTCTTATTATGTATTTTTGTGCATTTATTACTTTTGGCCATATAACATGTATGTATTTTAAACCCAGGATGGCTGATCACCACTCCTTTTTAATAAAACTATAAAAAACCAAAAAAATAAAAGTCAGAATGTCAACATCATGAGTGTGAATTTAATAATAAGAGACAAAGCCCAAATTAAAGATCTTAAATTCCACTCACGATTTAAAATAAAAAAAGTAATAATTAATTTTTATCTATTCTCTCTCAATAACGTAACGCATGTGATAAATTTAAAAGAAGTAAAACGATTAAAGTAGAATCCTAATGTCAAAATCAAACCCTGGTCCCGGTTTGATCTTGCATATGGAAACGATTCGTTGATTATTCAAAATTGATTCGAAGGAATGGTCTTTACAAATAATCGAGATGTACTAATAATTTCAGTGGCTACATATATGTAAATTTTTTGATTATAGAAATCCCACTGTTATCCTCAAAAAGAGAGAATTTTGAGTCAAGCAAAACCAAAACAAACAATATTTTCTCCGATACCCATAGTGGTGGTTAGTATAAAGTAATTTAATAAGTTGAAACATTTCGAACAAAATGAGAATTAATAAAATTTATTTGAAATTATTCATAAGGACTATCCACCATAATTACGAGTAACCATGGATAGGAACATAGATAAATTCCCAAAGAATAGTGTTAAGAGATAGTAAGGAACATTCTAAATTATTAAACTTTATAAAAAAATAAATTAAACACCATGTGTCTTATAGATCCTCCAAATCAGGAAAAGAAAGAGAATAAAACTCCAGAAGAATTAGAGGAGCAATCAGAAAAAGAGAGACAAGAGAGACTGCTAACGAGAAGGAAAAAGCAAGAAAGAGAACAAGATCAACTTCTTTTGAACCTGAAAGGAGAGTCATCGGGAGAAGATGAAGAAAAAGACACCCCTACTAAAAATAAAATAGAAACGTTAGTAAGTGAAGTTCCCGAAGGTATTAACCCTTTAGTATTTTTCAAAGGATTAGTGGATATAAGTCTTGAACGCCAATTTGAACTGGAACAGAGAATTATGAATTTAGAGTTGCAAAAGAGTAAATTAATACAAGAAATTAGAATTAGAAATTCAGAATCTGAACACCCAAATTCAGACGCTTCCCATAGTAGTTTAGGTAGACGAAAAAGATTTACGAAAGTACGACACACAACGGATCAAAATAAATCTGGTGGAATATTTAGAGATCAAACAGGAAGAAGTGAGTACTTAGCACCAGTGAGCTCCACAATTAGACCTTCGATGACTCAAAACGCTCAATCATTCCCCTCTGACCACACTATACAACAAAATGAACCAACTCAGACTGACTTAACCAGTAGAATAATCGCACTAGAGAACTCTAGAGGTGATAAAGACGAGATAATCCATGAAGTAACTTCTCGTATAGAAGAAATAATAAGCAACCGTTATTTAGCTAACTCTCAAATTGTTCGTGATCAAACCTTAATGAGATCAGTACAAAGAAGAAGGTCACTATCTGAGTCTCAAATAATTCTAGAGAAATTAAATGATAAATCAAAACCCTCGTTTTTCGCGGATGAGAGAAACAATCCCGATGTCTCGAACATAGATATATCCAGACCTCCACCAATTTTAAAAGAATCTCGAGTAGTGGTACAAGAGAAACCTAGAGATAGGATATTTGATCACACAAAACTTTTGAAGTATACTGGGAAAAGTAACTATTGATACCCAATAGGATTCATAAGAGCCTTCGAAAGGTGCACAGCTAACATTTACGATGACAATCGAAAAGGTAGTATTTTTGGAGAATGCTTTGATCTAGCTTCCTTTCCAAACTCAGAAATCTACTCTAGAGGGTGGTCTTACTCGAAATGTAAAAATCATTTTCTTCAGCTGTACTGGACTGACTCCAGGAAACAAGCAGAGATCCGGGCAATACAAAACAGCCGTTAAGATCCTGCTAAATACAAACACGTGTTGACTTATATACTACAAGCGTACAGTTGATTACTAGAATGTGAGGAGATCACACAACGCATCTTTCACACCCTGAGCAGAAAAATACCCGAGAAGTATACGACTCAGCTGAAACAAAAACATTTTAAAAATTTCGAAACATTACTAGCAAAACTCGAAGAAATAGAAAACCAGTTTGATTTCCCGGTTACAACATCGCTTCCTGATCCGTTACAAAGAAGAGGTCCCATGATGAGCTATCCTCAACAACAACAGACACCTCCTGTATTGAACATAACACCAATCCAAGCGCAAAACACATCTACACCATCACCACCGATAGAAAGCCAACTATCGCAAGAGGATGTGTCAGAGTATACTCGGCAGACAAACGATCATTTGGGAAACAAGTGGTGACGGAGATGGTAGGCCACATTGACCGTCAGCCAGAAAACAAAAGGCCTGAAGAGCAGATGGTGCTGAAAGCCACAAACTTCCAACCCCGATTCACATTAAGAAGCGAATACATTATTCCCAAATGGAAGGACTACAAAATATTTGGAGATTCGACAGTCATGAGTTGGTTGAAAAAGACTCCCCTGTCGAACACCCACAACCTTCCAACTGAAAAATTGGCACCAATGGAAAATTTAACAAACCTGAACCAGTTGATCGAGATAATTAAAAAGAACTCGTTTGAAAATGACAAAATCATAATCGGTTTTGGCGAATCACTGGTGATAAATGGGAATTTTGAGATACAAACCTTTGCAAAAACTCTACAAGATCTTGCCACATATCTATTGAATGGCCAACAGATATTAATAGCGGTGTTTGCGACGATACCACCAGATCCAGCCAGAATGGCCAACACTCTCTATATGAACAGATTAAAGGGAGTAAACAATAGAATTTGAGATCTGGTGAAATGTTTTATGGACATCTTCGTACTGAACTTGGAGAAAATTTTCATACAGAAACACCAGAAGAAAAGACTGATACCAACAAAAGATCAACCCAACGGAATCCAATTCGATAGAAAAATAGTGGCATTAAACTATCATTATTCAAGAGAGGAAGCAATCGATATCGATCGAGTAATGTCTCACTTGGTAACGACAATTATTGAAGCCCCGGGTAAAGAAAATGTTAGTGTCCACTTTATGACTGTTGATCTACCCGATGACTATTTGGTGCTGGATTTTGATTTAGGGGGTGAGAAAAATGTAGAGAGTGAATTCAAAATGAACCTAGGTACAGCATGTCTCTGTATTATAGATAATGTAGAATCAGGAGACAAAAACACAGAAGTAAGTGCCTATATCGAGAAACACTAATTTATCCATGACTATCTCGTCCCCGCAATCATAGGTGAAAACAGAAACACGTATGATATTTATATAGATCAGGGATCACCATATTCCTTCGTGACTTTATCTTTTCTAAAAACATTGATAAAAGATAACCCAGATCTAAAATTAAAAAGATTAAAAGTGCCGTATCAAATTGTGAGCTTTGCTGCAGGTCACCTGAAGATTAAAATCTCAGGCAGCATAGACCTTCCCTTCACATTCATAACCAAAGATGGAAGAGAAGCCACATATACGGGTATTTTCAGAATTTGTCAAGATTTAAATGTGACACTATTACTCGGGAGAGAGCTTCTTGAGCAATCAGATATGAATTCACATAGCATTTCCCAAGAATTGCATTGTAAAGATCCAGATAATCCAGAGGTTCGCTTTGTAGTAAAAGGTTGGAAATGTGGAATGCAGCTGGATCTTGTACTTCCAAAAATGTCATCACCCCCTGTTCTCTCGATCACGATTATAAGCATACCTGATAAACTAAGAGGAGAGATATTAGAGAAATGTGCCGGTGTAGAAATTGCGGATGAATTTCAAAAAGAATTAGCTGATGCGTTACTAGAGTTACACGAAGCATTTGCTGATAAGGTAGGATGTTGTAATGCTTACGAACACGAGTTGATCATAAAACCGACGATCAAACCATTTTGCATTCCTGAGAGAATCATGCCACAAGCTAGAAGAGTAAGAGTAAAGGAAATAATAGATTTCTGGTATACGAATGGCGTACTATCAAAAGAAGGTTGTGAATATTTGTCACCTCTCACCGTAGCAGTAAAAGACAACGGTGATCTAAGAGTTTGTCTAGACTCAAGAGAAATCAACAAACACATGGGTACCAGAGGAGATTGCGTACCTCCGATTGACTAGATTAAGACGCAGTTTGAGGGGGCAAGCTTATTTACAAAAATACATCTAGCTAATGGATTCTTACAGGTACCTCTAACGAAGAATTCACGAAAATACATTGGATTCCTGTTTGAAGGCGAGCCGCATGTAATGAACCGTATTGCTTTTGGTCTTAAAGATTCCATGCAAGCCTTCATCGCGATGCTCCAAATAGTATTAGCTGGACTCGAACATTGTGTAGCAGTGTACGTTGATGATTTGTTGATCTTCTCGAAAAATCCTAAAGAACACCTAAGACATGTGAAACTTGTAATTACGCGTTTAACAAAAAATGGATTAATCATAATCCTTCAAAAATGCTCATTCTTCGCTGATCACGCTAGATTTCTCGGTTTCCTCATAGATTGTCTAGGAGTAAGGCCAGACCCAAAAAGAGCCGAATCAATATATAAAATTTGGAAACCTGCTTCGAAAAAAGAAGTACAATCGTTTTTAGGAATAATGAATTATTACCGATCCCATATTGTCGCGTGTGTGGAGATAGCTGCTCCACTATACGAATTATTGAGACAGAATGTCACGTTTAAGTGGGAAGAAGAGCAGCAAGTAAGCTTTGACAAAATCAAAATAGAAATGGCAAAATGTATATTACAGAATCATCCTGATTGGGATTTACCTTTCTCAATCTTTACAGACACCTCGGATGTTGCAATCGCTGGGTTAGTAGTACAATTTGATCCAGAAAACAGCATACCTTGTGTAGTTTCTGTAGTCAGCCGCCTACTTATAAAGAGTGAGAAGAATTACTTCACCTTTAAAAAAGAGTTGTTGGCGATTATATATACGATTAAGAAAAATGAATATATGTTAGTAGATCGTAAAATTTATATCAAATGCGACCATGAAGCCCTAACATACTTACTAAGACTGGAGGATACTGTAAATCAGAGAGTAAGCCGATGGAGGACCTACCTATTTAACTTTGAGATTGATTCCATCAGTTATATACCAGGAAAAGCCAACATTGCCGCGGATGCGTTGAGTAGACTTCGCACGCTACCAGAGATTGTCAAATTACAAGACACTGCATCAGCCGCTGTCCTTATGTTAGCTACATCTGAAATGAAGATATCAATTAATCAGATGTTAAACGAAATACCTGAATTGCAAAAGAGGGATCAAGAAATTTCATCATTAATTAAGAAACGATCACCTCGAGTTGAAATCTTCAAAGATACGGCTTATTATATCTCCGAACATGGTATACGTAGACTGTTAATTCCATCTCCACTTCGAATACCTATCATCGAACTTCTTCATGATCAATACGTTCATCCTGGAATTAAGAAAACACTCGATATAGTTTGCCGACATTACGATTGGCCTGGTTCAAAGTTAGACATAGAACAATATTACGCAGCTTGCGAAATTTGCAAACGAGCTAAACATTCGAATCAACAGTTAGCCTGCAAATTTAAGTCAGTTTTCACAGAAAACCCAATGGAAACGTTATTGATAGATCTCTATGGTCCGCTACCAAACACTCCACTCGGTTTAAACAAAATAATAGTAATTATGGATTTGTTTACAAAATATACTAAACTCTATCCGATAAGAAAAGCTTCCACAAATGTCTGTATTAATAGAGTCGAAAGATTCATGGAAGAATTCGGAGAAGCTAAAACATTACTTACCGATAATGGACCACAATTCACATCAGCAGACTGGATCAACAGATGGGAAGATGTAGGGATCGAATGTAGATTTATCTCTCCCTATACCCCATCATCAAATCCTGTTGAAACTCGAATGCGAATTATTGGTGATTGTCTTTGAGTCCTATGTCCAACTCAACATTCACATTGGTATCAATTTACAAAAGACATTAGAAAGACGTTTAAATGAAACAGATAATGCAACAACAAAATTTTCACCAATAACCCTGATGTTGAAAATAGAGATCGACGAAAGGTTAGAAAAGAAAGTAATATCCGATGAAAAACACGAAGAAATACTCAAACAAGCACTAGAGAACACAAAGAGCGCGATAGAAATTTGAAAACGCAACAATGATAGTAAAACAATAACAGAGTTCGAACCTGGAAACACAGTTTACATAAAAAACCACACACTTTTGGACAAAGAACAAGGAAAATCTGGAAAACTCACTGTGAATTATATCGGCCCCTGCGAGCTGATTGAAAAAAGATGATCCAATAGCTATATACTGCGAACGCAGGATGGGAAAATCTATCAACACAGTATTCGAGACCTCAAAAAGTAAAACCAATCAACACCGCTTGATAACTCAACACCTGCAACAAAAAAATTAGCAAATACTTATAAAATCTCCATCGTTGCTAAACACTCAAAATTCCGTTTACGTTCACATTAAACATATTTTAACTAACAACAACAAAAATAGATAGTTTCATTATATCATCGATGTTCCATCAAGATAAACAAATTCAAACCAATGAGGAATAAGATCAAGATCACATGATCAAAAAGAGATAGTTCATTTGTAGTAAGTATCAACTATCATCAAAAGTTCATATTCGTTGAAGACATTGTGGTAATTAAATGCGTTCGTATGAATTTTAGCAAATTTATGAAAAACAGAAGTAAAAATAGTGAACAAAAGAAAATATTTAAACACGAAACAAACGTAAGTTGAATAAAATAATACGATAATAAATTAAATCTTAATGCAACTAATTAATGAACCTGTCATTTAGGTAACACGAGGTGGAAAACTCATAATCTTCGTGATTCTTCTTTTTATTCAAAAAGTTCTCCTGTATCAACAGAGTAAGTAACAGTTCAAACTATTTTGAGGGGGCAGTGATATAAGAACCGTACGAAGAATAATAAGTTAATTGTGTCCATTTAGGAACAAAATACCACCTACTCAGTAGAGGATGATCAACTTTAAAAATCACAGAGAGAAAATTAAGAGTGAGTTCAAAATTTAACAATTAATAACACTACACCCCTATCTCTAACTTCTTCTCGTAAACTAAAATAAGATCAATCTAACTTTTCCAAAGATGAATCCGTTGAGTGTCTGTAAAATGCAGGAAGAGGCGAAGAAGAGTGTCCGTAAAGCGTTCTCCAGTTCTGAGCAAAAGCTCAAAAATTTAATTTTAAATATAACCGCGTGCCTCGAGATTAACATTGAGACCTGCAGAATTCTCAAGGAAAGGAAGGCCCTCCATCAAATTGCGATAACAAAGTTGAAAGAGGCCCTACGAGAAACAACGATAGTCAGGGAGGTACAAAGAAGAACCAACCACGAGATTAGCTCGACCGTCGATCAATTTGCCGATTTAATCGAAAAATTCGACGACTTCAATATTAATATAGGTCTGGGCTCGGACTGGAAACCGCTATTCCCATTTCAACAAGAGGTAAATATCCCCCTAAGTTAAATAAAATAAGATCAAAACCAAAATTCTCTCTAATGTGATCTATTATATCCTTTTAGCAAAAATCAAAATTCAAGCCACTAGGTAAAAAGGAGGAGGAAGACTCATCAAACGACATAATATTTATTTCCCAACAAAAGAGTAGGAAAAGGAAGGGAATCATTAACGATCCAATGGAGAGGATTTCGACCAAAACAACAAAATCTAACGAGTATCTAAACCCCAATTTGCAGATTAGGCCCCCCAAGAGCTAGAAACCGGTCGACCCGCAAATTGAAAAATGCCAGAAGGAGGAAGCTGAAAAATCAAAAACACCCTCCCTGGCCAAAAGCGATCGAGTGAATTATGAAGCCGGAACCAGCGGGCTTCAAGATCAATCAAAAAAACCAGCCATGCTGAAAGATGTTGCAACGATACTTAATAAGAACGTGACAATAACGAGACCGTACCAGACGACCATCAGTCACCAACCAACGAAGACAATTAGCCCAATCCGTCCCCCCACACCACCCCAAAACTGGTAGGTCAAATACCCATGGGAGAGATATATCCTGGATCAACATACAGAAAGTCCGAGAGGAGACCAGCTTCCGGAGGGATACGAGATGGTTCCACCCAGTGGTCAACCCGTAATGCCCATCGAGAGAATTCTCGATGAACTCTCACGAGTGATTAGTGCTCCGTTTAGATTGGATGCCACAAACAACGCGAACACCTTCAAGGGGGTCACCATAGACCAAGACTCGCCAGTCTTGTTTGTAAATTGTGAGCTCCTTACGTCCGATATGGTCAAGATCATGGGAGTGGGAGTAAAGTACTCCCCGGATTGGATTGATATCGGACAGATCAACTCGTCATCGTTTGTCAACTTCTCGGTCTCCTGATGGTGGGGATCACGCTTCCCCGAGGACTTCTATGTGTACACCACAAGAAGGACAAGGTTGTTTGATTTGATTATTCTAGGACGCCTGTTTCTAGAGAAATATGCCAAAGCCCGTCAAGGTCCACTAAAAGCAGGGACGTTATTCTTCGTTAACGATGGAAAAACCATGGAATGTTCCTACCAGCTACGATTGGGAAGACAACCGATGGGAGATGAACTGATGAACTAGATCGGCTGTGATCAATAAAGATCTAAGCTCAACTAAGATAAGTTTTTTTTTCTTTCCGATATTTTCTCTTTCACTTTGTTTTTGTTTTATTTTTGTTGTAACTCTCGTAGTCTTGCTGCGATTTGAGACCTTGTTTTCTACCCCTTCTCATAATTATCATCTTTAACGAATTATTGAGTTTCGACAATTTTATTTTAGAAGTAAAAAGACTTGTGAGATTAAAATTTTTTATTCATTACTAATTCTCGTTCCTTTTTTTTTACTATTACTATTACTTTTTTTTACGTATAGTTAAATTACTCAGTGCTCTTATTTTTTTGTTCCTTGGGGGATTCCCTACTCAACTAAGTATTACCCATCCTTGTTAAAGTTAAGTAATAGTTACGTTGATCTCAATCTTCTTTCCTGTTGTTTTTTTTACTATTATTTCTACATTATTCCCATTATTTCATAAGAAAAATCAAAAGGATCTATGTTTTGTTCAGTTGTTTGTTTACATTATTAAAGTTTGTTCTGTTCAGCATTAAATGGGACCATCATTTTTATTTAAACCATGTAACTATTCCTAGTTCCAAGTTCCTGAATTAACCTTTTTGGACGAGGTAATTCAGAAACTTGTGAGGGGGCAATTATGTGGAGTCTATTTTTAGTTATCAATCGTATAATAAAAAATTTCGTCATATGATAATAATTACGATACGTTGAGTTCCGTCATCAATAGTTAAAATTCGCTTCCTTAAGAATATTCCCGTGTTCTCCCATGTTTAACTATGCTCATCAAATAAAATTACAGAATATAGAATGTAATATGGATGGAACTCAACGATGAATATTAAACGAGAATTATGACGTGGAGGCAAATTAGATCTATAAGATAAGAAACTGGTGGTGTGACGAGAACATACACACCACACAGTAAGTACTCCGTTTTTACACTACCAAGTGATCGGTACATTTTTCGTTCACGTTTCCGAGATGATAATAAAGTATGCTTTTACAATTCAAAGAATTGTTTTTTTCTTCTTGTTATTATTAATATTGCTTATTATAATCGCGTTATGGAACTGGGATTATAAAATGGCAAGACATCTTTTGTTAGTAACCCCGATTCATCATGGGAACCAGAATAACTCAACTGATGGATCTTCAACATGGAAGATAGGAACTTTCAAACACTTGGTTATAACAACCGGTAACTATGGTGCTCAATTTTATCAATAATCAAAATGTAAAAAAGATCATTCTTTTGAATTAAGGCCCTTTGACAATAAATTATGGGGAGTTGTGTGAGGTACCATGAGGCAAGACCTCATGGTTTTATTTAGTATGTAGGCTAGCTCGTTTCACGTCGTTACTCCCCTTCTGATCTAGGATATTAGTATTTCTTGCGATCTGCGATCTTGGGCTGTCTCTTCAAAATTTTAACCTTTTTATCATTTCTAATTTTAGACCAATTCTTTACAAACATGTGATTGTCATTTTGGGACATCACAATGGTCTTTTACCATAAATCAAAATAAAACTTCACCCTTGTATACTGAATGGAGATGATACAGTTTAAGAGATATTTATTACATTTACTGAAATTTATTCCACATTATTAGACAAATTTATATAATTGAAGAATTATCAGGTTGTAAAAATTTTTCAATTTGGTCAAATGGATCCGGAAATAACAAACTTAAAATTCTAAGATTTGTTAAATATGGGACCATAACAGGAGTTACAAAGCTACTTTCAACAAAATTATCAGTCTCCAATCTTGATATCAAATACCGTGTGAAACTATTATGAAAAAAACTATCACAATACTACTCAAATTAAAAACCAGAATCATGAAAAATCTAATTTCTTCATTTTGTCATCAGAATAAAATTATTCTCATAGTTGAGAAAGAAAAAAAAAACATTAACTTTGTTCCATACCATCATATATAGGACCTGTTAAATGAAGAGAAAATAATAATATTTTTTAGATTTAGGAAATTATGGCTCCGGAAATACCCTGTTTAAAAATCCATTTTCCCCTGGGGGAAAATTCAAGGAAGAGTATGGATTTGTTCCATACCAGTAAAATTTGGGAACTGTAAAACAATGTGAGACTTTATTATAATCATTTATCAAACTGGAAATAATTATAAAACATCTACATCCCGGAATGCAGCTTCATAAACATGCATATATGGGCATAATTACAGAATTTTTTCACGTACATGATTGGAAACTATCCAATTTGGTTATCACCAAGTATTATAAAACAAGAAAAGCACGACTGTAGTGTGAAATAAAATCTAGAAAAACTATAGTCTATTACTAAAAACCAGTGCCGAATTTCACACCTAAATTATATTTGAAAATACCAGTGTTATGGAGATTCTCATTACATGCGAATAATTAGTTTCACATAATTAGTGAGATAAGTATAGAAAGAAAATCCGGATCTTTCATAATCTTCTCAATCAGAAGAAATGTTTCCGGAAATTAGAAATTACAAAAAATGAAACTTCTCAAATCAAGTTCTGTGAAAGTTCTTTCTAAGTTTTTCATTCCGGGCCCAGGAACATCTATATCCTAAATCCAATCTGAACTATGTTCGACAGTGATTACTGTCTATGACAGTATGGAACAAAATTAAGAAATAGATTTTGTCCAACAGATTACATAAAAGCAAAAATGGATTTTCAAGTTAGTATTTTCTGATTTTCTTACTTTTTTTAACAGAATTGGGTAATATTTCATTTGTTTCATGTATGGTGTTACATACCGAAAAGATAAACATAATTCGAAGGGAAACCCTGGACAACCTCTGATGATTCCAGAAATGTAGGTTTTTGATCATATCAAATTTTAAAAATCAGCGTATTTCCGGCCCGTTTCATCATAAAGATGGGATTTTAAAGGCTGAAGATTTATAGTCCTTATATTAGTAAAACAAGTATGTGAAATGAATTCATCAACTTCACTTTCCATTTTATGTCTACTTAGAGGTTAAGTGATGGTTATATTATTATTTATTATAGACTCCAAGGTTGAGATATCAAATTATTCGAAATAAATATTACCAATAAATTAAAAATTTGAAATAAATAACACAAATGGTACCGACACTAACGCTAAATGCTGCAGTGCACGCTTTTGCTTATTATATTTCTGTATAAATAATAACATTGAGTGGCTCATCTATACGAAGTATACTATTAGGTACTTATCTATGATTTAAATAACTATGCGGGTTTCGCATTTTAATGGATGTTTCTTTCTTAAATTATGGCATTTCAGAGTATCCAACATTACGGACGGACATTACAAAAATTCCATATTAGTGTAATTTTATTATTATTTATTAATTTTATTTTATGTTATTCTTTTGTTGCATTTTGAAGTGATATTTATTAGATTGAACGTTTTGGTGAGAAGTTACTGATGAAAGGATAGTTCAGTCTTGATAGCTGTCGTCCAGGAACAGTAAAGAATCTGTCTGAATCACATCTTTAGTATAAAACTTCCGGAGAATCTGAAGGTTTTGTCATTTTCCTCTCAAATGAAAAAGAAAAATTTTTTTTCATGAATAATGAACTTTTTTTTTAGCTTTTCCAAAGGAAAAAAGTATTTTTTTGAAATTTATTTTTCTGATCGTTCAATTTTTAACAGTCAAGTTTCCGCTGGTGAATCTTCATGGCACATGGGTTGAATGCTCGACGTCTCAACTCTGGGTCGTGGGTTCCGGACGAAATGTCGTTACATTCTGGATCCAAAATAATGGTCTAATTGTTTGAGTTTATCTAGTGTTCCCCCATGTACTTGAAAAAATCACGTTCATAGACCACTGGCCCACAGATCTCAACCCCTTCTCCATTGCTATCTCACCATCTAATAACCTTTAGACGCTCGTTAATATGGCCTCGATGCCGAAACAAAAAAAAGTTTGCGCGTCATTTCAGGAGATTGTAATTTTTTTTTTGGTTTTGTTTTAGTCTTCAATTTTCATCGCCTTAACTCCCGTAACGATTTCGTTTTTGTTCTTTGTGGTTTCATTTACAGTTACCCTTGAATAATTTGTTTATGCTGAGATTATTCCCGGAAACTTTGTCTCTACTGACGTACAAAAATAGTTGTTTTTTTTCTCGTTAATAATATAAATACCTACCATATTATTTTCTTTTCAATTGAATAAGGAAATTAAGTGAATATTTTCGACAGATTTAGAAGTTTATTTATTTTTTTCATTCAACCTTTAATTTTATTTAAAAAATTCGCGTATACTATGCAAAAACACGCGTATAGTTAATCTAACTTGAAAACATAATTCTCTGTTTCAGTTAATCCCTTAGCTTTTCTGATTTGCATGAACTTTTTTTTTTTTACAAAAATTAACTACATGTATATTTTTTTTTTAATTTCATATATTTCTTTGGTTTTATTTGAAATTATATGATTATTTACCATACTTTATCATCTTAATTAATTTTTCATTTCAAGAAATAATCTTTTAAATTTCATATTGTCTATATGTTTTATCAGCAGCTAACAAATTTCGTACTTATCATAACATACCACTAATGCATATAAAATACAGAGAATTAATGTGATCATCAAAATTCATAATTCTTTTTCTTGAAACCTACTTTTTCTTTCGAGGCTTGCTGCGCTAGAGTTTTTAATTGTATGATTTTTTTTTCTTCATTATTATACCTAACATTTACTTATTTGAGAAAATTAGAATTTATCTCTTTTACGTTTGTTAGATGCATTATTTATCAACATATATTATTAGTGCCGACCAGAATTTTCATTTTATAATTTTTTGTCACATTTTGCGGTTTGTTATTGGAGGAATACAAGCGTAAAATTTCCTACTGAGTAATTTACATTCACACGTATTCCTTTTGATAAGTACACTGGGACAAAATTGCCATTAAAAATTTCCAAATTGATTTGAATTGCGTATCGTCAAATTTTTTTTTCTTTCCTGACCGGTTCATCTTTTTCAATCAGACTGCCGAAATCCTGTTACTTTAGGTGATCTGAATTGGAGGGAAATGAGGTGAAAAATTCGGAGGGAAGAATCTGCAAAACAGTCAAGAAGGAGATGTGATATTCTCTCATTAAATCCTCTTCTCTTCTTTTGTAAGATTTTATAATACTCGGGTTTGCGGTTCACTCATTATGATGTTATTGATTCGCGATTTTTATCGGTACATTAACCTTTAAAGATTCATTCGAAAGAATTTTTATGGGTTTTATCTGTCATAAGTGTACGGATTTATTGGAAAAGCAAGAGAAACACGTGCTCTTCTCTTAAGAAAATGAAAATCTGTTAGTCGCGCCAAAAGTAATAAATAGTCGCAATACGCGCGTGCCTAGCATTGTTGGTACAAGAGGAAATATAGTCGGCTAGTGAAGACCTTGCTCTAAAACTGATGTGTAATGTAAGTACCTGGTTCACTTCAGATGTGGAAAAAGAGAAAATTTTGTTAACTTTAATCAAGCTGAAGAATTTCAAAAAAATTGAGTGTATCCTTCGGTTTATCGTATTCGTATATCTCTAGGATTAACCCTATCGTGGGGTCTCACAGACCCCATAAACCCCAACAAAGAGGTGTAACCAACTTGTTAGGTAGAATTTTTTTTTTCTCAGTGTTTTGCACATTTTGGGAGGAAAAAGTTGTAGGAAAATTTTAAATGAACCAAATTATGGTTTCCATGAAGACATTATTGATTGGTACATTCACCACCGCATCACCTCCCCACCCTCCCCTTCCCTACATAAAATTTTTCAAAGAATAAGTACTACTGAAACTTATAATATAGATTTCATATTAAAATCGTCACATTTGAGTAACCACATTTTCACTTCTAATTTATAAACAAAGCGGCAGCTGGGTATGCAACTACTCTAACACATATGTAATTAGCCTATCGTGTGTGCTTCCACCAGGAGTTCTGACGTTTAACCCTCCAACACTGTATAAAAAATTGTTTTTCTCGACTTCATTTCTTGCAAATTTATTTCGAAGCTGAATGGTCAGCATTACTACAGTGAAAAAATTGAGAAAGATGCTTTCATTCTGTGACCCCCTCACAACTAGCTGTATTCATTTATCATAACATAAATAATAAACTCCAATGTAGGATTTAGAATTATGGGCCCTGTAAAACCCCAGTGTACCATTTACATACTATATCATTTACGTTTTTCTTTTTTCTGATGATAAGGATCAGAAACAGTGAATTCATGAAAATTAGTTGTTATAATTAGTTCTCTTTAGAGTTAAGTTTACTGATAACATTAAATTAACCCAATTTGATGCACCATTTCATCTTCTTTTTCAATTTTCTCGGCTTTTAATGGCTTAAATTTCTTGTTTTTGGGCTCATTTAATTTTTTGAACCTTCTCTAAAATTTTATTTACTAAGAAATAGTAGATTTTAAAGTGGCATACCCACTAGTTTAGTTTAACGTCCATGAGACGAACAATAAGTCGTCACACTCCTCCCCACTGAAGTGTAACTGTTTAGCGATAGCCACAACACCAGCAAAGGCAACACAACTCTCTTGCTGTGTTGCCAAATCGATGCGCCCTGTAGGTGCGCACCAACTTGTGGCTGGTCCATGTTACTGGGGGTGGTGTACACCAAGCTAACCCTCTGGGGTTAGTTTATCAGTTTGAGGCTTGTCCTGAAAAGAGAAATTTATAGTTTTATGGATAAAGACATACATGTTTATATAATGCGTTTATTTATAAAAATATAAAAACAATATAAAACTACTAAGACTTTTTAAACGAAGTCATAAAAAATAAAACAAAAAACAAAAATATATTAAATTTATAACTTCTGCAGACTGCCAGACATGAGAACGTATGATTAAGATTAGGTTTGGCCATAATGGATGGATTCTGTAAGGAAGAATGGAAAATTAGTCAGTCTGCTTATTACACCAAATTTATTGGTTATAATAAAGGGTGGATCGATCCACTGACACTTATCGTTCGTTTTCACCTAGATAGGGGGCTAGACAACGATAATGAGTTATTAGAAAATAACTCTTAAGTCAGTCAATTAGAAAATTGTAAGATGGGGCCAATTTCCATCAGTTAATTTTCTAAACACTTAGTCTCGTATGTCATTCAGAACAAGTCATGTTGATAAAGTCTTCAATTTGAGGTTATTGTGACTCTATCACTACTATCAAGTTCTAACGGAGCCAAAAACATTACGGGTCTAGTGACTGTTTTTGAACTTGGTAGTAAAATTTCCGCGTAATGGACTTTTCCATCACAGGAAGGGGTCAGGGATACAATTTTGGCAATTTTGTATATTCCTGGCTTAGTCATATAGTCCAACACGTGAACTATATCACCAACTTTTGGTTTGAAATTTACTGTTTGGTAAACATTATCGACACCTTTTTGTATTTTATCTCTCAAGAATGGGAGATAAAGATTTTTCTATGCAAGCCATAATTTTGTTAAATTCTCTTGATCAATTTTCCACAAATTCTGTAGTGTTTTTGTCGTTGGAGTATTATCCAATGGTTTCTCAAGATCTAACATAAAATTTATAAAGTTGGCATGTATGAAGTGAGCTGATGTCAAAGTTATTTGATCAGCCTCATCAATGGCAGGGCATAATGGATGTTCATTCATCATAATTTGAATGTTTTTTAATGCAGCTTAAAAGCTGTTTTTATGATGAGAAATATATCCTAATACTCTATAGAAGGCTTGTTTAAAGACTCCTATAAGCCGTTCATATGGGGCACCATACCATGGAGCTTTTGGCGGAGTAAAGTGCCACGTAATTCCTTTTTGTTTTAGTTGATCACTAATTGTATTGTCAGCAACAATAGTGTCCTAGAATTTTGGTAAATGGGTAGCGATAACTAAAAATTGTGCGGCATTGTCAGATAAAATTACTTTTGGAGTTCCACAGTCTGCAAAAAATGTTTGGAAAGCAGTCCAAACCTCACATGTTGTTAGACATGAGAGTGATATGAAATACACTGCTCTTGTTGAGAGACAAGTGAATATCAAGATCCATTTTTTGTATATCGGAGAGATTGGAGTTGACAAGTCCCTTTTTTTTTTGCAGGAATTGATCAAAAACTCCAAATGGTCCAAAAACATCCTCACCTGTGTATGTGAATGGATGATAAAAGAGCATCAATCTAAAACATGGCATGGCGGAATGCGTTGGTTGTGCAAACATGCATTTGTTGTGTTTTTTACATACAGCACAAGTATTCCTTAATATTTTTGGTAACATTTGCATAGATCTGGGTACAAAATAACTTCTGCGAAAGGCAGACATAGTAAATTTTATTCCAGCATGACTATTTGTTGTATGTACATTTAACTAAATTAATTTTGTTAAGTGAGATTTTGGGTGAAGTAATACAGGAGACAATACATCTGCTGTAAAAGTAGTTTCAGGTAAGTAATTCTTTAACCTGAGTATGCCTAATTCAAAACTATTTGAAATTTATCATATAATACATGTTCTGGAGGATTATGTGATAAAAGAGTTTTAAACGGGTTAGGGAAATATTTCATCTGATCTGCATAAATCAAACATAAGAGTGCAAATTGAAAATTGTTTGGTAAAATTGCATAAGGTTTTGTGCATCTAGAACGTTCAAATCTCTTGGCAGAAAATTTTCTAAGTGCATTTATGCAGCTATAGAAAACACGTTCTAGTTTTACCAAACAATTAAACTTTTCAATTTCAATTCTAAAAGGAGTGTTTTCAGGTTTATGAACAAAACTAGCAAAAAGATTGTCTCTGACTTTTGAAGGTGGTTTATTTGATAAATCCAAAACTGAGTCTACTTGAGAGTCAGTACTTTGTGAATCAACAGTTTGTGTTGCAAAGGTTTTGGTTTCACAAATAAAAGTTTTGTTGTTCATAAAAAATTTAGGTACATTTAACTTTTTTGATTTCAATTTTCTTTTTAATTTGGCAGGTTCATGACTGTCAGAGATATCTTCAGAATTTTGTGGAATCAAATTTGTTAAAGTTTCTGATATTAAGAAAGATTCTTTTAAAGTATAAAAGATAGGTGATGATGTGTTATCATCCTCTATCTCTGGTAAAGATTGGATTATGTGAAGGTCCGTTGGTGGCCAGGTGTCTGAATTGTTATATAACCATTCAGGTTCTGTCCACCAAGTTGTTTTTAATAAATCTTCTATAGTTGCTCCCCTAGAACCGACATCTGCTGGATTATCAGCTGTAGGTACATATCTGTATTATACATTTGGGATCTTTTTAATCTCAGTCACTCGATTGAGAATAAATTGAGTTAACACCCTACGTTCCAACAACTAAGTTAGAATGCACTTACTATCAGACCATAAATAAGTTGAGCTGTTAGATAAGTCTAGGGGTTGCCTAGTATTTTTTATTGCCCTCACTCCAATTACTGCCCTTAACAACTCCAATTGAGGAATTGTCATTGGTTTCATTGGAGCTACTCGATTTTTGCCTATTACAAATTGTACATCAAAAGAGTTGGTTTCTTGTTTATAAAAACGAAGAAATGTAACCATTGAATATGCTATTTTTGACGCATCGACAAAAATATGTAATTGGCATTTATTAGGATCATAAGTACCTGGATAAAGTTGATATGGTAGGCAATAAAATGTACAAAGGGATAAATCTTGTACCAATTGTATTACTATAGGATGTAGCATTGTTGGTAAAGTTTCATCCCATTCGTATCCTTCATTCCAGAGTTGTTTGATGAATACTCTGGAAGGAACATAGGTTTGAGCAAACCAAGCATTAGGATCAAAAAATTGAGATACTATTTTCAAAAATTTTCTTTTTGTCCAATTTATATTTCTATATTTTGTTTTGGGTTGGCTAATGAAAATTAAATCTTTATCCATGTCCCAAATTATTCCTAATACTTTTATTTGGGATTTTGTTAATGCATTTTCAGGGTTAAAGTCTTGTCTTAGTTTGGTACAGTTAGTACACTACTGAGAAAACTCCATAGAAATATCAGTAACCAATTTATTTGAACGATCATGTAAATCTTTCAATTCTTTATACGTTGGTAAAGAAACAACTAGATTATCAACATACAAATTTTTGGCATACTTGTGATAATATTCAGGATCAACTTGCTGAAAGTGATGCATTAAAATTGCTGCCAGTAAAAAGGGAGCAGATACAATTCCAAAGGGAATCCTTTGAAATCTAAAAATAATTACATTACTTTTAATTAGAGGTTTTGATGGATCTTTAATCCACAAAAAACGTGTTACGTCCCTATCATCAGGATGTAAGCCAATCTGATGAAATGCTTTTTTAATATCCACAATAACTGCATACATTTTTTTGCGGAATGATAAAAGGATTTAAAGTAGATCGGGTAGTAAATTTGCACCTTTAAACATACAATCATTTATTGAATGTTTAAAGGCTTTAGTCTTAGCAGACCCAACAAAGACTACTCTAAGAGGGGTACTTTTTGTTAAGTCTAAAATGCCCTTGTGAGGCATGTAGTGAATTAATCCTGGTTTTACAGTTTCATCCACTAATTCTATCATTTCAAGATCAATTAAGAGATCAAAATATTCTGTGTAACATTTGAAAAATTCAGGATTTTTAACAAATTTTGGTAATTGACTTTGTAGACGTTTATAAAACAAATTATAATGATCTTCTAATGGAGGAGGGTAATTTTTATAAAGCCATTTTATTTGGTAACGATTGTTAATCAATTGAACGCCTTTATAAAACAAGCTTAGCACAACTGCATCAGCTTGACCCTCGTCAGAGTTATGTGACTCAATACCAATGGCATCAAGTTTCCATAAATTTTCTACTTTCTGTGGGTCAGAGAAGTAGACTGGAGTGAAGATATCATCTATTGAAGGGTTTTGTTCAATCAAACCTAACATATTTCCGAAAGCTGTTTCGATAAGTGTCAAGGAGGGTGAAAGATGCTTAATATTACAAACAAATGACCACATGTAGTCATTGCCTAATAGCTACTTATTGATTGACGTGAATTTTAAATTTTTATATTCTGGAAACTCTTCATAAAATTTTGTTAAGTTTGGTTGTTTTAGAATATGAGCTATAACATCCAAAGTTTTTACTTTAATAGGAATATTTACTCCACCAGGAGTAAACAAATCAAAGTCTACTGAAAAGGACTTTGTTGGTTTTGAAGTTTGATGTTGGAGACTAGAAAGTCGTAAATTTACTTCTTCATAACCTTTTAATTTTAAAGATTCGAAAGCAAATTTATTGACTATAAAAGTATCAACACTGCCACAGTCCATGAATCCCTGTATTTTAATAGGGTATTTTATATTCAAGGATTGTGCATACGTTTCAAAAACTAAAAAGGTTGAACTATTTTTAATTTTTGAATAATTGGCAAAACACTTACTATGTACAGGTAAGGTGGCCAACTGGTTATTTGACAATATTTGGTTGTCTTTCTTTGAAGTTTTCACCTCAAACTGGTTACTGCCATTTTCCAATGCTTCCTGTGGAATAATTGGATTTTTAATTATTTCTGGTATTGGTTCTTCTTGTAGAGAATCAATAAATGACTTACTTAAGGTGGTTTACGCTCCCGTAATATTGCGTACCAGGCATCACAAATGACTGTACAGATCGGGTATGACGCCTTTGGACAGAAAATGGAATTGTGCTGATCACTCAGACAATTAAACCATTTGCAGTGCTTGGCTGGAGTCCCAACACATATATCGGCATCTTCATCATACTTTTTGTTACAACAAAAACACAAATTTTGCTGGCAGAAAAATTCTTCCCAAATTTGTTTTGTGTTTCCCTTTGCAGAGAAACACAAAAAACTGTGTTGGCGACCACCACAAAACAGGCACGCGTTGGTCTGAGGTGTGATTAAGACTGAATGCGGTGTGTCCTTAGCCAACTGAATGTCGGCTAATCGTGCATTTTCTGGAACAGAAAAAGAATCATCTGAATTTTTAGATTTAGATTTTCGTTGTTTCTTTTTGAGATTGGATTTATCCTTTCCTTTTTCTTTATTATCATCTTTATTAAAAGATGCTCCAGCAAAAGAGGGTTTGCCTTTAGGCTTATCTTTTTTATTATCATTAAAATTTTTCCCTTGATTTTTATTTAAATTTTGTTTAGAAGGCCCATCTTTTTCCTCGAAAAGTTCGTGGATTTTTATGAACTCTCTAATGGCCGCAAATAAATGAGAAACATGTCTCTCAGAACTTTTAAGATTATTTAAATACAACCTGGGGAAATTTTTTAACAGTAACATTAAATAGTTGTTCCTCATCTATAATTGCAGATATATCTCTATATCTGTCTATGAAGGCTGCAATTCCATCCATTCCATCTTGGATAGATGAAATGGTGTCTACTGCAGTAGGGAAAGCTGTAATTTGCATCCAAATTTCAGCTTTCACTTTTGCCTGATTGCCAAAACAATCATGCAAAAATACTAATCTCTGATGGTAACCTTTTTCATCGGGTGCCAGATGAGTAAATTTATCTTTTAATTCTTTTGGAATAGCATTTTGATGATAATTAATTTTTTGCGGAATGGCAAAATCATTTCGCAAGTGAACATATAAATTAAAACCTTAAATAAAATTGGGATAGGTTAATATTTTTCCATCCCACTTGTCTAAATAGAATTTTGGAGTTTTAGGGTTCATTGGTGATGCTTCATTTTGTTCCAAAGGATTTATTTCCCAACATTTTGGAATAATGTTGCTTTTGGAACAAATTGATGCTGTTGTTTTTTGGTTTCCAATTTTCTCAGGAACCAAAGCTGTTATGGAATTAGTAATTGGTGATGGACAATTTACTAAAATATCTGACAAAGCTGATGTTGATAAGTTATTATCAACTGATGGACTAGGGTGTAATCTCTTACTTGCTGGTCCATCATTAGTTTTGTCATTTGATGGGGTATGTCTTTTTCCAGAAACTATCTCATCAGTTTGAGGACTAGCTATCTTACTTCTTTATTTGGCAGGTTTTACGTAATTTTGAATGAACGTTTCAATTGGAGTATGTAGCTCTCCAGCTACACGCTCCTTAATAGAATCGATCTCCAAATGAAGTCGGTCAAATTGTTTGAAGATTGTTGTCTTGTTTCAACAGCTTGTTTAAGTCTTCACCTAATTTCCAAAGGAGTGCACGGCATTCCTTATCTTTTCTTTCTTGTCTCTTCATCTCCTCAAACCTCTCCCTCGCTCTATGTTCTATTTCCTCTTCAGTATCCCGAGAGGTTGGAAAAACAGGGGAAGGGAGTTGGGCTGGAGAAGGAGGGACTCAAAACTGGTCAATTTCCATCTGGACTGGTTCCTGATGGGTTGGAATTGGTTGGGGAGTTATTGGGAATTTTTCTTGAATCTCCGCAATCAATCCCAAAATATCACCAATTTATTTTCCGGACTGAATTTCCAAGTCCATTGGCGTGCCCTTCAGTATTCTTCGTAATTCTTCAATGAGGTATTTGAGGTGTAGAAGCCAACACCAAGCTTGGAGGGGAAGAGTTGTATTTGAATCAAGCATTTCAAATACCTCATCCACTGTCCCAGTAACTTGAGGTAACAGGCTCTCAAAGTACTCAATCTCCTCTTGGTTGCTCCAAGAAGAGATTGTTGAGTGTCTGTCACTTTGTTGTTGTGACAAATAGGGTTTCTGTCTGGAGGCACCCTCAAATCCTGGTGGTGTTCCAGTTGGTAGTTGAGGAGAGGCTGATACATTTTGAAGCAAGTTCCTAGCAATTTGGCGAGCCTCTTCTTCATGCTGCAATATATTGGCCACTTCATCAAGTTGGTCGACAATATGTTGTTGTTTGTCATCTTAGGCGAGAATGTTCTCTTCATTAGGGTCTTGTAATCCAGCTCCAGCAGGGAGCAGAAAGAGTGGTGGAGGTGGCGGTGACGAAGAACTTTGGCCTCTTGACAATCCTTGTGATGATGGCAAAAAAGTTTTTGTACTAGTTATTTGGTCAAACATAAAAAAATTTTTTTTTTTCAGTCAAGTAAATTATTATGGTCATGTCTGATAAAAAATCAGGCAGGACCCATGGGTGCAATGATGACAAAAATTAATTTACAGGTAATGTAAAATTTAAGCACCTTAAGAGGTCTATAAAATAAAATAAAGAGATACGATTTACAATTTTGAAAAAAAAGGTTCAATACATCGTATTTTTCATGATCAAAATTTTGACATGGTGTTTGAACATAATGAAGTTTTGAACAAGAAATTTTGTATATTTTAGACAAATAATATCTAAATAATTAAAGTTGCGATGTTTTAAAATTATGAAAGGGTTTCATTAAATATATTTTCCTAATGAAAGACCTATCATGTTTTGTTACGAGTCATGTTCAAATCAAATTTTGGGCATGACCCGTAAGCGCAATGTGGATAATTAATCGCGACACAGCACTATTTAGAAATTCACTCGTAAATAAATTCTAAAAATTATTATAATAGTACAGATCGTGTGGATTTCACTGGACCTGTAGATTAAATGTTTACATGTTATATTTTCAGCAAGTTCACGTAATCTCTGAAATCCCTAAGAATTACAAGATTATTATTTTAGTAATTTCTTTCAAAATTATTCAAAATTATTAGTGGATAGGTAAATATAAAAACTACCATATATTCATGTGAACTATAATGTAATTTTATCCACACGATCAAATAATGCTGAAATTTATTAGGCAAATTACATTTCCCTAAGCATATATTATTTAAATAAATGAATATTTAAAATACTTACGAATAGATTTTTTCAAATTCAGTTGTAATAATATCAATTCCTTTTGAAAAAGGAATGTCAAGTACTGTAAAATTAGAATTTCACACAAAATTTTAATAAAAAACGAATTTGTTAAAACAAAATTACAAAACACCACGTGTGTAATGGCAAAGGTTTCAAAAAACGAGAAGTTTTTTGCAATAATATCGGCGAAATTTAAATTTTGAAAAACGAGAAAGATCGTCACTTACAGTTTAATTAATAATACATTAATTAAAATGTTAAAATCCATAAAAAGTGCACATTAAACAAGTAAAAAAAAAAGGAAAAGAAAACAGAAGCGCAAACATCAATTTCAACACATAAGGAAAGAATGACCAGAACGTACTTGTTCATTTGGAGGGTATATGTGTGTGTGTGTGCATATACTCTTAACCTGATAGTTGCTTTGCCTCGTTTTTCATTTTTTTATTGCACTCAAATGCATAGATAGGGTTGTACTATCATCTTGAAAAGCGTTAGTAGTGGTGAAGTCATGCATGTATGTGTGAATATTCACACATACACACAATAACATTTGTATATTACAGAGAACTGCAAGTGTATATAGCCTCGCCACTGTAATTTTTTGACCTTGGCAATTGTTGGTCTTTGTCTTATCGACAAGATCGACATTATTCCCTTAAAAATCGTGGTATTTTCGTATTTTTTATGTTAATTTTTGTACAAGTGAGAGAGAGAGATAAATTATATATTTTTCTCTCTCCATTTGTAATAATGATGAAAGGATGTTCGTCAGTATTAGAGGACTTCTTGGAAATCTTTTGTTATTTCTCCAAAAAAAATCAATTGGCGGGGAATTTTATTTTAGTCGTAATTGTTGACGGCTAACGCTGTTAAATTAACGAATTCACGGTCTCCATATTTTATCATATTGGCCGTAATATTGTCTATATATATGACGCTATATGCTGAGAGCGGCGGAAAAAATTATTCAATATAATTTTTTCGGTCTTTATCCTCATTTATCCTTGAGTGTAAGGTACTGAGGGTGGCAAGAAAAATTTTTTCTTATTAAAAAAAAAAAACATTTGCCGTCTTCATTTTATTTGGTTTTATTTCTAACAATAGGTATGAATAAAGGATTCGATGAATATTTTCATTTAGTACTGGTGTCAACTAGTACTAAGCACTGTCTTTGTTGAATAATGTTATTCAAGTCTTTTGTTCAATTCTTCATAATAGATTTGAACAAAATATTATTCGTGAGAATAAAGGGACAAAAATCTTTTGTCTTTCAGTGTATTATTCATACATTGAAAAAAATTTTTAAGGGAATTATCTTTCGATGTTTCTCTTTAAATAATGGAAGTGTGTCTGAAAAAATAAAGTCTTTCTTTGTTAAAAGAAATACGTCAGTTATTCATTCACTTTAGAATTTGATTATTTGTGAGGAGGATTCAAATTCTAAATTATTTTCATTAAGGCTTTAAATTAATAAAGTCTTAAAGGTCCTAAAGACCGCAAAATTACCTCTGCTACCATATAGTGGCATACCCACTAGTTTAGTTTAACGTCCATGAGACAAACAATAATACGTCTTCACACTCCTCCTCACAAAAGTGTAACTGTTTGGCGACTGCCACAACACCAGCACAGGCAACACAACTCTCTTGCTGTGTTGCCAAATGGATGCGCCCTGTAGGTGCGCACCAACTCGTGGCTGGTCCACGATATCTTTCTCATTAAATAAGAGAATTATGGCGAAAAATTCGGGTAAAAACACGTATTTCCTGCATATTTTAAATGAGGCATATAGGTTTAATGGAGTGGGGGTAGCTGGCCTCATTGAACATCATGTAAAATGTAGTATGTTGTGCCTCTAGTATTAATTCATATGCTCGTCAGATTGGGATGCTCATATATCTGTTCTACGAATTTTCTCAAACTTGAGACCTTTGTAGATCACTTTTTCATACCCAAATACCTCTATACTGTAATTTTCAGCAGTTGGTGTAGTTCTTCATAACCTGTTTACATACATGTACACACACACACACACACACACACACACACACACACACACACACACACACGCACGCACGCACGCACGCACACACACACACACACACACACACACACACACATTATTGCTCGTATTTTAGTATAGGATAAGTATTTTGGGTTAGGGAAAATTTTTCAAATTTTGAGGATTCGTCCATAGATTTTTCTTTTTTTTTCTTCTTCCTTGCTTTTCATCCACAATCTGTTTTTATGTCAGTACTGTAATTACTTTATCTAAAATATAAAAAAAATTTTTGTTTTAATTTTTTTGATTCTTAGAACCGGCGTATTATAATGCATGTACAGACGTTCATAGATCAAATGTTTTTGTGAACATTCTTATTTAAATAAACTTCGTTTAAATTTTACCATGATCGGAAAATGAACTAGAGAAAATGATTTAAAATTTAAAAGCTGTTATCATCTAAGGAGTCATGTTTCTTTGTCTTAAACTTGAGCTTGAAAAGTAAATTTGGATTAAGACGAGCCTCAATTTTTTTTTTTTTCTAAATTTCGACATCGGTTATAATTTTGTTAGCGTTGAGAAAAATGATTAGCTCATAATTTCATGTAAAAATGGAACAGTGTAAATGTTAGATTTATTGTTAGATTTATTGTTAGATTTATAAAATAGATCAAGTATTGAGTATCTTCCTCTTTTCTTGTATTCTTAAAATCTGTTCGCCATTGAGACGCTGACTGATGTTAGTATGATGGAGCTTCTTATGATGGAGCTCGCGTTATTTTTGCGAAATAATTTGATGAGATGTGTCATATTTTTATATCAACTTGGTTAACTGATAGGTACATTATTTTATTTCTGTCCTCTTTTAAATTACTTTTTTTTTTGTTTTTCAACTTACCGTTTTTAATTTCTTGCGGAAAAAATCATAATATCAGATTAATACTCGAGGAAAAAAAATCTTTAAGCCCCCTCTAGTTCTATCTATAGCAAGTTGAAAACCAATCTCATCAACTGTTCGTCTTTGCTGCAAAGCCCTTTCGAAACTTGAGATCACTGTTGTGAGTAGGTATGTAGGTTGCTAAAAATTTGATCTTTTAATTTTTTCTTTCTTAATTATTTTATTCTCCGACGTCGATTCGCACGTTTCGCAAATTAAGAATTTGAAAAAGGGAAAAGAGAAATTATGTTCGACCTTGACCATGATCTTTTACATTGAAGAAAATAATTTGTCCATAAAAGAGAACTGAAGCTGCGACCATGAAGTTATGCAAATCATTTTTGACAGTTTATCTGGCGAATTGAAAACGATTTCATTTGGTAATAGAGTAAAGTGGAAGTTTATTAAGTTCGTTTCAAGTGGTGAGAAGGTTTTTACCGCAGGTCTTTTGAAAATTATTCTTCTTCCTTTTATTTTTTATTTTTATTTTTTGTTGCATTGAGGTTAATTAGTGAGGAACAAAAAAAGTTAGTTTTTCGTAACCACGCCATATGTACGTAATTAACGGCTCGGAATGAGAATTCTTGATTATATGCTTCGCAATTTCGTAGGTGCGCAAATTAGAGGTCAGTTTTTTTCGCTCACTTGGTGCTACTGTCTTAAAAGACTTTTTTTTTTTCTCTTTTTTCTTACATTACAGAGTTGTAAATGTATGTGACCTGGTCCGCCTCCCTAGTGACCGTGTTTTATCTCGTACATATTAAAAATCAGCTGGGTGTATTCGCTATCTGTGCCCTATTCTTCGTAACAAATCAGCTGGTCTCTTCACGTAAATATAGGTTAAAAATGAATCGTGCATTCATACATTCTCATTCTATCATGGAATTATGTTTCTCTGGGCACTTTTCCCTGTTTTACAAGTTCGAACGAATCGCTAATCAGTTTCAGTTATAATATTTTATTTACGGATAATTTGATAATTTTTTATTTTCATTTCTGGTTGATCGTGCTTATGCCCTGTGTGTACGCATCAGTTGAAAGAAGGTGCGGTAAGGACGTCGAAAGTATTGAAGTTAACTTTCAAACGAATGAATCTCGACTCTGCGTACTTATTTCATGAAATTTTCGTATCCGGTTTTCACTTTAATTGTATTTTTGCTTGCCCCCTTCTCTCTTAGCTAAGTAGGTACACAATGTTTTATTGTTTTTTCCGCCGCAGCAGCTTATCGAATATTCAAATTATTATTGTTACCCGACAGTTATTGAAATTTACGTCATCTGTTTAATGTAGCTTTGACAAATGTATGTGCGATAGTTAGACTATGTTTTCATAAGCGTCTAGATTGGTAATTTTTATTCGGTGTTTATCTTTGTCCATATACTGGATAGTCAATGAAAAATTGAAGCTCACATAAATGACGTCATAGTAGGGCGAATGCATGTTAAATCCCATAAGAATTTTTTGAAGAAAAAAAAATCAAAAAAAGTTTATTTTTTCTTCTAAAATGAATTTTTTTAATAGAAAAAAAAAAAGAAATGATTATATACAATTTTTCAAAAAAAAACTTCCAACCTGGCTAAAATTAACTTCAAAAATCTGGAAATAACAGCAAGTATAAATTGGGTAAAATCACTTCTTGCCCCAATGTGACGTCACAGTCCGTATGTATCATTGCTTCAATGAGAAGCGTTGTACAAATTTGTACAGGGCGTGTCTATACATGGTCGAAGGTGTTTCTCCTTTTATGAGAAATTCTGTGAATTATTTTTTTGTCTGAGTTTTTTCAGCTTGCTGCTTTCCTTATAATCTGATTTCGAAGTCACAAGGATACAGATTTCTTTGTATGATGAAATTTTCAATATTTCTCCCTGTAATGAAGTTTTTCATTGCCTCAGATGAAATGCAGCAAAATGAACATGAATCTTCGCGTGTATTCATTCAATTAAAAATTATAACATTTTTAATTCTGACTTGAAACATTTTTTAATGATACATTGGTATTTTCATGGATCATGGTTAGAGGTAAAAGGTGGGTTTCAGAAGTCGACTCCATCGGCCAAAAAAAAATGGTTCAAGCTATGACTGAACCTATTTTATGGGAACAGTTGAGTTGGAGAAAAAGTGGGTATTTCTATGTGAAAGAAAACTGGTAGGAATGTGAAAAAAATGAAGTGAAAATTAGAACAAACTTACATCTAAACTTCTTTCCGCCCTTGTGAAAATCCTGTCAACGACCCTGTCATGGGGGTCATCATTATACGTAGGACGCACTGGGACTGGGTAATTAACATCCACCAATCGATAAAATTTTATGAAAAATGAAAAATGAAAAATTTTCTGTGAATATGAGGAATTTACCAAGATTGAAGATCTAATAGGATGAAATGCAAGGAGTCTTTAAAGTTTCAAAATTCGAAAATCAAACGCGATATTTTGTAAACGAATTTTCATTTCGTTCTTTCTACCTCAAGAGATGCAATGGGTTAGAGTTGGGCAAAAGTACTGATCATACTGATACTAGTCAAATATAAGTATTCACTTTTAATCTGAAGATGTGAATCGTAAATTATTGTGGTTTTTTGTGTAACATCTATTGCCTTATCACGCGAATGCTGAATACGTATGATACATAATTATCAGCAACTATTTAAATTCATATTAAAGAAATCTATCTTTTCAGTACTGAAAAAAGTATATTAGCAATAAACATATAGTAATTATTTTTTCCATCTCATTAAATACTCATTAACCTGTATTTTTGATTTTTTATTACAGACTGCGTACGGAGGAAGTTATGTTTGGTATGTCCTATCCCCGGAACAAACGAAATTTTGTTCACGTAGAATGAATATTTTACTTTATAGATTTTAATGAAAGTAGATTCAAAATGTTCCTAACCATCTGGAGAACGTCCTAGGCTATTCATATTTGAAAATTAAGGTAATTGAAAAAAATAAGAATTTATGAAGATTGAAAAAATTATTGTCAAAAATTTGAGCATATCCACTAATAAGAGCTACTTATTCAGATTAACTTTTTTTTTTTTTTTAATAAAATTTATTTAATTATGGATTAGATATACTTGGTTTAAAATGATGAGAAAGTTTCTGTTACGATACATGATAAATTCTGAAACAGTTTCAGTATCTAGCAAGTTTGAAAAAATAAAATTTTAGCTAAACGTTCTTTAGTTTCTGACTTCTGATTAGTATTGTACTCGTAATACTGTATTGGAAGTTGACAATAATTTTCATATCAAAAGTTTTTGTTGTTTTTGTTTTTTCATGGAGTTCCTTTCTGATACCCTACTGCTGAAAAAAATACGCAATGTATTCTCAAGGAAAATTTGATTACTGATGTTAATTTTGAAAATAATTTTGTGTATTAATACAAGAATATTGTAAATTGTTCGAAAAATGGTCCTAAGGGATGAATCAGTTCTCTTATCTCGTTTTTTCATTGTAAACTTTTTTTATGTAGGCACTTTATTTCGAATTCTTGGGATTGATGATGTTAGTGATGGTAATTTTTTTTTGTTTCTTTTAGATGAGCCCAGCCATTTGTTTTTTGTTCTTTGTTTTTTTTTTTATTAAATTTTTACAGAATGCTTTAAACAAAAATATCTGAGAAGTTTTTTTTTCCTTATTTCATTTGTAGTTTTGACTGTAAAATTTGAGTCTTTTTACAGTCCCATATTTATGAAACAAATGAAAATGTTAGTTTACGTTTCAGCTATTTCTGAGTAAGTAAGAACATATTCCTACATTATTCGGTCCTTACCACTTTTAATTGTTGATTTGAAATTTTGAACTCGGGAATCTCAAGATATTTTCACAAATAAAATTTAGTTTGCTACATCATCAGTTAGAACTTTTACAACTTTTCTGCGCTGTTAACGTGAACAGAATCATCGTTACTTCATTGTCACCATTTATTACAATTAGCATTTGTTCCGGAATATAACTTTTTATTAGCGTTGGCAAACGTCAATTTTTGTTCATTTCAGTCTTGATGTGTGTAATTTTGTAACGTGTATTAATGAATCTTTGGAAATTCGGAATCATTTGCATTTCTTATTGTTTGTGTTTTTCTGATTCCGTGTACAAACGATGGTTTTCAGTAATAACCATGAATTGTAATTTTGAGTTTTTGACTTTGCTTTATTATTTCTCGCGCCCACATGTCGCTATCATTTATGTAGGGCAGACATCAAAATTTGCATGTGCACCGAATTGTACTGCAAATATGTAGAGAAAGAGAACATAAGAAAAAGATAGATCCTTGAAAAAAATCCTGTCACGATTGAAAATAACAATTATTGTCATTAAGTACATGATATTGGCTCTCGGCTCAATTGAATGTGTTTGTTGAATTTTTTTGACTCCATGTCCTTACAAGTTACCACAAAATTATGTAATATTTATCGCATGACGTTGATACAAAGAAATACATTAAAATTGTATTTTATGTTCTTTTTCGTCTACTTTTTTAAATAAGATTTTTGTATGAAATAGATTATCTGTATATAGGTACGTCGGTGTTGAATCATGAAGTAAATCGTGGCTTTGGTGTAGAAATCATGGGTAATATGGTTGGGATTTGTGTTTCCACTTTACATACCTTCTGTAAACCACAAAATTTATAAACAATAGTGTGACTCATTTTATTGTAAAGTTTTTTCCCGTCAAGCTAGAACGTGTTCAGAATTATCGATCAATATTTTATGCCTCGTCATATTCCTTATTTCCAATTTTCAATCGACTAATTCGTGTAATTTGTAATGACCAGTCCTTTCGAGTTGTCTCTTGCTCACATCTATGCGTCAATGTAAAATTTTATTTTCATGAAATTTTTTTTCACTTCTGTACCTATAAGACTTCAGAAGCATCTATTTTTATTATTGGGGGTATATTTCCTACTCGTGTTTTTGTATTACGGGCGATTTTTGATACAAATTTTCAACACACTTTGTGTGATATAATGTGGTGTCTGTGAGATTTGATCAATTTTCCGATAAATAGTTAAGTTTCAAAATTTGGAACTTGCCTACGGTTCATTCTTTAAAAACTCAAAATTTTTACTGCTCAGATTTCGACGAATTCGATTTCTTCCCTCTTTCTTTCAAGGACATCAGTAAAATGTAAAGTAGACTGTCTAAAATTTCATAATTTTTCGAACAGCATCTTCCAGATCAGAAATTGATTTCAAATTATAGTTTTTATTAAATTCATTCATTTTAACTTTTTAAGTAAGATATTCTGCAAAAATGATTCTCTCCCTTTTGGAAAGTGTTTTCATCTATTCACCTTGTCTTTTTCGCATCCCTTTCGATTTTTTTTTTTTCGAACACTTATATTTGTTAATTTTCCCATAATTTAATCTCCATATATTCGAGTCGACCGCCGAAAAGAATCAAGCTTCATCTTATCTACGTTTTTCTCCCGTCGCTCCTTTCACCTATCACTTTTTCGTAAACTTCGAATCGTATTTTATCAGCTCTAGAAACTGTCGTCGCAACTGTGTTAAAATTTTCGCAATCGAAAAATTCCCTGCCCATATGTGTGGCTATTCCTTATTTGAAATTTAAGCGCGTCATGTTGCAGAAATCACCTTTTCGCCTTTTCCTCCATTTCACAGTCCTGTTTTATTTACGTCAAACATTTTAAAGATTTCTGTGAGTTACCAATAAAATTTTAAAGAGTTCTATTTTGTGTTCACATTTTACACGTACGATATTGCAGTTTTTGTTTTTAACTTTGACATTTGTGGCGAACTTGGAAAAGGGAATGGAATGACACTGGTATTTCAGGAGCGTACTGAAAGCCTGCTCGTTGAAATGAAAAAAAATAGCTCGCCGTTATTTCATTTACCTATTAAAAAAAAAAAAAAAAAAAAAAAAGTAGTACAAATGTTGACCTATTCTTTGTAGCACTCTTCTTTATGATTGTACTGTATAATTTTAACGTGTTGGTTTGCAGTCAACAGCGTCCATTGTCTCGAGGAGGGAATGGAAAAGAATGTAATATACGAGTTCGTTTTAATTGTAATTACATGTTCAACTGAGTGTATCTTTTTAAATATTCTTCTATATGACCTCTTATCTTATAATTAGGATATTGAAATATTGTTGAAATTATGTACATTTTCCTACAAATTATTTACTAAAATCGAATTATCAGGATATGCCTTCACAGATCAGTCCCCCTTTTCAGGCGACTTTTCTTCTGTTTTTTCATTTTGAGTCTTCAGTCTGAATTTTTTCGGTTACTTGGCGTCGATGAAGCTGTGTTCTCACTCTTGTGATTACTCTTCAAATTTATAGTTTTTCTTTCTCATGTTACTCTCATCAGATCGTCCGTGAATGATGTATGATAAGAACCCAACTTTCTTTATTCGTTTCCCTGTATCCCAACGTCTCAAACCATTGACTGAATGATAGTATAAGTAGTCAATGGTCTCAACGAATAATTTCACCAACCGATTCAAACTTATGAATTTCGTGGGCTTATTCGTATTCTAAATGAAAACTTCGCAGTTTATCGAATTTGAATGTTTAATTTTCTCTTTTTTTCTTTCTCTAGAAATTGGCAATGTCAGATATTCTCTCATATTTGTTTATGCCAATATATGCATGGAATAAAATTAAGTGCGGTAAACATTTAATTTTTGTCAGTTCGTTTTTCTTTTGATTTTTATATAAGTAAAGTTGGTACCTATTGAATAATTTTTTTTTTTTTTGTTAATTAAATTAAACAAGTTGATAGTTTTGTTGCTTTTAACTCAATATTTAAATAACGACTTGAAAATTCTACCGTCAATGACTGTCTTATGTATTTCACCACGTTATGAAATATTTCAATAGCTGCGATATCTGCGTATATTTAAGAAAAAAAGTTTTTATTCACGGATTTCTTATCGAATTTAACTTCAGAACCTGTTATTTTGCGATGAGTATAATCTCAATGATGAATTTATTAAAATTTGTATAGGACTTCCGAAATATCAAAGTTAAATATTATTAGCTCCATTCAGATAAAGTTTAGAGGTCTATGTATTTTTTGCAACACCTGCTGATAAACCATATTTTTATATCCACCCCTTGACAATGTATACAGCAGACCATTTTAGAATCATTTAGAACCGATATATTACGTAAAGACTATACATCGTTTTGGGTGCATGCGTCATTTTATACACTGGTTCTACTTACTATACATGAGCCTTCGTCCTAATTTTCTTTAATTATTTTATTCTTCCTAAGTTTCCCCTGCTGCGAGGATTCAAACATCTGACCTCGCCGTTGGAGAGCTAGAACCTCAACTACTACATCACGAGGTCAGGCTGAAAGTTGCGGGATAGTTTGCGCTTATACCTATATTTCATAGTAGGAAGAATATTCATTTATTTAAATTTTTTTGTTTTTGTTCTTTATGGGGAGGGGGTGTTGCAAAAAATAGTATTTGAAACACATACATATAGCAGGTGATGGATACTCGTGTGATTTGCATCACATTGGGATCAAAATCACCTACCTTATACTCTCGTATCACAAATAACTATTAATTTTTTCTTGGTTCAACTTTTTTACTTTTCTTTTCTTTTCTTAAAATGGGAGGTTTTAAAAAAATAGTTTGTGACACATTGTATCACAAATAACTACTGTGTGATTATGTATTTTTATTATTATTAAATTTAAATGATCGGTGAGCAAATAGCTGCTGCCTGACTGCAGAAAGTTTAAAAAATCTGGCATCGTGTTGTTAATTTGTTAATTTTACATTGGCTCTTTATGGTCGTCATTGTATGCGAATTGAAAGAAATTTACTACCATTATAGTGAAACTGTGAATGGATTTCTTTACATGTTCCATGTTTCACGCTTGATTTTCCTCTGTATTTTGTGACGAATATCACTTTTCCATTCCCATTGGATCGCATTGAATCGATTTTCACGAGAAATTCAATCAATATCGATTTTTATAATTTCAATTTTTTTTTATTGAAATTTTCTTGAAGTTATCAGCTGCATATAAAAAAATATATGACTGAGTGATCGGAAGAAAACCTTTTTCGATTTTATGACGCATCCTGTCTTGGAAATTTTACAAAAATTATGATCATTGTGAATGCAGGTAGACCCGAATCTTAAAATTGATAGCGAAAAACCGAGTCTCAGTGGATCGCCATCGAGCTATTTCTTGAAGACGACTCGTGAACGCGCTCTGTTTTTTACTTTTACTTTTGTTAATTTTAAACTAAATTCCTATTTTAGAAATATTATCCAAAGGCTCTAAAACCTTGTATTTGGAAATTTCGTTCAAATGAAGTTAGAAGTTCAGCATTACCAAGGGAAGTTTTGGTTTACTTTGAGGTTAATTTTTTTCACGTTCCACCCTCCCAACTGGTAATGTAAAACGTTGATAGTGTTTTAATTTATGATACCTAGTCGAGAAAATCAGTGTTTCATTCATTAAAAAAAAAAAAATATGAAAGTTTTTACTACTTGATGCCGCTTTGATTATTTCTTGGCCGCACTCATGTTTGTAATTTTAGGAATGTTAAGATATCAAGGCATATGAAGTCAGTGTAAATATTGTTTCCTAGATTGTCTTGTCGTTAAAGAAAAAACGTGATGTGGTTATAAGCGCAAAAAATATGTTTTTTGTTTGTATTTGTCTGACTGATATTTGTACAGTCTGATGGTAGAATGCGGTTTCTATATCGTATGTTGAATGCTGTGAAAGCATTGTATATTTCTCGGTATCTGAGTAGTTTTGTTGTGATCACGATCATTATGGCTAAGTTAATACAGTTTTTTGAAGATTATCTAGTTGTTCTAAATGCAACATGAGTTGTGTATGTATACAAATTTCTTACAATATGTTTATGAAGCCACTAAACTAATTTTGGTAGAATTGTAGGTACCTATTCATTTCAATTTTTTTTTGTTATTCTTATTTT
Organism: Ericerus pela; assembly: GCA_011428145.1. Taxonomy (NCBI): domain Eukaryota; kingdom Metazoa; phylum Arthropoda; class Insecta; order Hemiptera; family Coccidae; genus Ericerus; species Ericerus pela. The sequence goes on from WOFM01000511.1 coordinate 234,925, forward strand.
TATCTTTGTTGCTATCGTTTTTGATTTTTTTTTTTTTACGAGAGAGTCTGAAAGAAGAATAAAATTTATAATAAACCAAATCAGTGTGCTTATTTCCTTCTCTGAATATTCTAATTTATATCAAAGCTCGAAAAGAGATTTAGATCAATTATTAGCTGGTTAATGAACCTGAAATAAAATTTTTCAAATTCTCATGGGCGGTTTAAAACATCTAAGATAAATGCCTGGGATAATAATTTATTGTTTTTTTTATAACATTATTTCCATTTATATGTTGACATTTTCGAATCGAACTGTTCTATAAATCTTTAAATTATAACAATAAGAATAATATATTTGTTTAATTCAGGCTATGTTTGGGACATTTGCAAACGATGTCTATCATCAAAATATGTTTATTTAATATTCAAGGATTGTTGAAGCTCGTAATTTTTTGGACTTCTTTGTTTTCGATGGTTACATTTTTGAATGCAAGCATTTCAAACTTTGTCAATGACACAGTATGCTATCATTATACGTATTATCTTATTCCCTTTATCTTTTCATAATGGTATGACGATTTGTTCTTTTCAAGAGCCAGCAAGTGCATTTCCTTTAATTTAAAGCTATCCTTAGAAACACTTGAATATTTGAAAAAAGTAATTATTTTAGCTCTTGGTATATGAGTTCATAAATTATTCTACATACTCCTATGTTCGTCAGTTGGAGGTTCTTGAACTATTTCTCTGCATATTCGTCTTTATGTTTGTTAGATTAAATGCAACAAGAGGTTCTGGTGGTGAGTTGGAAATATATTTGATGTCACATTCTGTCTGTATGAAATAATATTCAAATTTTTTGTATTACTAAAGTTACAATCACTTTCTTTTAAATAACTTCATGTTTCAGTTTCTTTCATGAACCATTTATTAACTCTGAAAACTGACGAGCCGTTTTATATCAAATTGTTTTAAACATATCTTACAATTAGTACGAGTATATTGCAAAAAGTCATTAATCGCGATTCTGGGTACCAGCGATGGCTGTAGGAAAATAATTTTCTCTATTAGTACTTCGAGGACAATAACTGTTTTATGGCATTCTTTCAACACTGACATAACGTGGAGCAATGACTTGTCTCGAATCGTGTTATGTATGTGATTGACGACAACTTCTATGCCTTCTTCGTCGCTAAATGTAACGGTGCTATCTGTAACTGGTTCTACGATCCACCAAATCGACTTCAGTTTTACTTTTTCAATGTGGAACAAGCGTATCACTTATTTTTCAAAAACACCGCACCAATACCATTGATCGCGCAGAAATACACTGCATGTTATACAAAATCATACTTCAATGTGTTTATAGATAAAAATAATTAAATGCACTGTGTGATTGATATTGTGTGAAATGCATACAAATTGGAAAGAAGATCGAATATACATAGTTTTTTAGTGGTATGGACTTGGAATTGTGGGTATCATCCACGTATATGACCTATGAGAATGGTAACACCAATGTTAAGGTTACTTGGCTTAACATTGTAAATTATTTTGATTTAAAATTTCCATAGCCCTTTTTATTTCAAAAATAGGCTAAATTTTTAGTAACACATGAGTACAACTTTTTATTTTGTGAAAAAGGACTGAAGTTATCACTGATGTTTATGATACAACTTTGTGGGCCGATAATTAATCAAAATACGTGGTGTCGTGTTAATATTACCAAATCGTAATTTACCTCAATATCAGGAATTTGGTACAAGATAATTTCTGCTTCTTTTACTCCCTCTCCCCCTTCAAACAAACTCTTTTTATGATCGATGAAAACTGGTTACTTTATAATCAGCTCTCCTCGTAATTTGTCCCTACCGACTACAATTTAATATACTTTTTTGTCATTGATCTAGTTCTTTCGTTTTGATATAAGCATTAAATTTGCTAGTATAGATATGAAAATAAGAAACTTTTATTTCTTTACCCGAATTCTTAAATCTGTTGCCGTTTAATGAACGTGCTTTTACGTAACTATTCTTCTTTTTTTGTTCTTCCTCGTCAGTTTGCAATGCCTTGAACAGTTGTATCCGGTGTTCCACAAAATAAAAATATGGCTTATAGCAGCTGCCGTTGACTTTCCATCCTGGCTGCATTCTGATTTATATATTTTTTTTATTCATTTTTTTTTTTTTGCAATCTCATCTACCGTGAACTTGTCACGGTGAGTTATGGGACAATTATTCGTCAGTTTCTGTGCTCTTTTTCTTTTCGCCTTCATTTGTCAAAAAGAAATTTTCTGTTAAATGTTGGTACATTTACGTCTTACGCCCTGAAGGTAACAGTAACAGGCGTGACTCCTTTTTCAATCTTGCTGGGTATTCCTGTGCGTTTTATATATATGTGTGAATTTGACCTCGATAAAATTATTTCAGAAAACAATTTCAAAAAGCCACATTTTCTTTTATAGAATCTGTAGTGTTGTCTGTTGGGTGTGTGCTAGATGCTAGACACTAGTAGTAATCTCAAATATGCATGTTAAGTATGTTTGATATGTTATTCCACTCGATTATTTGAAGTTTTTTTCTTGAAATCAATAATTATCCCGAAAAACATTCATAAATTGATGTTATTTTTCATAACTTTTGTTAAAGCCCGTTAGATAACTTGCCGAGAGAATTAGATTTTTTGATGAAAAAATTTTTTTCAATGATTTTTTATTTACAGCGTTAGCGGCAATATTACTTAGGATTCGCGAGTTGTAAGCGAACCCCAGAACTATAAAAATGAAGCGAAGTTGGTTATTTAGAATGACTCACTCCTCTTCAAAAAAAGGTGTACCTGGGCCACATCATATAATTATGTGAGAAATGAAACTTCGCATTTCGATAAACATATCCAAAGATGTATCTCAATAAAATTGTAAAAAATTCGATGTAGTCATTTGAAAATTTTGGTAATTTTTGGTTCAGCCATCTGAGAGCAATGGAGTCATCACAAATGCTGTTCTGGAAACGAGAACTCACTTTAAAAATTAATAATTCCATATTTAAAGTTAACTCAAAAACTATCTCATCGATTTAGAAAAAAATTTAGTGGGATTATCTTGTGATCATTTTCTATCACTTAAAAAGAAGTTCATCAAAGTCGATGCTCAGGTTGAGAAGGTATTCCGTAATAAACATAAAAAAACTCAAAGGCAGCAATGCTTCACCGAAAAACCCAGTTTGCAGATGGAGGTACCATAGAGATAGAGATGGGGATAGAGATAAAGATAGATATAGAGATTGAAATGGAGAGATAGAGCTTGAAAAAATTTCAAAATAATATGGATAGTACTTAATCTATATTTATATCGATATTAATTAATATTTATATTGATATTAAACTATATTTGTTGAGATCACCAATCCATCTTCCCTCTCACTCCTGCGAACACACAACTATCTTAATAATATATTTCACATCTTTGTTCAGTGACTACACTGCAATAATATTTCCACCGCTCACTCGTTTATTTCCGTACACCTTTGGTTATTTCACTCAAACTTTACTCACTTTCATATTATGTGATTGATGTAAAATACACACGCTTCTGAGACGTTACTTTGAATAATAGTTTATTTCATGTTACTAAATCATCTCTTCATCCGTCCTCATTCTCTATAATATTTATACCCATATTAATCCATATTTATATCGATACTAACCGATATTAATTGATATTTATATGGAAATTTTATTGTTCGTTTCAGGTTCAGAAATTACAAAAAAACCATCAATAACTATCCATATCTTTAACAAAAAAATTGATTTATCAATGTCTCATTACTAAAAACCACTTTTCCAGAGATTTTTTGTTTCCAGTTTTCTCGAGAACTACTAAACCAATGAGAACTAAACTTCTTTCAGACAGTAGCTATCTTTTGTAAAAATTTCAGCTCTATCAGTTTTGTAGTTTTCTCAAAACCATGAACAAGAAACTTTTCTAGAAATTTTTCTTCTCCAGTTTTCTTGGAAACTGCTTAATTAATAGACACCGAACATATGAGAAATTTGCCCCAACATAAAGAAAGTTTATCGTGGAAATTACAGCCCAATTCCTTTTGCAGTTTTCTCAGGATCCTGGAAAAACGATTTTCCAGAAATTATTTTTCTTCCAGTTTCCGCAAAAACAAATTAACCAATAGGCAAAAAACTTCTTTCAGACCTGCTCCAATATAAGAACTATCTCTTGTAAAAATTTCAGTTCTATCCACTAAAAACAGTTGCACCTATAAATGTTTTATTTAATCCTGAATCTACTCGCAAATGTGAGACCACTACTCAAGATTTGCCTTTTCTCAGCTTGCAATTTTGCAACATTTTGTGAATCGTGATTCATGTTTAGAGTTGTTTTGTTCCATACAAAAAAAGTTTTTCAATAAAACTTTGTCTTCAGTTTCATAGGGAAGGACAATATTCAAAACACTTGGATAAATTGCAAATTGCAAACTGAGAAAGGGCCAATTGCTGGGGTACTGTGAGGCCACTTTGTTAAGGACATTCTCTCACTTTTTTTAGAGGGGAATTTTTTCTTTCCTTTTTTGTATACAAAAATGTTGTATTTCACCACCACCTTCCTAACCTAGCGCAGAATTGCTATGTACGAATGTTTAAAAAAACAAAATACATTAAAAAATCTTTTGTAAAAATTTCAGCACTATCCACCTGGTAGTTTTCTCAAAACCATAAACACAAAATTTTAGGTGATATGTATATATTGTGGAATACTTTGTTGTGAAAGAATATTCACACAAGAAGGTAATCAAATAGTTTTTTCAAAACTGTGAACACAATATTTTGGGCAATACATATTCATAATATATACATGAAAAAAAAAAAAAAAGATATCTGTTGTTTTCTTTTCTCATGAAAGGGATAATTTTCATCATCTTCATTTCTAACCTCCCTCGAGGTCAATTTTAATATCCCATTTGGAAATAAAATAAGTAATAAGTTAGGTTAAAAACGAGTTTAAAAAAAATACCTTTTATAATTTGAAGAAGAAAATAACGGCGAAAGAGAAAATAAAATTTCTCACTTTTTTTTCTGATACAGAAACAAACAAAAATTGAAAAAAACAACTGATAAAAACAGATATGTGTGTATGTGTGCGTCTGTCGCAACACGTGAAAGCAGCGCTGACGTCGGTCATCCGGTGTACTTCAACAAACTGAGTGAGTAGAATAAGATAAAAAGGAAAAAAGAGCTTTACCGAAAATACCGTCCAGTTAATCCAAACTTGGTAGGGTACTACTGTTAATTAAAATAAACATTAATTCCAAATTCTGTGGCTATTAGTGCAACATTGAGCATTTTATAAGCAAAATAAAAACAAAAATGGTGGTACTGGAAGTCCCGTCCGGCTAATTCCCACCAAAATCAATAAGTCTGGTCTTTGGTTTAGTACAAATGTAATGATTATTGGACAAAAATTTCGACCTGTACTGTGGTAACAAGAAAACGGAATATATTATATTTATGAATTTGATTTATTTGTGCCAAAATTTTCTTGATGTCATGAAACGAAAAACGTACCCACCCATAACCCTGGCGGACTAACACCGCACCAAGTGTAATAAGTAGATTTTCTAAAGAAAACCTACCTAAAAACATATATACGGATCCAATTGATAATTTCCTCTTTTTTTGAAATTTAAAAAAAACGAAATTTGTGAAATAAGTAATTTAGGTGTAAAAGAAAAGAAATACGTATTCTGAACATTTTCCACTACAGTATAATATGATGTAAATTGGTAGTCTGTAAGAGTATAAGGGGTGACAAATCCTATTAAGTATTCAGTCGGTATCAGAAAATTAGGCGCAAAGTATTGTTAAGTGAATATAGGGTCCAAGAAAACAGTTGTGAGCGTAGGTGGTGTTTCATTTAAAAATTTGAGGGGTCTAGGTCCCAGTATTATTTAAATTTAATGTTCATTTTGAACAAGAATGCAAAATTATGTTTTCCCCTTTTCCTTAGGATAATTTCATTTCTACTCCAAACTCAATCTATGATTGTGAATCATGTAAGAATGAATACAAAACTTTATTTATTTGGGAGATAAAAACAAACGTTGAGAATTTATAATTGATCTAGACATAAATATATCATTAATTAAATAATAAACTTGACGAAATATAACGAATTTGTGAAAAGAAAATTCATCGTTAGTAAAAGCCTTAGCTTTCATTGTTGTGATAAAGAAATATGAGTCTGAAAATATGACTGCAATTAAAATAAAAGATTATGTTCCTTTTGCTTCTTCGGCCTTTCTTCTGCAAAAAAATTGTTTACTAACCCGAGGTAGCTGTGGCAGATCCAAGGTGAGCGACCGCCCCCTTGGTTTTTTCAAAAATGAATTAGAATACATTCCTGACCGATGATAAAAAAAATACAACATACTGCCCTTATTGAGCTTGATTAAAGTACTTATTCTCTTTTGACAATTTTGTTTTAGGTGACATAAAATTGACTGCCGATAATATTTTTTACAATATTTTTTTAGAAGCTCAGAAATAGGCTGATTTTTTAATTGCTGAAACTTACATCGTATTTCTCCATTCTCCATTGTGTAGTCCATTACTCTAATATTATATGAGTTGAATAAATTAATTTTCTCAAAAATTACTCAATTAAGCCTGAGTTTTATGTTGGAAGTAGGTAATAAATGCAACCATATTTATGAAAATGACATAAACTTAAGTAGCTGGCATAAATTTGAGATAGAGAAAGATTTATAGAAGATAAAATGGCAAAATTCAAAAGCAGAAGGGAAAAGATGTTGCAAACAATGCTTTAACAAGTTTAAAAAGAACAGATTTCATGTTCTTCAATAGAAAGATCCCGATCCAAACTCTTTCAACTCTATAACTGCTACATGCCAAAGTGATCTTTTTCTGTCATGAAACATTAGAAAAATATATTCAAGTTCTATTGACTGTGTTTAGCATGCAGTGGTATAAGGTGTGATGGAGTGAAGAAAGATTCTGAAAAAAAGTGAAGAAATGAGAGAAAAGTGACATATAGAAAATAGTATATTACATACTAAGATTCAAAAGTGAGAGATTACATGTGAGGGAGTTTGCAAAGCAAGTGAGTAATTCCCGAATCATGTAAACTCACTTTTGAATCTTGTTTATGAAGATACTTATAATAAAATTAATGATTAGAAAGCAACGAAACATTCTTGAAAATTGTAAAAAGTGGAATAAAATATCAACCTCCTTATTGTGGCATATTTATTATTTCATTTAGAAAATGTATCCTCTACCTGGATTTGAACTGAACATGCTTACATGTAAAAAGATGCTTTACATTTTTACATGGAGGTGCGTTCACTTTATATCTAGATTGTATTCAGCAATGATATGAGCTACTTTTCACTAGAAAAACACCAGTGTAAACATTCCCTTTCTGATCATGTATTGTACAAAAATATTTAACGAAAAACCAGAAAATAAAATTTTATTTAAAACCATCTCCAGAAGAAAATTCTCCCTAAATCACTGTTGATGAGTCAAAACTATGTGACAATGAAAGTTTTAAAAAATTATTTCATAGCTTTAATTAAGTTATAGTTTTGGTGCGGTTTTAGTTTTGTGAAGAGGCAAAGCCAACTTTACCTATGAAGCCATAAAATTAAAATAGCAAAATTGTAAAATTGATACCTGAGGCACTAGGTTTTGTGAAAACCAGAGTTTTTAGAGTTGGTTCTTAAATTTATTTCTCCTTGAAATAAAATTAGTCAATCATTTTGTCATTTTTTCTTTATTGGTGCCCCAACACAGTCACCAGCTTCAACATTTTAGCTCTACTTTATTGCTTTATAAGTAAAGTTGGTTTAGGACATTGAACAATTAATAATATAATCAACAATTTAGCTAAACAAATTTTCATAAGAATGTGGCATTGGCATGTGACACAAACTTACTCATATCTTCAGGAAAATAGCTCTTTAGCACCTTCTTATTAATTAAGGTCAATTTATCTGCACTTTTTGAGAAAAATCTTTTTTTTGTTTCAGTTCTACCATGATAAATTGAACACTACTGTAGAGTTGTACAATATCTAAACTTCATTAACCTATGAGATGGTGTAAAATGGATGAATAAAAATTTTGAACCTAAATATTTTACTCCTTTACACTCTGTCGTCTAGTTTGTGACCGTTAGTTTATTTGCATATTTTTTTAATGAATAATTATAACATGTTCATTGATAGGGAGTGGTTTTTCCTTTCTACGAAATTAATGGTATGATTGTTTTTGATTTTACAGGTAAGCAACCTCGTACATATTGCTTGTTCCCAGTTCTATACATATAAAGTAGTCGTAAGTACTTTTTGTTATTGTTTTAGTCTACTAAGTTTGCCTATATTTGATATTATAATTCTGCCTTGATGTACTAACGCGTGGATAATGAAGAGTTTTCCGTGTAGTGGTTTCTGATTTCATGTTCATCATTGTTAAATCGACCACGAGTTGCTACATACTCGTATAATTATTTATGCATAAATATACAAATATACTTTCTTTTTTAATTGTTTACCTTACTTCAAATTCATTTTAAATTAGTTAACTTCCAATTTTCTCTTAGCTACCTCCTTTATATATAGGCAGTATCACGTATTATAGTATCCTTGAAACGTACCTTAACGTTTTCTCTTTTATAATTTTTCTTCCTGCTGTTAATTAACTATAAGACTCCTAATATTCTAGACTGACCTTTCCTATCTTTGTACAATTTCTTAGACACCTTGCATCATTTTTTTCTAAAACGTACCAAAGAAGTTGGTCTTTACGTCATGAAATAACCCCTTTATGATTAGGCTTCTTTTTCTAATCGAATATAGGCTCAAGATCATGAATTTTTGGTGCAACGATTACCATAGTTGTTGGATTTGATATCAATGGAATATTTAATGCATCATTCCTGCGAATAGTTTATGGAGACTCGATTCGAATTTTTAATTTTCGTATTTATCATCAGTTGGTTCAAGAAGTAAGGATTACAATTTTCCTAATTTAGGTGAATTACCTACGCCTTTGTTTTTGATGTCATCAAGTCTGAATTTTATTTGATCAACTTTTTTCTGTAAAAGCCTATCAGTCGTATTTTGGTAGAAAGTAACCTTAAATTTTACTTGAATTAATGTTATCTTTATATTTTCTACTTTTTTTCTTTTTCTTTTTGCAAATTTTTCATGAAATTTCGAAGAAAGTTATCAATCTATATCTTAATTTCTATAAAATTTTTTACTGCGGCACTAAGTTAGATAGAACGGTTGGACCGATTTTCATGATTGAGGTGTTAAAAGAATGGTCTCACCATGTAGATGTGCCATCAGAAAAGAAAAACTCCAGGAAAAAGTTGCGGGTTTTGACATCCTCACCTCAGCCTAAATTTTTTCTGACATTTCCTCCAAGTACATGCCTCCCTTCTTTATTGTTTTTAAACTGAATAATAAAAAAAGAAAAAAAAGAAAAAAACTAGCTCTATTTCTCTTTTTCTCTATGGTTTTCTCTTTCTGACTGTAGTCTTCTTCTAATAGTACATAGCCTAAGTTTCAATTCAAATTGTTAAAATGTAATTTGTATAAACAATTTTTTTAACGTTTATTATGAAACTTTTTCATCTTGAATTTCGGATAAAATTTACAAACAACATTGATAATCAGAAGATTATTCCCTTAAAATTTTAAAATTTATAGTATTTTTTCAATCTGTGGGGCTATAAATGATAGAATTTTCTTGAATTAATTTCGTTTTATTTATTTCTCATCAAAAAGGATTCTTCAATGTTGTATTCAATTTTTTTTATTATCGTTATTATTGAAAGCTATTTTTAATCCTCATAGTCACTGACGAACAAAATTTCAAAAGATTTAACTTACCTTAATGTCGACAATTTGTATCGATGTTCTCAGTTTTGTTGCACTAAAAGTTCGAATATACTTACTGGTCATTTCTCCATTGAACATCATCTCGTGTCGTTTAAATTTCTAAGTACGGTAAGTATGTGAATATTTAATTAATATGAAATCAATAATTAATTTCCAATACTACTTGTATTTTGAATGAGGAATTCGTGTTTTCGGAGGCGAAGTTAGTCGCATTTTATTATGGTTACCTCTGCCGGAGATTATTTCGTCGTATCTATCCATACTTAATTTGCAAATGTTGTCAAAACAGAAAAAAGTGGCACGTGTCGATTATTGACCGTGATAGAAGTTAGTAATGGTAATGTTATTACTTTTTTGTTCGCTAGTTTAAATGTTTCGTTGACACAGCCTCAGGCTATATTGACCTGTTTTTAAATTTACTGTTCGTTTCCTGTTAAAAGATGAGATTCCGTTCGAGTCATTGGTTATCGGCAAAAAATTATGGCACGATTAAAGTTTCCTTTGCCTACTTTTATGTTGTTATTGATTTAGGGGATTTCCTAAAATAATTTTGTCCTCTATAGATCACTTTAACGTGCAAATTTTGCAATATTTCGTTAGTATGTATATAATTTTTTTTATTTTAGATCACAGTCGGAAAAATGAAATATTTGTCAATTATTTTGTCAATCGTCTATAATTTTATCCGTGAGGTGCTCCCTATTTAATAGCTTACTTGAGTTGTTTACCTACTTTTTTCTTTATTTTATATAACTTTATTATTTTCGAACTGCGAAACTTTGAAATTAAGTATATTACCTTCATTATTAAGTTACATGTCAAGACAAAAATTTCCGTTACTAATGCAGAAATTCTGACTATGGAAAATGAGACGAAATTAGCGAATGATTTTTTATCAATATACAGCTGACTCATAAAACTGAAAGGACCGAGGACCTTAATTTATCTTTAGCCCTTCAAATCTCCTGGACCATCTCAACTGTACTATCTAAATGTTTTTTTGTTAATTATCTGTAATTAATCTGCTACTTGGACCTCAATAATTATTAAAATAAGGTCAAAACTCACAGCACCTAGTTCAACTTTTTACGTCAGTTTTTGCGAAGAAATTATCAGTGGGAATAGCTTTATGTGCATAATACTAGAATGCCTTCGATAATTTTCAAAATTGGGATTATGGAGTTTCACGTGTTGCAACATACACACACATACACTTATATCCGTTTTTATCAGTTGTTTTTTCAATTTTTGTTTGTTTTTGTCTGGAAAAAAAAGTGAGAAATTTAATTTCTCTTTGGCCGTTATTTTCTTCTTCAAATTATAAAAGCGTATTTTTTAAAAACTCGTTTTTAACTCAACGTATTACATCTAAAATTTTAAAATAAATTAGTGATGAAATTGTTTTAAAAAAATTAATGGGCAGTTATTTTTTCTTTTTTTTTTCTATCAATATGTTACTCTCATCGAATAATGCAGTAAGCAACACAGCTTTTTCGAATAAACTTAATTCCGTTGTTGCAAGTGTTCACAAAATATTTAATATTAATTACAACTATTTTTTCAAGACAGAATGGCCATTTTCGAAGTTAAAATTAAATAAACGCATTTGAATCACCGCCTCAGTGTATTCCTCGCTTTTGTTATGCTCTATGTTTCTTTTCTTGTTAATAATAATAAATGCGTACTAACTTTTTTGGCTTTTGTCAAGAGTAAACTAAATTGGTTTCTCCAGAATCACTATGAGGTACAGATTTAGATTCTTTGCTGCTCCAAACATAGGAAAATTCCGCTCTTTGGAATTTCCTCCATGGCTACGCCTGCTTTTTGAACAAATGCCCTCTCCCCTCAAATTCTCAAAACTGAAAAGTAGGAAAACTTTTATTTTACGTAAAAAAAAAAAGAAAAAATCAAAACAATGTAAAATTAGGTATACATAGCCATTTTTAAAAGTTTAACTTTAAGTCAGTAGGTAGGTAGATAGATACAACATAATAGTACATACACATTACACAATGAACAATAATTCAAAGTTTACGGTGGCATTTCAATCTCGCAAATTCGTTTATTATCTCTTCCAAATTTATAATATCCAGAATGTTAGCTTCGATAGTAATAACGCTAAATCGTTGATCTTAAATAATTTTTAAGTTTCTTAAGGAAAGAAAAAGAACATTCTGCTGAGCAATTAGTCACAGCCATACAAACAAAAATTTAAAGAGCTATGCTAATGTTAGGAAACGTTTCGTTCAAGTTATCATTTACAATTAATTCGAGCATTTCAATTGGAGACGGCGTTTTGAGGTTGGAATTTTGAAGAAAAGCTCTGAAATGAATACATTCGTTTGGAAAAGTATCTTCAATCTCAAAGGCACCTATACATAATTTTTCTTTAATTTTGGATGAAATATAAAAATTTTAAATGATTATTAAAATTTTTTTCAAAAATTTGCCGCCCAGTGCCGCCTTTGAAAATTTTGCGCTCCAAGCACGTGCCTTGTGGGCCTTTAGGGAAATCTGCCACTGATGAGGTACAAGTTTTTTGTCATCTTGCTTATCTAAGTTTTTTGGATATGAATTTCCCCTATGTCAGAAAAAATGAATCATTAATATGGTATAATAGGGTAAAAATCAGGTGAAACTGCAAATTCTTCTGACCGCGTATTAATCTTATTTTTCATCTTACAATTCTCTTCTAATTTCCGCCGCTTTAAGATGAAAAAGTGGCTAGACTTATGATAGTTACGATATGGAATACTGTATAAAGTTACAATATTGAATTTCTGAAATAAAGTGGCACTGGTATGCGCAGACATGCCTATATTGAATTTTTTTTCTTTCTAATGTGTACTGTCGTAATTTTATTCATGTATATGTAATTTTTTCAACAAAGAAAAAGCCATTATGTGGCTTTAAATTTTCAAATTATCGTTAGTTCTTAATGAGTGTTAGTGTCTGAATTATTGTTCATGTTGAATATCCTGTAATTCATCGGTGGACGGTAGTTTTTTTATCTTTAGTTGCAAGTTTGAAATTTTCGCTAGAGTGAGTCTTTGCAGTTGTGATTGGGAACTATTGATTCTTCCTCAATGAAAATGCTAGAAGATGCTCTCTACGTCTAAACATCGTTTGTCGATATCTTTTACGGAATAAACATTTGATTATGAATGACTGGTGAGTAGTGACATCTTGTGATGGCATCCTATTGAAGTAATAGATCTAAACGATATTATTTTTATAATGGTGTGTTAAAATTAGTTGATGTTGGTTGCGTAGGTGATCTGCGTATAGGTTTCTCGTTCCTTTTGTATGTAAAATCAACCTTCTGCTCAAATAATATCTACCAAGATATATGATTGGTTAATTTCTTTCTCATATTTCTTAGTCGTTTATGTATTAGCGAACCAATCATTGTTTTGCGTATGACACCATGCTTTTTGTTTGCTCTCTGCACTAATCTATATAATTTTCATCATTGTTATGTTAAGCTTGAATTTGGAGCGAATGTAAGAAAACATCTATGCTTATCATTTTCCTCCATCGTTATATATTCTCAACTTCTTGGGTAATTATTACTTAATGCATCCATTCCGGAAAGCTGAGAAGCTCCTGCTGAAAGGAATGAAAATTAAATTATTTCTGTAATGAATCCTGTGTAAAATACATCACAATGGATGGCCAATTGTACTTTTTAATCTGAAGGGGTCTCAAGCTTTTTCCTTCAGTAAAAAATTCGTATAGGAAACGTATCCTTATCGACAGCTTCAGTGACGATGGAAAACTTACTTATGGCTTATTCTGATAACTAATTGTTTTTTTTTTCCCTCAAAAATTTATGGTCATCCTTTATCGTCTAATTTTGTTAGTAACTGGCTAGTGTATATTTTTGGCTACCATTTTTAATAATTTAATTCCACCTTATTCTTCATTGTTTGAAATGAACATGTTTAAATCGTGCAGCAATTATACTCGTATTTTTTCCATACATAATTATACCCTAAATGTAAATTATCTGTAATATATGAATTATGTTTAAAACGTGAATTGTAATTCACATTTTCATCGCGAATAAATCTTGTGTATACGCCAATAATGCATCAAACTCTTGGACGATGTCAGGAATATATCAGTTTCTCCCACTTGACAAAATTCATCCTAATTTTTCAACTATTTTTTTCCTGTGACAAGCCTGAATGATATAAAATTATAAATCATATTTATTTCTCTTGAACAGGCGGAATCCATGAGGATGGGTAGTTTAGGTATCAACCCTCCTCCGCTGTAGGTTCCAAAAACAAAACGTAAAAATACATATTCTAGAACGCAAAAAACAACTAAAAAATGTTTTTCAAATTATCTTCTTTTAAATAATAAACCCTATTTGATACTTAATGAAATGAACCTTTTTTTGACATAAGGTCTCTGCGGTACCAAGTAGATGTTATCTCGTGTAATTAGCCTGTGACGTGTAATTTATTTTGTGTGTTTTCTGTCTGAATAGTTCACTTGGATCAGAAATGAAATGAAGGCGTGATGGATAAATGTTAGTTTTGATCCCTTCATACATCGTAAGTGTTGGCGTAAGCCTGAATTTACCTCAAATAGGCAAAAATGTAAAGCAGGATTTAGACGTTCCTGTGCATTCTTTGGTAATTGTTTAGTGGAAATGTGAAGGGAATAAACTACTACCAAAGATTGTTTAAATCTGCAGACCAAATCTGATTTGGTCCAAAGAAGCTTGCTTATGAATTTTTTTTCTTAACTGCTTGAATATTCTATTGTCATGCACATCAAATCTGGAAGCATTTGGAGAGCATTCCGTAGGAGTTCGGGTTATCTTTTTCAAAGAGTACTAAAAGAACATCGTCTGTATACAGGACGAATTTGGGCTTTTTGTCGTACTTTGTTATTAAATCCAACTTTCTTCATACGAATCAAATCGGGAAATTGTCCTTGTCTAGGGCGAGCGAATATTTGTGATAAGTAATTTTAATCATTTTTTCCTGTCCTAATATTAGTTTGAAGTAGGCAATTACCGCAATTTTTCGTTAGAATTTTGAGGTATTTCGAATGTTAAGAGCCGATGAATTAAACAAAACTCTAACGCAGAAGCATCTCCGTTAAAAAAAGTAGGTTTTCGAAAAATGTAATTGATAGATACTAAAAAGTTATTGATAGATCGTAATAAATATTTGTTCCGAATTACGTTCCTATTTGTCCAAAATTAGGCATTTTATAGGCGAAATAAAAACGAAAATAATGTTACCGGAAGTATCGCATGCGACCGACTCGCACCAAAATTATGTCAAGTTGTAATATATTATAGTGAATTTTTGTTTCAAATTTCGTAGCTATTGGTTGAAAATCAGAAATTTTATAGCCAAAACAAAAACGAAAATAGCCATACCGGAGATACCGTATGGCCGATCCGTAATAAAATCAATAGGTCAGGTCCTTGGTTTAGTACTAATGCTCGTGTCAAATTTCGTAACTATCGGATAAAAATTGCGACCTGTACCGTGGTAATAAGAAATTGGCTTTTATATATTATATGAAATTGAGTTATTGATGCCAAAATTTTCCTTGAATTATGAAAAGGAAAACGTCCCTTCCCCAATCCCAGTTCGTTCCATGACACCAAAATTAATAAGTAAATTTTCAATAGGAAACTTACTTACTTAAAATGAGTTTTTGAAATTAAATTGTTCTCTGCATTCATTAAGTTTACTCATTACGGAAATTTTGATTCTCTCTATGATTTGAAATGAAATGTGTAAAATGTGGAGACGACACTAATAAAACTAAACAAATAATTGTTGTAGTAAGCTTGTATGTTTCACGATAAATTTTATGGGACTTCATGAAAATTGGTCCTGTGAAATCCACCGCAGTTGAAAAATTTCTATACTTTGGTAATCTGATCCCTAATCACTTCTCTGGGAACCTTACCCATGTGTTTTAAAAATCTCAAACACAAACGGAAGTAATACCATGAAGTTACTTACGAGTTATGAGAATTTAGCATTTAGCTACTGGAACAATTTCCATTTTTTACTGCTATATTTTTCTCCTAATATACTGCCAAGTTAGATGATTTAAATGTAAACGTTTTACTACAGTCTTTTTGAACGAAAATGTAAGATGAACGTTTCGGATTCTTTTCACATTAGCTATGAAAACAACCTACAAATCGTTGCTTAATTTCCTCATGTAGACACGTACCCATGAAATATTCTTTATAGTGAAAGGTAACTTGTATTAATTAGTTTGAAAATTATTTTATAAAAGCGAGAAGATTCAAAGGCATAAATTATGAAAAAATAAATAAGAATTTACATGCCAGCTTAATATTGGTACCTGATTGTTTCAATTTTTTTCTCCCCATATTTTCTCCGTGCAATATGTGTGAACCTGTTCAAGACTATTTTTTATTAATTTCATTGTAGTTTTTTATTTTTTGACATGATATTTACCATAATGTTTTTTCCATTGTTCTCACTTAAGAATGTGTTCGTTTTAGTGAATGGTCTCATCTAGTTCGAATACACCCATGCAGTTCGTCTCACTTTCCCCTCCACTCACTTCTAATCGTCAAAACAAAATCGTCCTACTTCTGTCTGTTTTCTTTTATTTGTGCATGCATGTTCTGCATATTCATCACTCCCATATTATCGAAATCGCCTGATGATTCTTTTCCTTTCCAACTGCATTTTTACTTCTTTTCATTTGTTCGCTGATCCAATTTGATCCATTTGAAAATTTTGCCGGTTACTCTCAAAAAAGATCACGTTTTAACCTCGGTTGACGTATCGATCCATTTTCCCGTACTTTTCTCAGCATCGTAGTAATCTTTCGTCGAACAATGGAGAAAATATCGAAAAACATCACGTTTGCATAAATAGCTGAATCTAATGTTTGAACAAGTGTAGAGAAACTGTAGCAGAACTCGATAGCCCACAATAAACGGGTATTATATTTGTTAAAATAATTTCTATAATAATGGAGTACATTTTTTAATTTGGCATCATCGAATATCTGAGCCTGTTGTATACAAATAATACCGGCCCTAGTTTTTTCTCTTTTAGCTACATTTTACCGTTGATCCGTGGCCTTAATTTATTTTTGCTCATTCTCAGTTTATAATATCTATCGGTATGCTGAAGGTTGCTCATTATTCCAAATAAATATGGGATTGATATTCGTGAAAAGCGAGATAAATCTTAATCAATTAATTCCTTTCATTGAACGAAGAGTTAAATGAATGGTGGTATTTTGGGGGATGCTTTCAACCTGTTGAAAAACTTTCAAATATTTTAATCCAATATTTCTATCATCTCATGAATAGCGATTTATTGTATAAATTTAACGTTTTATGTCTTCATTCATTATTTTTATTTGACATGGAATTGTGAGTAGTTATAAACCTGGAGCATCTTTTGTTTCGATTTTGAAAGGGATACCTAATGGTTTTAAACTGTGTAATTTTAGGATAACAGTAGCAAAATTTAATACAATCATTAGTTATGATCTATTCTTAACTTTCTAGCTAGGTATTTCATTACTAACTAATTTTCTACTGTTTATAAGCTTAATTTTTAATTGGAATTGTTTCTACGTTGGTTTTTTTTTATATCTTGTTGCTATCTATCATTCGAGTTAATATTTACCTAGGTTTAAAAAAAAAAAACATTAATTACATCGACTTTTTAAAGTTTAATTATAGTTGACTCCTGCTGAAAAGATCTAATAAAAAGTGAAAAAAATGAGGAAGCATAATACTGCATTAGTACTCTGATGGGTAAAATGATTCTGTTAGGGCCAGAGTTTATTAAATCATTTATTTTATAAAATTATTTATTTTTCGAGAAAATTTCGTAAGTTTTTAATCGAAAATTTTTCCTAGATTATTAATTAGGCACTCAGTTATAAATTTAAAAATTACGTCTTGTTCTTAGTTTAATTTTTCTTGTTTTACCAATTCTTGGGACATGATATTATTATTTTGAAAGTTTTTTTCGCTGTTTTTTGCTGAGAAACATTAATACTTGATTTCTCGTGTATCGTGAATTTAATTCAATAGGTAGCTGGAAGGTCTTTCATTAAATAATTAAAGCCTAATACCAGCTTCGTCAATAATTATATCATGTTAGATCTGCTTCTGCTGTTCAAAAAATTCGATGTTTTTTTTTCTTGGAAAGGCGATAAAAATTCGGGACATTTTCCAACTTCTACAAATCAACAGCAGTTTTACAAGAATAACTTGATTGGACAATGTTTCCTTCTTTATCCGCTACTTCATTACTTGATTAATATTTTTTTATTTACTTCAGAAAAAGTTTTTTTACAAATACAATACAGATTGGTTAATTCCAGTGGCGGATCTAATGGGTTGGTTGCCAGCAGCCCCATTTACCCAAAAAAATCCTCATTTTGATTTAGTATATGTATAATTATATATCCCCATAATAAACATAAAGGAAAGAAACTCAACGCCGAAATTAATTCGAAAAAATTATTTGGCTTTTATTATTCGCTTTTATTCGCTCCCTAAATTGTATGCACGTGTGCCTACTATCAAGCAACAAAGGCCCGAACGCAAGAATGATTCTTAAGTATCAATAGCGACTTCAGAATTACTTATCTTAACAAAGTCTTATCTATATATGTTTAGACATCTTCGATTCATAGTAGCACGTTTTCTGCCCAAACTTTAGGACTGAAAGTTTATCTTTTTAAATCAGAAGACTATTTTTTGGCAGTAATATCGAAAAATTTCAAAAAATGACCACATGTAGTTATTTTTTGGTCCAAGGATCAAAAAATCAGTGTTTTTAATGAAACATCATGAAAATCTTGTTTGAAATAACAACATTTTTATTTTGAGATAAACCTATTGTCTTTCACTCGACGATTCCTCAGATACCATACCATCTTTAATTTCTTTTTTTATTTTCAATGACTTCTTCATAATTAAAGAATAAAAAATTTTAATTAAAATTTTTTTACTTTCAGCTAATTTAAATTTAATGTGTAGCGAAAAATTAAGGGGTTTTCAATGTGTGGCATAGCTAAGAGAGTCAGTGAGGGCTGCAATTTTCTTAACATTGTCGTACGTTGCAAACTACCAACATAACACGCCAAAAGAAATGATTAATCGCCATCGACCAACAAACCAACAAAAGCAAAATTATCCGTAACATCCTTATTTGAAAAGGCTTTCCAAAAAAAAATTACTGTATATGTATTGTATTGGATATTCTTTTACTTTATTTATTTTTGTTGATAACAATTAACGAAATGATAATAGGGGAATGAATAGTAAGTAGACAAAATCATCAGAAAATTCAAGTTACCTGTGGTTATTGATTTTTGAGTCGCGTACGTCATTTAATTTTTGGTTATTGACGTTTCGTTGGCCATTCAGTTTTTATTAATATTGTGTGTTAGTTCGCATTTGTGTAGTGTTAATCCATTTGCTGCCTTTTTTTTTAAAATTAAGTTTAAATGGGTAGAATTGAATTCGAATCATACTATCAAAAAGAGAAACTAACTCCTTCGTTTTTATTGATGCTTTCTTCAGAAATCTAAGTCATCAAAAAAGTTGACTGGCATTTTTGCGTTGTCTAAATACGATAGATTCAGGCCCGTATGCAAGAACGATACTTACCGTACGTATCAACAGTGACAAGAATTAATGAATTATATTAACAAAGTTATATCTACGTATGTTTATGTATACATATGATTGATAATGGAAAAAATTTAAGAATTTTCTATTTAAGTATCGTTTTTATATTTGGCCTGCAATCTTTCTTACTGAACAATGTTGCGTGCGAGGAAAGTTTAAAAAGCATTTGTTCAAGTATAGGGTAAATGAAATTGTCATTATTTAAAAACTTTTTCATGGTTCTGTTGCAATTATTAATTGCCTTAGTACAGTTAATGATGAATTTTCGCATAAATTTTAATTAATCATTTATATTGTTGTTTTTTCATACTTACGCGGTTTTGTCTTTTATTAGCTGGAATCACTTACCATGCATTCGGAAGGAGGTGGAAAGCCTGTGTAGTCAACAGTTTTCTCTTCAAAAATTTCTCGTCACATAACGCTGATGTAATGTTGTTTTCAAATGTTATCACTCGAATCTGAAACGCTGTGGTTTCATGAAAAACTTCTTTTTCAACCCTGTGTCATCTTCATTTTTTTCTCTGTATTGAAGAATTTTCATCGTCTTTTCTGTCGGAACTTCAGTGCAGACTGGTTGATATCGTTAAAAATATTAAATGAATGTTATGTTTGGAACAGTATTCTCTTTATTTTAAAATTAGATTAAATTTTTGCGGTGGATTGATTTTAAACATAACGATTTCTTTTATGCGGAAAATTTCATTGAGTATTACACAAAATATAATTGCTCATTTTAATTGTAAATTTATTATATCTTATCGTGATAAATTATTTAAATTAGTTTTAGTAGGTACTGAAAAATTGAATGTGTTCTCACACTGAGTGGCGAAACGTTATTTAAAAAAATTTTTCGATAATATAGTGATGAAATGAAACTTTTGAGTACGTTTTAGTGCTTCCATAAAAACGTATTTGGAGTTCATTCTACATTCGTCATTTAGCAATCGTCGACTATGTATAGGTGTAATAAAAACTAGTTTTTAAAAGATAAGCTTTTATTTATTTATTTTTTTTGGTTTTAGTTTCATGCGAAATAAACATTATTTCGTTGTGGAAGGTTGGCAGCTGTATTTGTATATTTTATAAATCGCAGTAGTGAGTAGAATAAAAGCTTATAATAAATGAACCGCTTTGGCACATTGTATATTTTCGTTTTACAGTTGATGAGTGGCGTTAAGTTTTTCTTTTTATATTTTAATCAAGCGTTATCTGGGAAGAAAAATAATAATGAATGAAAAAAAGAAGAAAAAAACCAAACCGCTCCGAAAATTCGTTTTATTTCGCTTCCAACGAAGACAATGAGTCATTAAATTTCATTTTTCTGTGACGTCACATTTTTGTACCCAAATATTATTGAAATTTTATAACTTCCTGGACAAAATATGTAACTTGTTTGGAATTGTTTTTGTCTTGTATTCGTACCTCACCTTAATTCTTTTCGCTTCATTTGATTGCTTAATTTTACTTGATTAAATACGTAAGGAGTAATTGCTGAAAACGGCAATTGGCCGAAGAACTAGCTCCAAATGCGTTTTTGACACTATGAAAATGGCTGTAACCCAGAAGTCGGCTATGATTTATGAAATAACGCCCAAAACTGGTAATAAAAACGAAGAAAAAGCTGCCAAGTTGTGGCATTGTCAAAATACCCCAATACAAAACAAAAAAACATAAGAAGGGTATGGATTCAGAGTATTATATTTTTTATTTGTTATCATAGGTTTTCTTACAGTCATGTGACTGGTGTGCTATAATGTGTTGAAAACGGAGAGTTTAAGAAGTTGATTCGAGAGAGACATTGCTAACCACCCGAATATACCGTGATCAAATTCCTGTTAATATATGAATTTTTTGTTTATTTTTTATTTTTTGAATAGGGTTACATTTTCTGTTCTCGTCGTGTACCTTTAAGGATAGATTAAAAAAAAAAGAAGCTTTTATGGAAAATCTTTGTGTCTTTGTTATTCTCTCGAATACATTTTCTCTGTTTCAATATGGACTCAACCAGAAACACCCGAAAGAACATCCTCTTTATCTGATCAGAGACGCTTGATTCGGCTTTTTATTTTATACATCAAATTAAATAGGAGACTAAGGAATAAAATGAGACAAAAACAATGATTTTGAGCCCTCAGAAGCAGAGATAAAAAAAGAAGAAGAAAATGTCTCTGTTTCACTGTTTTTGGGCCTTTTCATTAGTTGGTTGTATTGTTTGTCCACAACCCTATTTCTGAGGCGTTATTTTACTGTAATGTCAAAAGCAAAATCTCCAATTGAACAGCAACAGAAAGGTTGTGGGAAAAAGTTACAGTTGGAAGAAAAAACATCTGAAATATGTATTGTATTTTTTTGAATCTTTACGACCCTAAAAGACTCGTTTTTCCTCTATTTATTCATTTTCCGCATGAGTCATCAAATCCGATGTATTAGAATTCAATCCAAAATTGAGATTTTTAAATTTATTACGGAATTTGTGTGATCTATTTCGATTCGTGTAGTAAAAATAGCTTTTCATAAAAATTTTTAACTGAATGATTAATAATTATCAGTTAAAAGCTGAGTAGTAGTGATGGTCAAAATATTGGAGTAAATTTATCCAAAAGTTCTTCTATTGATTGTGATAATTTTCTACTGTCGCCTTTTTGGCATACTGTGAATTATTTTCGATGATATGGTTAATTTGTATCATAAAATTCTTTTTGTTGTGAATTCATTGGTTTCTAGGACAATATTCGTGGTTTATTGTCGTTAGTTTGGGTGTAATGCTCCGAATTTATTGTTCATTAAACAAATTTATGCGAGCTGCTTATTTAATGGCCTAAAAACAAAAATCTCTCCATTAACACGGATGTAGGTCGCAGTTTAAAAGGGCTTAAAACGTGAACTAATACTCTGAATGTGATTACCAGCGAAATGAAGGTCTCCATTTTTTACTCAGTTCACTTATAAAAGGGATATTAAAATTTACCTCGTAAAAGGGTTAGGATTGGAAATGGTGAAAATTATTCGTTTCATAAGAAAAGAAAACGATTGGTACCATTTTTCCATTTTTACATGATTTTTTTTAATAGGTCAGTATGTTTGTATATATATATATATATATATCGCCAAAAATTCGTGTTCATGGTTTTGAGAAAATTACCAAAAGGATAGGGCTGAAATTTTCACGAAAGATAGTCATTGTGTAGGACCACGTCTGATAGGTGTTTAGTACCTATTAGTTTTATAGTTTCTGAGAAAACTAGAGTACAAAAAAATCATGGAAAAGTTGTTTTTCCATAATTTTGAGTAAACTACGAAAGGGATAGGGCTGAAATTTTCATGAAAATTAGTCTTTATATAGGATGAGATTTGATGGAAGTTTGTTGTGTATTTTTTCAAGAGTTTCTGGGAAAACTGGAAAAGAAAAAAGTTTCTTAAAAAGTGGTTTTCCTAGGGTTTTAGGAAACTGCAGAAATGATCGGGCTGAAATTTTCACGATACATCTTTTTTATGCTTGTGTAAGTCTGTTAGAGATTTTATACCTATTAGTCCGCTAGTTTCTGGGAAAACTGGAAAAGAAAAAATTTATATAAAAATAGTTTTTTCAGAAATTTGAGGAAACTACGAAAGAGGTAGGACTGAAATTTTCAAGAAATGTAGTTTTATGTCGGACCAAATCTGAGAGGAATTTTGTGCCTATTGATCATGTACTTGGTTTCCAAGAAAAATTAATTTCTGGATCGAAGCAAGTCGCCTGTGTTACGTGAAGTATCTTTTTCGTACTTAAGATGCAAGAATTTACGAGCGTTTTTTCTGCATTGCATTAATTGAGGTAATGTTTTTTGTTTTAAATTGTTGATAAAAATTGTCAACTTGGTTTTCTAGCGAAGTATTGCTACGCTATAGTTTTTTTTAGTACTGAGTTAATCGTCCAAATTTCTCGTTCATCGGACTCCGTTTTTTTAAATCATTTTATAAATGAAATTATTTAATGAATAATTGATATCGAGAAAGCAAAAAATGGGGCTTTTTTCAAATTTTCAATGAATTTGTTCAAAAAAGTTACTAGAATTTCCTTGTGGAGGCCCCGCAACGTAGCATTAACACTGTCTCCAGGTTGAGAAAATAAAATGTTTCCTAATTAAATTATATTTTCGAAATATTTCAAGATCAGTTATTTTTAGTTGACCAAAATCAACCCTTTATCTATTGCCGAACACTAGCGTGTTATTGAATTGTAATTTGAAATGAATTTAAAATTTTAAGGAAAGTTCAACATTAGTATGAAATAAATGGAAAAGTTTATGAAGAAATATGCTTCTTTTTAAGTAGAACATTTTGTAAATCAAAAAAAATTACTCTTCAGTTCGTGAAAAAATTGGTCATAGGTAGGTAATTTGATTATTTTATGATGAAAGATTCTAGAAAAAATTATTTCAGAAATTTTAGAGGCTTATCTCTTATTCCTTCACTCTGTACTTAAACTTGTGGATTGATTATTTATTTGAGTAAATACAGAAAATATTGATTTTAATCCTTTGAAGATTATATTGACCCTTCAGTTTCCAAAATAATATCGAAACGAAATTTTTTTAAACTATTTATTATATAGACAGTCTATATATATTCTGCTGCCTAAGTATGAATCGAGAGAAAAAAATTTTTCATAAATATTCATATATATTGAAGTTATCCTACGTACATTCATACATCTATTATTACTACATTTCCTCATTCTTAGAAAATGATTTTTCATCGATGTAACAATGTTCCAATTCTAGTTGATCATGATAAAATAATTACTTATTTCTAGTGAACCGTTTTTGATGAATCTTGAAAACTTGAATTGGTGATAATTTTCTATCGGTAAAACAATAAGACGAACAATTATCAGAATAACGCACATTTTTCTCAAAAAATGAAGTGTTAAGTGAAGTTGTTGTGCCACGCCCGTATTTATGTACAATTTTTGTATTGAATTTGTACGAAGCTATAGGGAAAAAAGTTTCAACTAATTACATAGAATGTGCGGCACACCTGTTTCAACTCCTGTATCTGGTAAACTATCTCTATTCGTGAAAAAATACGGCGTTTTGTTGTTGAAATGTACAATGTAGGAATTTTTGTTTTCTTTTTCTAGACATTTGTTTTTTCCCCATGGTTGTGTATAATGAAGTATTTTTTTAGCAAATTAATATACGGGTATTGTTAGTGCAATTGCTATTTCTCCCCATAGTCAATTCATTTGTTTGTATTTCAAAAAAAAATAAAAAGAAATTCGACTAAGGAAAATCTGTTCCTGGATTCCAATCATTTCCGATTGTTTAACGTCTTTAAATTTATTAGATTTAATCGTTGCATGCCGCAGTTTAAGTAAATTTGAATCGACTATTCACAAAAAAATTTTTTAATTTTGAAATTACTTACCAAGAAACTCATGGTGTAAACCTTTTTATAGAGCCGTCAAAAGCCGCAAAGTCGCTACTGAATTTTCATCAATTAAAACGTGTCATCTTCATTCTCCTGAAATAGTGATTACATTTTTTTCCAATTATTATTATGAAACATTCTATTATACGTGTATCCTGTTCATGGAAATTTTTTCATTCTCATGGGACTAAATTTAAATCTGCCGTTCATCAGCAGGATTTTGTTTTTATTCTGAAATATTTCCATTAAAACAAATTAGGGTTTTTCTTGTTAAATAATTTTATTTATTTTTCGTTGTTACATCTATGTTGATATTTCATTTTTTTTTTTGGTCGTTGCAGGTAAAGAACGTTTTTGTTCAAGATAATGTGTATGCTAAATTGCATATCCTCTCGATTTATTAAAATAAAGAAATGTCAACTGCATAAAACAGTGGGTAAGCGATGTATCAGTTTCTTATGTCAGCGTTTTTAATGATGTTATTTAATTTTATCCCTTTGTAAGTGCACCGCAGCTAAAGTACCTCGTCGGTGCCATAGCGCCTGATAGATGCAGGTAAACTAAACTTCTCAGCTATGATGACAACAGCTTAGGGGGATAAATTTTAGAAGTAATATTTGTGGTTAAATGGGAATTAAAATAAAATGTTTTATAGATTTTTAAATTTCTTGCTTTTATATTGAATTTGAGGCTATGTTCTAAATTCAACCAAATTTCAAAAAAAGAAAATAGGACTTCGATTTTACCTTTATCTGTATCATCTGTAGATATGCAGAGTGAATGTTCTGAAATAGTCAAATTTAATAAGTAGCTAATAATGACATAAATTTTTGAGAATGACAGCGAAAATTTTTGGGCTGTACATGTTATATTTATTCCTGCGTAGATTATTTTCATTATCAAAACTTGAGGTTTGCTTTTGCCTCTTCGGACTTCTTCAAGGTACATAGATTACTTTGTTATTAGATACGCTTGATCATCGTTAGGCTTCGGGTACGACTTGAGCATTAATATTTATGCTCACGCCCATTATCAAAAAATTTTAATGCTGGGCATGAGACGTGAGCGTTTTGACATAGCGATGCTCAATGCTCAACGCTCAGGTTTTGTCCGAAGCTTTAGTATTTTAATGTGAGTAAAATGACGTCACACGTAGGAAGCTTAATACACAAAATATCAATCTACTTCACACTCACTCAGTTATATGTGTGCTAGTGGGTGTGAAATACGTCACATGTGGGAAAATGAATATCCTCATAATACTCACAGTCGAGGCTACCTAGGTAGTAAAAGTCTAGACTTTTCTTTATTAGAAACATGGAATGAATTGATTTTATAATAATGTTGTCAAATTCACTTCTTTACGGTTTATCGAGCATTTGCTGCGTTCTGTGTTTTACTTACTCTTGAGAAAATGCACCTGTGAATGTGAACACACGTATCAATTCGATGGATCGAAAATTTTTTTAATTTATGAAAAAAAATCTTAATATTCTTCAGTTTTGATTCGCATTAAATTTTATTTTTTACTCCCTTAATCTTTATTTACATTACATTCCTTGCATTCTTTAAATTTTTATTCTTGAAATTATTGAACAATAAATTATGCTGAAAATTGACTGCTTAAGTTAGCTTCGCTATTTTCATTTCTATTGTTATTAAGTAAGTTTTCTTACGTCTCCTTAAAGGCTGAAAATTATTCGGTGAAGAGCAGAAAAATTGACTGAAATTTTTGAATAATTTAGTACTTCTGAAATGAGGATCAAATAAGTTGATAATATTATCTAACTAATTGAAATTTTCATTTTTGTATGATGGCAACAGGTATGTTTTAGTCTCTGAAATCCGTTTCACTGCTATGGCTAAGCTAGAAAGACATTTTTTAGCTTAGAGGCATAGCCAGGATTTTATTTATTTATTTAATTTTTTTTCGGGAATGGCTGAGTGGGTTTGAAATTTTTACCCAGTTTCGTATTGAAATTGACTTTATGGTAGAGTTAAAGGTGCTGAAATGATTAAAATAGCCTTTTCATGACCAAAGAAAACGATTGGTACCATTTTCTCATTTTGAATAAATTTTTTCAATATACCTACTTAGTACATGCATATACGTATCGTCCAAATTTTGTGTCCACGGTGTTCATTTAACTGAAAGAGGTTGGGCTGAATTTTAACGAAAGAATATGAAGAGCGGTTTGATAGTTTAGTGGTTATTGGTTCAGATTTTCTGAGAGAAAAAAAAAGAAGAAACAAATAATTGCTGTGAAAAATTTTTTTGCAATATTCTGAGAAAACATCGAAGTAGATTATGAAAATGATCTTCTTAAATTGTTCTCTTCAGCTAAACTACACTACCTAGAAATTCAATTTAATATTACTTCGTTGCATTTTTTTGTGCTGCGTCGTAATTACCTTATTTGTTTGTTGCGCCTGCATAATGGAAGTATGCAATTTAAGTTACATCCTAAAAAATATCAAGTTATCGTTGGTATTGTTTTCAAATATTTAACATACCCTTGCATGGTGCTTACCTGTTCAATCGTAGGTAAAATTAAACCATCAAAATGCCTGGTGTCAGCTTCGAGAAATTATAAAATCAAATTGGAAAAATTTAAATTAATTTCATGGCGTAAAGCATTGAAGTCCCCAACATCCCTTGTCAATTCGTCAATCTTTTTATGTTTTTCAGAATAAAAATTTAATGGCTTCCGTATAGTATTATAAACTCATATTAAGAATATTTCCTCAACTGAATTTTAATGTGAATAAGTGTTAACATCTATTTTAATTTAAAATATATTTTTCAATAGTATAAGTAAATGAAAACAAATCTTTTTGAACCATATGGCTACTTTCAATTTTTTGACAAAAAATTATTCTAGTCATCTGAAATAAAACTGAATAGACTGCATGATTACAAGCTACATTACCACAATGTTAATTTCTTTTTAATATTGTTGGCCTAATTTTTCGAACTATATTGCTCATTGTTTTTACCACAAAATTATGTACGTCCTGGATCTATGCTCTATTATCTCTTCCTCTCATGTAAATCCGCGACCTCGAAAGATGCGAAGTTGAAGGACAAAATTATGATTTTTGGTGACTACCTACTTATTCGAAAATTATTTTTCAGTGCATTTTATGTGCAGTCGTATTTAGTAGGGCAAGATCATGCCATTTTGAACAATTAGTTCGTAAAACACTCCTAGTATGTGCAATGTATATGATTATTTAATTTCATATATTTAAAATACGACCGTATAGTTGAAATAAACAGTTTTCATATTCGTCACGTTGGGAATATCCTCGTCGATTACGACAGTATTGAGTATTCTTTCTGCGATTTCGTGATTTTTTCAGTAAAAAGTTCATGATTAGTTGTAAAGAAAATTTCCTGAATGTTACAAAGTGAAAGTTTAATTCGAAACTTGTGATCCACTTTGTTTACTCTTCCGGTAGTCCTGAAATAAATATTCGTAAATCATTTTATTTTAATCATATTTGGAGTAAATTATTTGTTTTTGCGATATTTAGCATAAATAATGTGAATGTGTTTTACCTAGTTTATTTCTGTTTGAAATTAAGTTACCCTTTATTTAATTCCTATTCAGATACTGGGTAATTTTGCTACATAATTGTGATGTGTTTGTCCAAGAACACGATCAAGGTTTTTTTCCCCCAATTTTCGAAATAAACTATAACGCAATATTTTTAAAATTAAAAATTCATCTCAAACCGAAGTCTATTGTTAAAAGTTACTCGGAAAAAGATTTGTTTCGAATATCATGTGGAATATTTTAAGAATAATAGTGAGTAGTTTCTAATTTAATTCATTATAATCTCCGGGGATGTTTGATTATATTCATATAGGTACTAATATAAATAGAGGAAAATTTATAAAAATGTTTGACCAGGTTAATCTCAATATTGGATTGGTCGATTTTGATGAATTTTTGTCTACTTATTATTTATGAACCGGGGAAGGTTGTAAGGCTTGCTTTTATTGTTTTATCACCCTGAAAACTTATTTATGAAAGAACGGAAGATTAATATCAAGATTAAAATCACTGCGTGTATGATGTGGAAAAAGGGAAAACATGCAAAATTAATACTGCTGCATTTAGTACTGTGGGTTCACCTCTAAAACCCACAGGCGAATTGTCCTGCGCGTCTTGGACCATTCTCTCCGCCCATCGTTTACAGCGGGTGTTGCAAGCCTTTGCTTTTTCTCCATATCGATTGTGGTAGAAGCAAAGAGCTGCTGACCAGTTCGGATCTAGTTTCTTGGGAGATTTGGATCTCCTCGGAGGTGTTGGACTCCTATTTTTATCATCTCTCCGTCCTCGAGAGCGTGACTGCCTGTTATTATAGCTTTTATTTCTATTGGGGTTACGTCCCCTGCTCTTGGATCTGTTGTTGAAGTTACTCCTAGCAGATGTATAGTCTCTAACCTTGCGAGTTTCCATTTTTAACTCGGCTATTTCGGCTCGGAGCTTACTCAGTTCGTCTGCTGGGGCTGCTGTTGCTTGGATGGCAGGTTTCCCTGTGTACTCCATTGCAGTTTCTGCAGCTTTGGCTAGTGCTAGAAGGTCGTCATCGGTCCTTGCATTAGTCAGATTTAGAGCACCCAGCGATTGCACCACCGAAGCTGGTAGCTGCTCACAGAATCTATCTGCAATTACCATTGGAGAGACATGGTTATCACCTTTTTTAACCAGTTTTGTCATAAAAACAGTTGGTTTGTCGTCTCCAATTGACATCCCACTCAATAATTGCCTTATTTCCTGGCGTTGAGTGGTACCAAAGGTTCTTCTTATTTTCTGAATGAACCATTCGTACGGGTCTTCCTCATCTTCCAGACAGTCCATTATGTCTGGGCAGGCCCGAATTATTTCGGCTGGCATACTACTGCAAAGTAGCTGGTAGCGTTCTTCACGGGGAATTTGCTCAACCCTGAAGCAGCCTGTCAGTTGCATGAGCCATGTTTCTACGTCTTTGGGCAAGAACGTAGGAAGTTCAACTCTTCTTTTCTTATTTTGGAGGTTGCCAAACAATTTCTGTTGTTTGTCCAAGGCTTCTTCTACACTAGCTTTAATTAGATCTTGAATGAGTTTTTCTTGATTTTCAGCTTCTTTGGAAGCGATGGTTCGAACAGCTGCTTGCCTAGCTATATTTTGAGCTGGTTGATTGGCAGTTTCAACAACATTTTCATCTACCATTGCGAATAGATTCAACTCGTTAGAGGATCCTAGATTTACAAATCGTGGGTTACCACGATTGGTGAGACGTTTCCTTATTTTTAGGCGTGTTCCGTTACCCTTCCAAGTGGACAACGTTTATTTGAAAAGAGGGGGTTAATTTCCCACAGTCAGTCTCCAAGTGAAGAGTCCAGCGAAGATTTCTGCTAGACAAGCGCGATTGCTCGC
The DNA here is from genome assembly GCA_011428145.1 of Ericerus pela. Taxonomy (NCBI): domain Eukaryota; kingdom Metazoa; phylum Arthropoda; class Insecta; order Hemiptera; family Coccidae; genus Ericerus; species Ericerus pela. The sequence goes on from WOFM01000511.1 coordinate 265,366, forward strand.
ACTAGCAGGCCAGCGGTATTCCGCCAGCTAGCGTTTTCACGCCTGCTTCCTAAAAAAATTCCCAACGTAAGAGATCACGTCGGGGTCACCAGGCTGTGGGTTCACCTCTAAAACCCACAGGCGAATTGATTTGGACTTGTGTGTTCGGGTGTTACCGTTTTGGTAAGGCAGCCAACCTTTTACAACATTCCTGAACTGGCGACTAACGAAAGACATCGCCGGTGTATATGTTAGGCTAAACACGCATGTCATCCACGAGTATCAGAAGATAGGCGCGTGTTTCATGTTTAGCCTAGACCTCGGCATGTGTGTATTCGTATGCACGTTCGCGCTAGGCTATGTTCATAACACGTCGGCTAAACATAGAACAAATTTCGTTGCTCGTCTGTTTAGCCTAAGTGCTACAAGCGCCTAATTGTTTTTTAACGTTCCTAGACTTGATTGTGCGGACTTGGTGATGGACCAAGTCCGCGGTCTGTCAACTGGGGCCGAGCCCCGAAAGAAGGGAGGACATGGTCCCCACAAGTACGTCAGCGTCTCATAATATTTTTCACAATAAAATGGAGACAAAAGGCTTTTTTGAGTGTGTGTAAGTACTTGTAAGCAAGCAAATTATTTTGTATCAAAAACCAACAAACTAACAGAATTTCTTGAAAACCGCCGGAACATCTTTTTGATATTTTTTTGTAAATATTAAAAGTAAACCATTGCACGGAAAAAGTATGAAAAACGAATTTTGAACCCTACCTATGTTTTTAAATCTAAATGTCTATTATTTTGTTCTTTTATTCAGTGGGTCTTTGTGAAATTAATCTGCTAAACCCTGATATCTTCTGTATCAGTTGTCTTTCTTATCGAAGAATCATAATTGAGGTCCATTTAACCATATTGTTAGTATTTTTGTGTATATTTGAGGAACCAATGATCTGATGTTGATGAAATTCAGATCACATTATCCTCAAACATTGAAAAATAAATCTTATAAATTTCACTGTTGTATCGGCTTCATTTCAGAGAAATTTTATTCTCAATAAATTGTGTTTAAACAAATTTCGCATTCTCTCCATAGTTCCGGATTTTCAACTGTAACTCAAGATCCAACTAACAAATTCTAACGAAATTTCATCCAAATTATGTTCAAACATGACCAAATGATCTACTAAAATTTCAGTGTTGAGTATTATGCAGTTGCCAGAGGAAATTTATTCGCAACACAGTAACCATAGCTGAAAACAAAGTTGCCCAGAACTAAAATACCATTTCAGCATTGTGGTACTTTTCATAAATTATGATTATCATTGCATTTCCAATTTTAATTATACCTTCTAAATGAAACAATAAATCTCATTCAATGTTATACCTAATTAATTAATTATAAATTAACTTCAATTTATATCATCAATTTTCAGTTATCAGCAAATATGTAATTCCAGTAAACAAACAAAAATATATTTCAATAACAAGTCACCACTCTAGGTATCTTGACAATTTTAAACATTGTATTTCGTATGGAGGTGAGGAGTTGTTCTTACACAAGAGTTAGTTACGTTTAAGATGTGTGTACAAGATGTTAATGTTTTTGTGGAATACCTTGTCGTGAGAGATATTCACACGTAGAAGGTAATCTACAGCTTTGCTTGTTCTGCCACTTCATACATTGTAAGTATGGGAGAGCCAAACCCAAGGCAAACACTGGCAATGTTGTAGCCTGTTTTGAGAGTTTATATAGTGGATTTGGCACACACACACATATGTATATTTACATATGTATATGTGTTTTGGAAAGTACGTCATTTCTTATTTATTGCTATAGCAATTGATAAGAAATGACATAATACATTTGTGTATTAGTCCGAGACATCGCCGAGATCTTTATCTATAATATTGTTATCGGCCAAACGTTGTATCTTACTTGCCTGTATGTGCAAGTAAGAACATACGAACAAACAAAGTGTATGTATGATTTTGGATGTAATGTACTTGTATGAAATTACGTTGTGCATACGAGATATATATAGTCCCAGTAGTATTAAAAATTTGAAATTTATATTGTAAATAAATTTGTTTTATTTCATCATCATAAGTTTACAAACATGGTATCAGAGCTCAGTTCAATTTTTTTCATTTTTTTGAATGTATTGACAGTTAAAGTTTGCTGAAATGCTAAATTTTTTGGCTGAGTACAAATCCTTTATTGTCATTGTTCTAGTTTAATCATGCTGTAAGGCAAAATTCATCTATTATATTTCAAACTGTTTTTTTTTTCACTTTCATTGCCAAATTTTGTTGGTTGTTGTCGTACAAAGGAAATATGTCTGGGGAAGATGTCAACAACTGGAATCCAAAAAAGTTTGATGGTTCTGATTATTCTAAGCTTCGACTTAGTTTCATTCTTTTTATGAAGAAGCAGGAATGATATTCCATTTTTCAAACTGCCAGGCCTACAGCAGATGAAAATAAGATTGCAACTTGGGACAAAATTGATATTGAAGTTCAAAGCACTTTGGTTAATGCTACATCTGACAAAATTCTCGATGAAATTGGGCATGAAACTACTGCTGAAGGTATGTTAGATATTCTTAATTCAGTTTATCAGCAGAAATCTCTTATGCGTATTCTTGCCAAAAAAAGGCTATTAAATTTAAAAATGAATGATGGTGAAGATGCCCAGGAATTTTTTAGTCATTTTGAGAAATAAATAAATGCTCTGAAAGATGCAGGTGAAACTGTTCCACCTGAGGAAAAGCTGTTGTATTTGTTGTTAATTCTGCTAAATAAATATAATCATGTCATTGATGTTTTGGATGCTCGGCCTGAAGATAAACAAACTGTTAACTGTGTCAGAGGCAAGATGATGTTTGATCATTGTAAAGCAGACAGTACACTTGAAGTTGGAAGTGATAGTATTGTGTTAAAAGCCCAGGTCTTCAGTCATCCATCTTGTGTGCAGAATTCAAATGGTGAAAATCAAGAGGCCTACAAATGTCATCGATGGGGCCTTTCTGGTCATTATCAAAAAGACTGTAGAGTGAATTCAAATCAAAATGAAGCTGGTTTGAGTTCAAACAGAAAAGCTGAAAACTGGTCAAAAAGGAAATTCAACTTGCAGAAACGTAGCTACAAATGAAACAGAGGTTGCTGCTGATGAAGTCAATGCATTCCAAATTTGAGTCATGTCATCAAATATGTCCACTGATAGAAATGGTCCTCGTAACATTAAAAAAATTTGTTGGATCCTCAATAGTGGTTGCACTGACCATATAGTATGTACTGGTATGTATTTTTATTGTAAATCAAAATTGACTGCACCTGCTGACATAAAGGTGGCAGATGGTTTTATTTTAAAAGGTTATTTTATTGCTAATATTTATATGTATACTATTATTGATGGAGAGAAAAAACTTATTGATCTTAAAAATGTGTACCTTATTCCTGAAATTTACAAATTGTGGGTTACCACGATTGGTGAGACAATTCTTTATTCTTAGGCATATTCTGTTACCCTTCCAATTGGACAACGTTTATTTGAAAAGAGGGGGTTAATTTCCCACAGTCAGTCTCCAAGTGAAGATTCCAACGAAGATTTCCGCTAGACAAGCGCGATTGCTCGCACTAGCAGGCCAGCGGTATTCTGCCATCTAGCGTTTTCACGCCTGCTTCCTAAAAAAATTCCCAACGTAAAAAAATCACATCGGGGTCACCAGGCTGTGGGTTCACCTCTAAAACCCACAGGCAAATTGATTTGGACTTGCGTGTTCGGGTGTTACCGTTTTGGTAAGGCAGCCAACCTTTTACAACATTCCTAAACCGGCAACTAACGAAAGGCATTGCCGGTGTATACATTAGGCTAAACACGCACGTCATCCGCGAGTATCGGAAGATAGGCGCGTGTTTTGTGTTTAGCCTAGACTGCGGCACGTGCCTATTCGTATGCACGTTCGCGCTAGGCTACGTTCGTAACACATCGGCTAAACAGAGAACGAATTTTGTTGCTCGTCTGTTTAGCCTAAGTGCTACGAGCGCCTAATTGTTTTTACATCCGTAGACTTAATTGCGCGGACTTGGTGATGGACCAAGTCCGCGGTCTGTCGACTGGGGCCGAGCCCCGAAAGAAGGGAGGACATGGTCCCCACAATTATGATTGTTGTTTGTACTTTAAAATTGTTAATGGAAACCTTTTATGCTTAATCTTGTTTGTAGATGATTTGTTGATTTTTTTGCAGGAAGAGAAACTAGTCATTAAATTGAAAAGTAAACTAAATGGAACCCAATACAAAATATGCCATTTTATGTTTTTGTACCCACTAACTTTAGTTCATATTAGTTTAATACAGAATTTCAAATCTACTATATTCTATATGCAATTTAAAATTTTTAAAGTCTGATAGCAAATTCAATCAGTAACCAAAAAAACTCCAATAATAGTATTTGCAGAAATTGGTTGAATTTCATATATTTGGTTCATAACTTTGGATTTGGTATTGATTTTATTTTGACAAAAATGTAATGAGACTACTTCTTTCAAATGAATCCTGAATTATTAAAATCATTTCAGCTTTTTCTGAGTAATCCGTGTACATAAATTTGAAAAAATATATACCTTATTATGAGCATAGAACCTCCTCTTTTTTTAAAGTCAGTTATAAACTCTTATTTGCCCAAAATACGTTTTCAATGATAACTATAGGTCGATATATGAGGCAAAATAAGAGTTTTCTCACCAATATAAATAAAAAAAAAAAATATTTTCAGTAATATATGTCAGAAAATGTGTGATTAAGTTCTACCTTTCAAGGTTTAAAATGTAGAATTTCTAACTAAAGAGCAAAAATTTTTTATTAGGAGTAAACCAAGGATTTGTTCTTGCAACAAACATGTTTGACTCCTCCAGCCAACCAATTAGATGCCTTTTTTTATCGCAGATGTAAAAAGTAGCAAAATATTACATTTTTCATCACCGATTCCAAAAACAGATATTTTTGTGGGTAATAATTATAAGTGAATTAATAAATTTTAACCCAATGTCAAAAAATAAAATTTCGCATTTGGGCTGCTTTGAACTTTGTTGGATTATTAAATCACTGTCTTAGCCATGCATGTGCACCATGATAAAATTTCTGCGCTTTCTGAAATTTTGAAAAATTGATTGTCTAGTACAAGTTGCATCAACATTTCAATTTTGAAACAAACTTCTCTTATTTTATTCACTGTTCCCTCAGCTTCTATTTCAGTTAGAGAGTGGGGTTGGTATTGCTGGAAATAGGATAAACATAAAAAATTTCTGTTTAATTTTTTAATATTGTCTTTAGCTATTTGAAATTCAACAAATGAAAAAAACGCGAATTAATGGAAAATTTGCTGGTTTTTGGAATCTAGAAATCTCTCATCTTTCATTAGCTCTGGTCATTCTAAAATGTGCACTGTATCAAAATCATTTATAGATGTGGAGGTTGGTTATGAGCAGTGTTGGATAGGCTATTTTTCTCCTACCAGGAAAATCTATAAAGGGCGCCCAGTTTTGTTTTATTACAATGGCAACCCTAATGATCCCCTTTACCAAAACAGTGTCTATACAGGTATAAGAAAAAAATAGTCATAGTCCTTAATGACGAGTGTTTTTTTTTTTTTTGATTGTACTCGAAGTATTGAAATTTTTTTTATTTTAAAAGCAAAGGGTGCCAAAAACTTCTCGGGTTAAAGGCGCACCGAGAAACTCTCGGTAGCCCAGTGGGCCTATCCAACACTGATTGAGAGAGAGGAAAAAGTATAGATGCCCATTGTTATGCAATGACGAGCATAATTTTGTGGAGTAAACAGACATTATTTTTTGAATTGACAAGTGTGGATATAACTCACAATGTCACCCACTTCTTAGCATGAACAGAAGTATAGTGACTCGGCAGCTGCTATTTAAACTAGAGAGCTAGAGTTGATATTGCTGGAAAAAGAGTTTGCTCAAATTTTCTTTCTATGTAATCGTTTAATCCTCTTTAGCTGCTTAAAAATAAAAAAGCAAAAAAAAAATGCATACTAATAGAAAATTTGAAGTTTTTTTGGAATCTAGAAACTTCCCCTATTTCAATCAATAATTCATCAGCTGCTATTCAAGTTAGAATGCTAGGGTTAATACTACTGGAAAGAAAATAAAATTTAATTAAATCTGTAGTCTATAAAATTTTTTATTCATCCTTAGCTACTTGAAAATGAACAAATGGAAAAATGTAAATTAATGAAAAATTTGTTTTTGTTATATGCTTTTATTGTAGTTCTAAAACGTTCATACTTGGCTAGTTTTCAGGCTACGAACCCGCCCAACTTAGTGGATTGTCATATGAAATTCTAATGATATTCTTATGTGAAACTATCTGGTAAATTGAAGTTTATTTTAAATTAACTTTAGAGGGGGGATATATGCCCCCTCTCCAACCACTTTAGTTACAAATCCTAGATGACCAAAATAATATACATGTGCGTGTACATCCAATGTTTGATAGTTGGAAAAATATTATGAGCTGCGTTTGATAGGATTACACTAACTTACACCAGCCTACACCAGTAGGGATATTCCACAAATATTCAAATAAAACTTGGCGTAGTCATATAACATTCTGAAATTTGTGGAATCGCTCTCCTGGTGTAGGTTGGTGTAAGTTGGTGTAGTCCTATCAAACAGGGCTATGCAGTAAGCTCTTAGTATACAGTATATGTATATACATATATACATACCTATATATAATAATGATCAGAGCACCTAATTTTTTCTTGTATTTTCTCTCACCATTATCTCGTGATTAATTCGTTTTAGGTAAAATCTGGTAGTGGAAATGAATTTTTTGTTAAAAAATAGAAAGGTCATCGCTGAGAATTTTTTTATGCCATCATTAGTTTTTGAAGTAAATGACAAATTAAAAAATCACAAATTTCTCATTAATTTGCAATTTTTTATGGCCAATTTGTGAAAAACTAATGGCCATAAAAAAATTAATTTTGATATAGAACTCAAGCAAATTTTCTCCTCTTCAGTAGTACTAACCTTCTTTGTGGCTTAAATAGTAACTGAGAAATCGTGAAGTGAGAGAAGACCAGTTTTTTTCAAAATTAAAATGTTGTGAATCTTGCAAAAAACATGTGTAAATGAACAAAAATTGGGATGGCTAAAAACTTAAAATGACAGATAGACTTAACCATCAACAGAATAGTACCCAAAGTAGCTCGCTCACCAAAATGTGAACAAGGTTTATCGTTACAAAATATTTGCTTCAAAATATTACGTAGTATTGTACTAGTCCATTTGGGAGTTCTGTAATCTGGTTTGATTGTTGTCTTGTAATCACTCGTATAGCAAATTTGTTCTCTATTTAAAAAATTCTGAGCTTCGGCTCATGGTTAGAATGTGAAGTTTTGAATCAGAGAGGCTAATGTTCTAATCCTGGTGATGTCACCTGGTCTCAGTGTGATTTTTTTAAATTAAAAAAAATATTTTGCTCTCATAAAAGCATGTTTTCTGAAAATTCAGTTTTAACGTAATTTGTTGTACCTATTGTTTAGATCATTGACTGACTGACAAATCTAATGGAGAAGTTTTCAATCAAAAACCTGGTTCTGTTTTAAAACACAAGCGTTAGTAGTACAGATTTTCTCTTTTTTGCAAATATTTCTCCAAATTGTTCGTCAGCTAGTTCTGTTTTTCATTAGGTATCATAAAAAACCCATACACTGAAGAGTTGGCAGCTGTAGACAATAGAAATTAAAACCCTTTAATAATAAGTCAGGTTAAAAACGAGTTTTTAAAAAATGCACTTTTATAATTTGAAGAAGAAAATAACGGCGAAAGAGAAAATAAAATTTCTCACTTTTTTTCCGAGACAGAAACGAACAAAAATTGAAAAAACAACTGATGTGTGCATGTGAGGCAACACGTGAAAGCAGCACTGAAGTTGGTCATCCGGTGTACTTCAACAAATTGAATGAGTAGAATAAAAACATAAAAAAAAGGGTTGTTTACTGCACTCTAAAGAATATGTGAATTTTAATGTACCTTTTTGTTCTTTTTCAAACTCAGATCCCACAATAACAGCAAAACCTGTACATGGTATCCATTTCTTGGATTTTAGTCCGGTGGAAAAAATTTAACATTTGTTTGTCAGTCTGGTTACAATAGTATATATAGTTGATGGTTTAAATCTACATTTCAAAAAAAAATTTCTTGGTAGAATTATGTTTTTGAGGGTGTGTTGCAAAAAATAATGTGTGACACTTATGCAGTTTGGACTGTATATAACTGTATGGACTGAGCTTATAAAGGTGAGTGGTGTTGTGAGATTAAAAGCAACATAATAAGTATCATTGGAGGAATAAGATGATTCTTATCATGAGAAGTGTGGCAACTTCACTGTATTTGAACTTAAAATTTTCAGGTTTAGTTATACCTCTATTAAAATCAATTAATTTCTCAGTTTTTGAACATACTCAAATATGAAAAATGTTAAAAATTGTCGATTAATAAGGTTAATTTCAGTACTAATTGAATTACAGGTGAGTAAACTTTCTGTTAAAATGATGTTTTTTTGTTCAAAAGTAATATTATTTCAATTAGATCAAGTTATGTAAGTGTGGACTCATTGAATAATCCGTAATGTCTTAATTGATTAAAGACCATATACTTCATTTTTGTTTGATTAGGTCTTATATATTATAGTTTTATTAACAGGTGATCTGGACTGAAAGACTGAATATCCTATATTTCATCATAACTGTACTCCAAATGTTTCTAATGAAATGAATGATGGCTTATTCGATAAGGCACAACATTCCCAGTATGTCTAGCTCCACCAGATATCATGATCGTTTTGTTGAATGAGAAAGGAATAGACTCGGAAAGTATTTCTTTTTTCCTATTTACCTGTTACTCTGGTCCAAGTGGATTCATTTGATCAAGTGTAACGTCCGGATTATTTTATCCTTTCATTCATTATCGTAACTTCATTAAGTGGCAAAATATTATTCTAGTTCATATAAAAAGCAGGAAACCTTCCTCCAGTGATACTTATTTTGATATTTGCCTTCATCTTTTTATAACCATGCTTAGTCCATAAAGATAACAATATAGTTATGTATAGTTAAAGTCGTGCAGAGTAGGTGATTGCTATTCATTTCAAAATTACTTACTTTTCGCACTTCTATCATAAATAACTACTAGGAATACATTTTCTGCACGATATGAAATCCACAAAGCAGCTGTTCCTTGCCTTTTGCTGAGTGCGCTACTAATCATGAAATTCTTGTTTGTTTTTTTACTTACCGAATAGATTTAGGTTCATGTTGTTAAACTCTTTGTGTTCAGAATTGATTAAATTAGCCATTCAGTTGTGACTGTACCTCTACCTAATGGTGCAGAGTTGAGAGGAATATTAACAAATTGAGAGTGAGTGAAGGCAGCAAATGATAATTTGAACCTTATATGATTTCTCTGGTGTATTTCCGCTGTATCTTAGAAGCGAAGAAGTGAATGTTTGGTAATACTCGAGTGTTAAGAAAAAATGAGTGTATATAATTTTTTTTTAAAGAGTAAAATGTTATTAGCATTTTCACAGTTGGTATTTTTAAATTAATAATTACGGTCATCCGTCGGGTGTACTTGGTTTTTTTTTTAAATCATTTTTGCATTGCATGCTCAATATTTTCCGTAAATATATTCAATAAGTAATTAGGTAATTCGATGTTGACTTTCTCAGAGGTAAGTTAGAGTTGACGGGTCTCGTAAATTACATCTACTTTTAATTTTTCTCATATTTTTTTCTTTTGTTCATTTATTGTTGGTTTTTTGATTTTGTTTTTAGGACAAACGGATGTGCTGGTATGAATGCACGTTTTTATCTTTTATTTTTTCGTATTCTTTTCCTTTTTACGTATGTGTGACTCTTTCTTTCAACCGGACTCTTTTATATTGAATAAATTAGGTCGAGAAATCGAATATTTGCAATTACGATCACGAAGGCGACAGCAATTCCTGATCCATCTTTCCTACGCAGTAAAAGGTCAATTGAGTTTCTTAATTTATTCGTGAATAGGCTAGGGCCACGATATATTCAATTATATAGGATGATGAAATGGTTATTTCTTTTTACGGGTTGGGTTATCGACAGAAAAAAAATGAAAGCGTGTATTGTTTTGGATGATAGCTTTCAGGGTAGCCCATACTATCGAATTATCACTCGAGCTGTTAATTAATGTTTGTTGTTTGTATTTATTCCAGAATAATATACATAATGCCTTTACATTGATGGTATGAAAGCAGATTTATCTAAGTTTTGAGCTATACAAATAGCACGCGTAAACCTTAGATCTTTGGAAACTATGATAAGGCTCTATTAGCAAGTATGCGTATGAGGGTGATAAGAGATTAACTGCCATTTTGTGTTTTGTTTTTTTGTTTTTTTCAATATGTATATATAGTAATAATAAACAATGTAAAATTTCTGAATATACAAATAACATAAGATGGCGGCTCATCTTTTATCGTCCTCATGCCCATAACTGCTAATAAAGAGAGTATTCAAAATTGATTTTAGTGGAGTTTTAGTTGTTTTTTTTTTCCCCGAATATTTTTTGATTGTATAAAAATGCGTTGTTTTGGAGTTATTTATGTTACGAGTTGAAAATATTTATGGTTTGAAAACCCGATTCAGTTGAACAGAATTTGACATAATTAGCGTATTTTTCGAAGTTATGTTCCAATATCATGTAATTGCGGTCCATTAATTGTTTTTGGGGTGATTCTTCCTTCCATTTGTTTTCGCGTTAAGATCGTACCCCTGCATATATTGTATCTAGTTTTGGTTGGTGAATCTTAATTCAGATCTATACTCTGTCCATGCTAAGAAGTGCCTGCCTGATATCATAAATCAAATCCACACTTTTCTGCTTGAAACACGATGTTTGTTTACTTTACAAAATTATGCTTATTATCGTACAATAATGTGCAACTATACCTTTTCCTCTCTCCCCAACTAACCATGTCATCTAAACCGTGATTCACATTTGGATAGTTTTGTAGCTACTAGCGAACTATTTGGAATAATATTCTATTGACAATAATATCAGTTTGAGGTTTTAACCATTTAAGTTAACTTCAGCTTGGCAGACAGTCTTATAACAATCTAATTAGAATCTCATATGGCAAACTGCCAAGTATAAGTTGATTTTAAATGGTTCAAATGACGTGGTGAATTCAACTGTTAACAGAATAGTACCCCAAGTATCTGGTTAGTAGAATAAAAACTAGCCAAGTGTGAACCAGGCCTAAAAGTGATTCTGATGTCACACACTTCTTAATGTGAACAGAGTATAGATAATTTATCTACTTTCATTTAAGGATTAAAAAAATCTTAATTTTTGATTGAAAATTGAAAAATTATAAGAGTGTAATTGAAAAAAAAAAAAATTGTCATAAATATGAGCATATCCACCAATAAGAACTACTTATTAAGATTAACGCAGTCGATTTTTTTTTTTTTTTATTTTTTTTTTATAACCAAATTTATTATTTACCTATATTATACGTATACGTAATATGTACCTATGTGTATAATGTGTAACTAGGGTATGTATGTACCCGTATGTACCATATTATGTATCTTCCAAATTTTGTCTTCATGATTTTGAGAAAACTAAGAAACGGATAGGGCTGAAATTTTCATGAGAGAAATTTCTTATATAGAAACAAGTCTGAAAGAAGTTTGGTGCTTATCGGTTCTGTAATTTCTGAGAAAATTGGAAAAGAAAATTTCTGGAAAAATTTTATGTTCACGATTTTTAAAAAACTACGGAAAGAATGGAGCTTAAATTTTCAGTAGGTATTCTAGTTGAATGCAGAAAATTGACTAAAATTTGAAGAAAAAATTGAGTTTTTAGTAAAAGCTTGATAACTTCTGAAATAATGGATCTTGAACTCTGGGAAGGAGTTCATTAAATTTCTCGTTAAAAAATACATAATTTTCATACAAAAATTTAAAAATTTGAGAAGAAATTAAAATTTGAAGTTTTTTGGTGCTGTCTTCTTTGTCTAAATGTTTTATTCATTATAGTTCTTTTATATTAATCAAAAGTATCTCCTTATCAAAGATTTCGATAAGATGATTATCGGATGACTATGATACGAGTCTCATCGAAGCCTCAGAAAGTAACTTCGGGCTTAGGAGAAATAAATTGCGAGCCCTCTTAGTGCTGCAAGTGAAATTTTTATATGGGAAGGGGTTTATAAAATGAAAAAACTATGTAGCGAGAGAAAAAACATTCTCTTCAAAATTGCTATTTATTTAAAAATATGGCCCTTTCAGGCACTCTGAAAAAGTCCGGGCCTGTACCTTTGGTACTCTTTCACCCCTATTTTCTGAAACCCTAAGTCTCATGAATTGATTCATTGAACTAATTCATGCAGAGTTGACTTATATCGATGAGTCTGAGTTAAACTTCCCACCACAATTACTTAGGTACTGCGTTACATATTCAATGAGAAACTTTGAATGCCACTTACTTATTTTACGTCAGTTTGTACTACAATTCGAGGTATAAACGTTAAAATTTCCGCTGTTCAGTTGGATATCGTTGATCGGTGCTTAAAAGACACGACATTGTTAATGTAGGTCGCAATGTGACAATATAATCATGATATACTGGTAAATATCAAGAGTATAACAGCTGTAACTGAACGCATAACTGTAACCTTTGCCTGTATACGCGTATTTCACGTTAAATTACTCATGATGCGGTGATCATATGTATATACATTAAACTTCGCCATAGTATGGTGAAAAAAATGAAAATAAAAACAAAACAAAAATTCCAGTTAGCTATTAGTTTTGCTTACGCAATATTTTCTTTGTCTTCCAAATGTTGTGCCGTATATGCAATGCCGTGTAATTGACTGGAAATTAATTTTGTGTCCGTTCGCCTCCGCCAAATTAATGATTTGTATTTTGTACTCCTGTTCCTGTTCAATGGATTGCGGAAATAGATGAAGAGATGCAGTAAACCTTTTCGATGCACGAGAACGTTTAAATGTTTGCTTATGCTTCATTTCAGCTCATTTACATTATGAAGTGGTTTTTTCAGTAGCCTAACCCCTATCAAAATCAGTGTATCGGTTATCGGTTGCATGCTAAATATTGTATGTATTATGTTTAGGGCTGATAGTAAATTACCTTCGATACGTTTCCCTCTTTTAACATTGTGTTTATTGCGACGAGTGAAAGTTGGGATGAGATGTTTGCAAGATGTACTGGGATTGGAAACGTGTTGGAGATTACTTTGGTGCTAAATTTGTGTGCCTATAATGATGATTACAGTGTGTGTTTTAGTGTGTAAACATGGAAACTTCGTTCGCTCGTAAGGTGTGACTGAAGTTCTTTTTATTTTAAGCATATCGTCTTTATGGAAGTGTCAATTCAGTATTGATAAAGAGGTTGCAGCTTGCAAATATCTTCAACAATTGAGAGTGTTTCAGAAATGTTTCCTTTTTGCTCATCAGGTTTATATCTTGGATCCAAAATGACTGCGTGATCGATTTTCTAAGTTTAGTGTTTCCTCATAGATTGGAAAATTCATGTTGGGAGATTACTAGTTATTAGTATCCCCTACCCCGTACACAGTTATCCATACAGAACGCTCTCGCACAGTGGCTATGAGGCAGGATTAGGCACGAATCCAAATTTGTTGGGGGATTCGAATATAATTCAATTCATTATTCCTTTTTTCGATTCGAATCCACTAATCTGATTGCTCAGCTCATTATGTATTTTTTTTTGATTGCAGTGATCAAAAAAGAAAAAATCAGATTTCATTGATCTTACATTCAAAATAGAATGAATATTTTGTTTTTTCAAAAAGTTAAAATTTAAATGAGTCGGATTGATTTTCAATTCTAATTCTGTGAAGCAAAATCTAAAATTAATCCTTGATCCTTGGAAAATCATTCGAAAATTTCGGATCCGACGAATCTATCAAACAGATTTAAAGTTCACGAATCCAGTATTTTTTTTGGATTTGAATCACTGATAAGAATCCAATTTGTCTCCGCCATGAAGAGGAACTTCATGGGTTCCCGGGTCTCTGCGGGTTTTGGCTCCAGTTTTGGGGGTTCCAGAATCGGAGTCGGTTCCAGCGGTGACCGTGGAAGAGAGATGATTGGAGGGAGCGGAGTCGTCATCTCAGATAGGACGTTTTCTATAGGAGGAGCTGTATCCATGAGCAGCTCCTCCTCAATCCGGTCCAGCTCCATTTTCTGCTCGATCTTCTGCTGAGTTTGTGAAAGCTCAGTGGTTTTTCAAGCAGTCTGGGAGGTGGCGGACTTTGGATAGGTAATTGGCAGATACATTGGAATATTGTGAGGAAAACAGAGAACCAATAATATCGTTTAGAAAACACATCAGCTTAATAAGACAGTTCTAAAACGGGTGAATTTACTGCTATTTTTGATTTACCATTACACTTTTGTTTTAGCTTTTTCGCATCTTCTTATCAGCTTGTAGAAGGGATAGCGCTTAAAATTCTCGGCCGTATGCAAGTTTTCCGGTTAAGTTCTGATCGGTTTAAGCAAAGTTATGCCTGAAATAAACTCATAGAATATATTTTTCAAATTTTATTACAAAGGAATCTCTGCTTGTGACGTCACAATGTTGAGATTATCTTTGTTTTTGATAATAAATGCACATTGTGATGTTTATTTCCGTATCGCACATGGATTTGTTTATTCCTGTCGTTTTCTTTTTGTTGGCATTCCTAGTTTGCTTATCTCCGGAGTTTCTTTTGTCTCACGGAATTCTGATTTTCGTCGCATTTTTTTAGCGGGTTTCAACTTACATAGCGGATATTACTTTTTCGGGAGTAAATTTAATTTTCTTCGCATTAACCTCTCAGACTTGCGAGAAGGATGGGAATTTTTACATTTTTCACTGCCTAGAGGCCTGCCTCTTTTTTGTGGGCATATGGGGGCCTCTGGATCAAATGTTTTGGTGGTAACATCGTCCGAAAATTTCAGAATTTTTTATTTTTGGTGTTTTCTTTATTTGTGAGTTTATTATTTCACATTTTTTGACAGATTCTTCTATGTTTGTTGGTGAATCCGTCTGTATATTTTCTATGTTCTCTCTCTACAACCTTTTTATTCTTCTATCGTTGCTTACCAGTATGCAGTCTTCAATCTGTCGATTGAAATTGTTCGAGGTTCACCTGCAATGAGTATCACAAAGTTTTTCTCATCTCGTGATACTACTTTGTAAGGACCGGCGTATGGTTTCTCCAGCGCGGATCTCATTTTCTCGTCTCTAATAAATACGTGTGAGGTATTGGCCAAGTGTTTCGAGACATAAATCTTTGACTGGCAATGGTGAGCTGCTTGTTTTAGAAATTATTGGTGTCATTTCGTATATTTTGCACCATGATTTCAGGGCTAACTTCCTTTGATTCTGTGAAGAAGTCCCCTGGGAGGCGTAGCTCTTTGCCAAATGCTAATTGCGCTGCAGAATGACCTGTATCCATTTGTAGGGCAGATTGAAGGCCTAAGAGGATGGTAGGGAGTACATCTACCCATCTCTTTGTATCATGTGACATGATAGAGGCTTTGAGAGCTCTATGCCATCTCTTGATTTTGCCATTGGCTTGAGGATGGTAAGCTGTGGTATGACTGTGTTGAACACCAAGCTTATTAGACAGCTCTTTAAAGAGCGAGCTCTCAAATTGGCGACCTTGGTCTGTGATTATGACTTCTGGTACACCATACCTCACAATCCAGGTATCGTAAAACCTTGCAGTCACTGTAGGGGCTGTCATCTCGTGTAGAGGAATTGCTTCTGGCCATCGTGTTGCCCTGTCTATTATCGTCAACAGGTATCTGTGTCCTTGAGATGGTGGCAATGGGCCTACCAAGTCCATATGTACAGTTTTAAACCGCTCCGTTTGTTTGAAGGATTTGAGAGGTGAGCGAGTGTGTCTTCCTACTTTGGATTCTTGACAGTTCAGGCAACTGTGAGCCCATTTGTTGCAGTCAGACTTCATTCGTGACCATACAAACCTTGCCAAAATTAAATTAGCACTACATTTTGGCCCAGCATGTGACAGATTATGTACACTGTTGAAAGCCAACCTGCGATATTTTGCCGGTAGAAATGGCCTATTCTTACCTGTACTGATGTCACATGTTAATAAAACATCAGTACCGGGAATTTTTCGCTGTCTCAATTTGAGAGTAGTATCATCGTTCGATAACAACTCTTGCAATTCTGCATCCTTAAGCTGTGCTTTAGCTATTTCAGCATAAGGCAATTGGACAGGAGCCGAGATAGCTTCGATTCTACTCAAGGCATCAGCTGGAGTGTTAAGTTCTCCACTTATATACTGAATGTCGGTAGTCAATTGACCAATATAGTCTAATTGTCGTGGTGCTCTTCTGGGTGATGCCGGTTCTGATTTTTGTGTGAAGGCATATGTTAGGGGTTTATGGTCAGTATACACAGAAAAACATCTACCCTCTAATTGGTGCTTGAAATGCTTCAACCCAGCAAAAATTCAGAGCAATTCCCTATCGTATGTGCTATAGTTCTTTTCTGTTTTTGAGAGCTTCCTCGAGAAGAAAGCTAGCGGTAACTTCTTGTTGTCTTTGTCAAGTTGATACAAGGTTGCACCAAAGGCAAAATCAGAGGCATCGGTTCTCACGCATAATGGCAGATTTTTGTCTGGATGAGCCAATAGAGTTGCATTTTCCAGTATATCTTTGATTTTCTCAAAGGCCTGTTTGACTTTTTCATTCCATTCGAGTGGAGTCTTATTTTCTTTTTACTTGTCTTTATTAGTGCAAACAGCTTACTTTGTTCGGCTGCTGCATTCTTCATGCAACGTCTATAGAAGTTCACCATCCCCAAGAAACGCCTAAGTTCAGCGACATTTGAGGGTTTTGGGAAGTTCAATATTGGCTCTACTTTGGTCTTCAAGGGGGAAATGCTTTTGGTCGAGACTTTGTAGCTGAGGAAGTCAATTTCAGTCTGTGCATATAACCTTTTACCTACGTTGATAGTAAGCCCGGCAGCGTGTATATGCTGTATGACGGCTCTTACATTCTCCTCATGCTGTTGCTCACCGCCTTCAGAACAAATGCAGATATCATCCAAGTATGCATATGCAAATGGCAATTCCCTAAACAGTCCATTGATAAATCTGTGGAAAGTTTGTGCTGAATTGCGAAGTCCAAACGGCATTCTAAGGTATTCGAATAGTCCAAAGGGGGTTATAACCACTGTCTTTGTACGTCCTGGTCAGCCATAGGAATTTGGTGGAATGCCCAGTTGATGTCTATTTTTGTGAACATCGATTTACCCTTCATATTCGCATTGAAGTCCATTATATTGGGGACTGGGTAGAGATCAGGAACTGTTTTGGCATTTAAGGCCCTGTAGTCTCCAACAATTTGCCACTCTCCACTTGCTTTTTTGGTCATGTGGATAGGGGAGCTCCATGAGCTTTTTGAGGGGTGACATACACCCTCTTTGATGATGCGATGGAAGTACTCCCATGCTGCTTTGAGTTTGTCAGGTAGTAACCATCGTGCTCTAGCATGGCAAGGTGGTCCTTTAGTCTCTATGTAATGAACTGTGTCATGTTTATAGGTAGGATGCCTGCAAATTGATGGTTGAGTGACTCCAGGATAGTCAGACAGGATCCGTAAGAGTTGTCCGTCGACTTTTGTACAGCTGGATATATTTGTGTCCAGATGACCCCTTGTTCTAGTTTGACACCTCCTTGGTAGAGGATTTGCCCTACCATTTGCACCTGTTGTTGCATTTGGTGGCCTCTGCGCCAAACCTGTTATGAAAGAAACAACTCTTTTCATCCCAATTTTGAGGCTGGTTTTTGGGAGATGATGTTCTCGGGGGAGTTGAACTCTGACCCCTGTTGTTGGAACTTGATCTGCGGTCTCTGGACTGGGACTGTCGTCCTTTGCTATTGCCATTGTTGTTGTTATTGTTGTTTCTTGATTTAGATCGTTGTCGCCAGCTACTATTGGATTTCGTTGAGCTTTGGCTTTTGTTCCTCTTTACTTCTTCGGTCAACTGAGCTATTTTTAGCTCGAAGTTAGGAGAGTTCACTAGTCTCTGCAGATACTGCACTTACCACAGGCTTTGACCTGGTATATTTTAGCGCATTATCTGCTGATCTTGCAAGGAAGTCCAAGTCTGTGGATGTATTTATCACAGTCGAACCTACGTCGGCTAAGTATTGCACAACACTTTGGGGAAGTTTTTTGCAAAATAGGTTGCCTATGACAGAAGGGGCTACGATATTGTCCGCCTTCTGTCTCAATTTCGCCATGAAGATTGAGGGTTTGTCATCCCCCATCTTCATGCCACCCATCACATCATCAATAATTTGGTTTTTTGTTTTTCCAAACACATTCTCGATCTTCTTGACGAACCAGGCATATTTGTCCTCTTCTGTCAAAGGGCATTCCATGATGTCCGGAATGTGGCTGATTATCTGTGGGGGCATGCCTCCACAGATGTGGAGATACCGCTGGTTCAGTGTTATATTTTCTGTCTTGAACCTGCCTTCCAAGAGTGTCAACCACAAGTCTACCTCATTGGGCAGAAATTCCGGGATCTCTATCCTCCATCTATAGAAGTTGGGGTTCTGTCCTGGCTGTAACTGCAAAATCTGCATAATTTGCGCTAGGACTTCGGGAGTCAGCTGTAGCTGACAACTACCTCCCTGCGATGGTTATGGATTTTCATTTCCTGTTGGTGGTGGGACCATTGCTGTGTCTTTCTGATGATAAGCATATTCCACAGAACTACTTCCTTCCTTGCTGGTCGAAAACACTGGCTCCTGTGTTTGTAGGACAGGTGTTTTTGGGTTGGAACTTTGGCTTAAAGTTCGACCACTTCTCAATGTTTTTACTGCTAATTGTTCTTTATTTATCGCAGTTCCCAGTCGTGCTAATTCTGGGTGTTGAGGGCCTTCTTCCAAATTTGGTAAATTCTTGGAGTGTCGAGTCAAAGTTGGGGGGTTTGGGGATGAGTCAACCTTCTTCCTCCAGGTCTACTGTCTGGTTTCTCTTTGTTTATATATTTTAAAGAGAGGGGTGTAAATTCCCACTTCAGCAGACTTTACTTCAACAACCTAAAAGGTGTCTTCGTCTGCAAAAAAATATTTTTTATTTGCCGAGCAAGCAAGTTTCTCGCCTGCGCACCGCAGAGAATTTTTGTAAAAGCGCAATGCGCCTTAAGACACCTCACAACGTAGCCAAAAATCACGTCGAGGTCACCACTGTGGAATACCTTGTCGTGAGAGATATTCTCACCAGAAGGAAATTCTACAGAATATAAGCATGTTCAGCCACTTCATACATAAGTATGGGTAAGCCAGAACCAGACCAAACACTGGTGATTTTAGAGCCGATTTGGGTGGTTTATATATGGCTTATTCACATGCACACAAACACACGTACGTAGGATAATACCTACATTGGTGAGAATAGCCAAGTCACATCATCCCCTATCGAGATAAGAGATGGTTGGCCGGTTTGTGTACGAATTGTGACATCATCTTATTGTGTCACAATTTGGTACTCGTTCATTACCTGCATATACATGCAGGTAATTACGATCGAACATATTTTGTGTTGTTTAACGTCATATAGACGAATAATTTGCCTGTTCTTTGGGGCGGCGACTGTTGTCGAGGGGTCCGAGCTCTTTTCCTCATACCAGTGAGTCCCCACATCAGGTAACATGTTTCAAATTTTACATGTGACCTGAAGAATAAGAATTATCATATTTTTAACCAACTTTAAAAGAAAAAAAAGTTACTTATCCATTCGATCTGTATATAGCCAATTTTTTATGTTTGTTAAGTATAAATTCTTACTCTTAGAACCAGGGCTGTTAAGCTAGCTGAAAACCAAAAGCTGAAAACCAAAAATGCTTTATTTTTGATATTCTCATCTTTAAGCTGTAAGCCTAAGCTTTATTTTTTTCAAGGTGAAAGCTAGCTAAAAGCTATATTTTTTCTTCCTCTTTTGGAATTTTTTTCACTTTACCACACCGCAATGTAGGTATTAGTTTTTTTGACTAATTACTTGTATATTCATAAATTTTGAGATTGAAAAATTTTTTTCATGTTATTTAGTCGCAAATTTAAGAAAATATTTAAGGCAAAAACTAAAAGCTTCAAACTGAAGCTGTATTTTCTAAAGAGAACACCTAGCTTAAGCTTTATTTATTCAGCTTGTCATTTGCTTTTCTGCAAAACTTTGTCATTTGACCTGGTTCATTTTTCATGCAGCACTTTACTAAAGCAAAAAAAAAACATAGGTAGTTAATTTTAATCAAATTTTTGAAACCAAAATTAATGACACGAATTATTTATTATTTTTTTGAGTTTATTTTATTATTAATTGCATTAGATGAGAATTTATATTTTATTTCTTTTTACTTAGGATTATTATTCTTGATGGGTTTGGACTTCAAAAATTTTTTTCGAAATACTATCCACTGTATGTAAGATCAGGAATTGGGATTCAGTTAATTGATTCGATCTGATTCAATTCTGCTCTCGAGAAATCAGTTATTTCAATAGGTTTTGTTGAATCACTCTTTTTGATATGGAAAAGTTTCGATATGATTAATTTTAATTAATTCAAAATTTGAGGGAATAAACTGAATCCCAATCTCATTTCACTAAGAAAGAAAAAGTGATTTGATCCAGTTGAACCTGATTGAATCTTCCTCAGAGCAAGCTTATGGGCTAAAAATGATTCAGTTTCAACTATCGATAGCTGTGCTATATTACCGATGAAAAATCGATAATTTTTCTGATATTTTCAACAAAAGATACTTCGGAATTCTTTATAATACCAGCATTATTCAGTAAATATCTCTGCCGCGCATCAACAGTAGTACCTAACTGTATTTTCCAAAAGTGTCAAATTTTTTAATGGCTGTCATTTGAAAACCAGTTCAAACCGGTCCCTAATAGTCTCCAACTGCCATAAAAATTTCAAGTGAAAATCTTTTAATTTGATGACAACTTGATGAGTTTGCAATACTTTGAGAACCCCTTCCTCCGAAACTAAAAGATGAATTTCAAAAATTTTAACATGAATTTGTAGCCCATGAAAGCTTCTAACAATACCCCAAGTTTCATTTCCATAGATCAAACAGCAGAGGCTCCACAGACTCCCAAAAGTGTCAAAATGAACAAAAAAAGGAAATATATATATATATATGAGTATATGTATTGGGTTCAGAAAAATTTGAGTGACGTATATATTCGTGATCTACGGCTCAGGTTTAGCGCTTTTCCACAGTTCGCGTTCCCCAAGTCTCTCTCTCTCTGTTTCACTCTCTGTCTCTCTCTCACTCTTACTCCGAATTGTTTTTTCAATCTCAGTCCCTGTGATTACTCCGCACCTGACGCTATTACTCATTGCCTGACGTGATCTCATACTATGTTCTTATTTGCATTTCTGAATGATGTTCATTACCTTTCTTCGACTAAAAATGATCTTGTCGGCTATTTCTTCCACTTTACTCTGCATATTCCAGAGCTCTATAAAAATAAAGCAGGTTTTTTAAAATTAATACCGGATTTTTAGAGAATTAGTTCAACATTTTTGTGAATAAAGCAGCCTATTATCAGAAAACTTACCAAAAGTTCTGTACTTTTTTTCATGTCTGATATAGTTGTCTCTCATTTTAATTTCCATTACTTGATCGAAAATTTAATGGAAATTATAATTTATTCATCGCAGTTTTATGAAAATGAAAAAATGAAACCCCCAAACCGGTACCTACATAATTTTTTTATTATTGTCATCTAATAATGAATAAAATGAAACGTATTTCTGCTTTGAATGGACTGTGCGTATTTCAGTTTATCAACCTGGCTGTTGCTCATTAATTTTTTTACTTTTTCACCAATTTGTTTTGACTTTACAATGTTCTACTCTGTGTGCACCAATTTTATCAAAATCAAACGGTTTGATATGCATCCATGCTTTGAATTTGAAAATTACCCAGTCACAGGTAAATAAACTCTAAAAAAGGACGGTGTACGCGGTTGGATGGACGTGAACCAACCATAGAGATACTAGACTTATTACACGCTCCATGTAGATCGTTTAAATTTCTCGTGTTTTTTTTTCCCTTCTCGTTTTTTCATCTTTTGATGACTATTTTATGGAAAAAATACGAAAAATCTTACTGCGATAGGTTTCTAAATCTAAATGACTATCATCGTTTTGTCGGCTGTTTCTTTTGAGTTTTTGAAAAGTGCGCATAGGCGCCGTTTTTTTCTAAGTGGTTTGTATTTATTTTTCTTTTGTCGTGAGAAATTGAGTTGAGAGAACGAAAAAAGAAATGAGGAGGAAAATATCTTCATGTAAATTGGTCGCACAAATAGTGTGGTTTTGTCGTCTGCTGCTAACAGGATCAAGGTAAATTAAGATTAGACGCGTAGGTGCTTGTTGTCATAAAGGAGATGATGTTAGAGGGTTCAGTAAGTTTGTGATGCAGTGAAGAACGGTCTTGGAATAAAAAAAAAAGTAGAATATATGTATGTAACTTATGAGTCGTACCGAGACTGCCATCATTTTTGTTGTGTGCGACTGACGCATTAAAGAAATGGGGAAAGAAATAAAAGGTGCTGTAGGATAGCATTTCACTTTTCTTGCTGCGAGATTTGGACTCGATTATATCTTTTTTTCACTTTAGTCTAAAGTATACCTACATTGCCGTTTCGAGCCCTCAAAAATTCCATTTTTTACATGGTATACATCTGTTGCTTTTCAGTTACTGCATATCCACTTCCGGAAAAGCAAGTGAACAGAAGCGGTGCCTAATTTATTGTGACGAAAATGACAGACAAACGAAAAGGAAAGGACCGAGGAGAACTAGTGCTGGAGTCTGTAGAAAATGGTTTTATCCTTATTGTTAGTCTCACCTGGTTGTTCAAGGGTTCGATCGTAAAAATGTTAATGTATGGCCTAGAAAATCCTTACCCGCCACCACCGCGATTTGGGTTGATCATTCCCGGCGTGGCGTCGCGCCTGCATTCAGGAATCTGTGAATATCTTCAGTAATGCTGGCTGCATTTTATCTACGTATATTGGAGGCAAATAAATCCCAGCTAAAATGTGTGTTGACTGCCTATTTGCGGTATTCATTTCATAAAATTGACTGTATAAAGAGACGGAGAAGAGTTTTTAGAGTACTATTTTCTTTTCCTGTGTTCTATGGAGTCGCCTAAATTGCTTGATAAAAATAAGTGAAATTCAAGATTGAGATAGTTTTTGAAAAATATTTGTTTTATGAGAAGTTGTCGAATTTATCTTGAATATTAGTGCAAATTTAGTTTAAGTTACATTAAACTTTCTGCAGATAAGATTCTTTTTATGATGTAATTTATGTAAAGTCTACAATTAGATTTTTGTGGGAAAATGGAAATTAAATTTGAACTAGATATCTCAAAAAACCATAGTAACGTTATATGTATTTAATATACTCAAAAATACAAATAATCTTCTAGCTGTCTGAGGCTTCAGGACATCTATGATTTAAAAATGAACGTTGAATATGAACTCAGCATTTCAAAAAATTATAGCATGTAGATATTGCCCGAAAATATGGCCAATTTGTTTTGGTTACCTCATCTTTTTTTTATCTCTCCTGGTCCGAAAGACAGTTTCCTTGTAAAAACCTATTTAATTTTCAGTTGGCAACTTTAAAAAACCTTTATACCACAATTAATTTCTTTACAGTTGTTTTTGAAAAAAAAAATGCACAGCTATCTGTGAAAATAATGTAGCTAGAGACAAAACGACATAATGGTTAAAGGAGGGATAGAGATGGAGAAATTTTTCCACTTCCGTTTTATTCCATCTTTTATTAAATCCCTGAACAGACGATGATTTTAATGTACGACTTTTAAATGTATTATGTATTTTGTGTATGCAGAAAATATGCAAATTTTTCTGTACTGCTAAGCATATTGAGGACGAGTCATTACAATAAGTTGCCTATTTTAACAGGCAAGAAGTAAACTTGCAATTAACAAAATAATCATTCAGATACGTTGGGTAATTTTCAAGACCTACCCATTTATACACACATACTGAACACTTCTGTAATTATATTTATATTAGTAAACTAGGAGTACCATGTTTGCAAATATTCGCATCATTAGATTATTATTCTGTATTTACTATAACTTAAGTTATCAATACGAGAAATGTAGAATTTTATTTAGATAAATGATTAAACTGAATGATTTCAAACAGAGTTATGTATCAGTGTATGAGAATTTTGAGAACTGAATATAAATGACAACAATGTTTTGCAGAATTTCACAAGATAGCTGACCTAGGTTGTTACGTCTGTTGTTTATATACATGTTCAAGTTTCATATAGAAAAGTTTTAATGCGGGGCCAGGAAGCCAGTGTTTCTTGATGTTTTGATGTATAAGCAGTTGTTACAAAAGTATATTAGGAAATGGTCTGAATTTAGCACATAATGTGATATTGTTAGTAGGTGTGAAGTCCTCTAGAAAACTGCTATTAGAACATACATATTAGGCCTCTCCCAAGAATCAGGAGTGAGCTTGTTTACATGAAGTTCTTAATTCTCTAATTAAATGTTAAGTTCACATTAAGTGATGACTGATGAATGATGATGATGAAACAAAATTATTAGTAAATTCTAAATCAAAGACTAAACTGAATAAGCATGCTGTAAGAAAAATTGGCCATAATTATTCACAAATCACAACACAGTCAGAGAGTATGAAATTTTTCTGCTGGCAACACCGATCGAAATTGAAATCTTAAGTTTGAAAACGTACTTTTCATATATGGAACTTTTATATGTGAACAAGTTTCATCTACTTAATTATAATCTCATAACCCCAGAGGAAATCCGAGTGAACTTTAATGAAGTCGAGAAATCACGAATTACAAAATTTTCATCTCCATAGAAAAAATGCAGTCGAGAAAAGAACAACAAAATTAAGTTATATCTTTCATCGGGGAAAAAAAGTAAAAAGGAATTCGTCGTATTGTAATAAAATTCATTTTACAGAATATTGAGGGCGTTCGTTTGCTCGTTACCATATTGTAGGTAGATTATAGGTCAAACTCGTCAACCGTCCGACATGTTGTGTCATGCATATGCATGTTAAGTAACCTTATCTGTTTTTATTTTTCAATGTACTCGGTTGTGGTAACACTGTTTCGAACGCAGTATTTTGTTTTGTTATTAACGATTTTTAGTTTCCTATTTTACTATCATCGGATCAGCTGAGCAATTTCCATGTTTTATTTATTATCATTCTCTTGTGCGCGCCTATACCTGTAGATATGATCAGTGAATCTGTTATTCTTTCATCTGACATTCTTTGTTTCTTATACTACCTTAACCGTTCTCATCTTGATGTTGCTGTGTGTTCAGAGCTTCAGTTGTAAACTTATTCGTTGGGCTGTATGATCTCGAGTACTTATTGATAATCTTCGCGTATTCTATTGCTATTCTGTATTCATCTTTATTGACCGTATTAACCTTATTTTTTCTTGTTTATTTTGCGATTTCGGTGCTTTATATGCGTTCGCTATTTTCGCGTCATTCTGTCTCTTTCTGTAGTGTTTCATTTCGACGACTTAGTTTCGCATTTATAGTCCTTTTAATTAAAGCAGAAAGGAAGCTCGTACCTATTTTATACACCGAGTTTTTCTACCACGCAAAGATATCGAACGGTTTCAACACTTAACCATGAATGTACAGAGCAAAAAACTATATCTATTCTTTTTTACTTTGCGGCTATTTGCCTCTGTTGCTGATGTACTTTGTACTGACTACTGAGTCGTGTCTGGTTAAACTGTTCCAAGTTTGAGAGTTGCTGCATCTTCCGTTTCTCTCAGCTCTTTCTTTTGGTTCGAAGCTTCGAATCTCTCTTTTGTTTAATTCGCGTAAAAAACGTGTTCTCTTTGTATTGAAATCTCTTACTTTTTTTTTCTTCACCATCTTTTATTTTTCTTTCCTCTGTTCGTGTATGCGATACGGTATTTCGCTGCTATTTTCTTTGTCGTGCTCGCTGCTCAGTCGCTCAGTGTTCGCTGTTGTGTTGTTCAGCTTCAGTGTGCGTCAGTGTGTCCATGCGTCTGGTTTATTGTCGTTTACGCCTATTCGATGCCTAAATCTGGCCATCTTCGGTTCGTTTGTGCGCGTTCGTGTTGTACTTTGATCAGTGCTGGCGGTCTTGCGAAGTTGCGACCGAGTATTTATCATTCAAATCGGCGTTGAGGTAAGCCGTTGTGAACTTGTGACGTTAAATTTATGCAGTATATCAGTCCTGAATCAAATCGGTTCCACTAGTTTACGTAAATACGAATTTACGAACACTCCGGTCGTGTATAACTTCAAAGTTGAAAACAGTTTAAAAATTGTGGTCTGGTGGCCTGGTGGCTTGTGTTCTTGGAAACGACGGCGGACATAACTGGCTTATATCCTCTCCCTCTTCTTACTTTGGAGGGACAAAAAACTTTTTGTTTACAGTAAGCCCGAAACCAATCTCGTTGAAAACATGGTAACAACGTGTTAGTCATTAATTGCGTGGATTCGTATCTAGTAATGTTATCACGAAATTGAAGAGAAGGGCGAAAATCTCTGATAAACAGCTGTGTTCAAGAAGTAAACAAACTTTATCGTTGCAACAGTGTTTTTGCTCGATTGCATTGCGTAGTAGTGCGGCTAAATATCGATCTGTTTCAATAATTTCGTAAAACATAGTTTTCACAATTCGCACCTCTAATAAAAAAGAGACGACGATGATATAGAAAAAAGAACAATCAATCGGTATTCAATAATCATTTAATAATTCATGAATGTAATCTTCGTATGATTCTATTTGAAAAAGTAAAACTGTTGATAATTCTGGCAATAGTAATACGGTTGATTGTTTAGTCACAATTCAAGTTCAAAATACAAGAAAATCACACCTCAAGTTCACATCCTCACATTAGTGCTCCAAAAAATAATAGAGGAAACAAAATAAAGTAGCACTTAGTGCAAAAACCATAAAAAGTACCTAATTTCTGTTATATTTTGATTTTTGATGACCAGCTGTTCTAATACAATTATTGCATTCAGTGCAGCAGTGGAACCTGTAGAAAAGAGCCGATCATGAGTCGCACATCATGAATATATAAGTCACTAAAATACTTCTGTACATTATACATACATATTTCCACATTTTGCTCATTTTGGCACTTTTTAGGAGTCTGTGGAGCCTCCGCTATTTAATGTATGGGCAATGAAACTTGGGTAGTGTTAGAAGCTCTCATGGGGTACACATTCATGTTGAAATTTTTGAAATTCATCCACTAGTTTCGGAGAAAGGGGTTCTTAAAGTGTTGCTTATCCACCATGTTGTCATTACGATAACTCCCGTAAATTAATCATTTTGATTTGAAATGGTTATGCCAGTTGAAGACTATTAGGGACTGGTTTGGTAATGAATTTGAGCGAAATTGGTCCACTGGTTTTTGAATGGCAGCCATTACAAAATTTGACACTTTCGGAAAATACACACTTATCGCGGTTGATGCACTGCAGAGATATTTTTATAAGTACTCAGCTACTTCTGATTTTCTGAGAGTAAGTAGTAGTGTTGTCAAAAATATCGATACGTATCGATATTTTTCCAGGAATATCGATATTTTCAAATGCCAGTTTTTAATTATTTTTTCTCTTGTTGTGGTTGTGGTATTGATAAAATTACGAGTGAATGAGTGACAACTGAAACTGATGACAGATGATATTTATGATAATTATGAATTATGAAATTATGAATTAAGAATAACTTGAACTTGACTCCAGTCCAAAATGAGGAGATTTCTCAAACATAGTTCACATATATCTATATCTACAACTACATCAACAATGTCAAGTAAATACCCTGACTTACTTTGCTTCTATTATTCTTTTCCTCAAATTTATAAAATTCAAATTTACATTTTATTTTCATAGTTTTAAATGACAATAATTCAGATGAGCCATCTGCAAAAATTTTTTATCAAATTTTATAAAATATCAATATTATTGATATTTTCCCACAAATATTGATATTGTATCGATACAAAAAAATATCGATATTTGACAACACTAGTAAGTAGAAGCCGTTTCAGTATTTTTCATGGTAGAACTCAAGAAGAATTCTGGTTTTTAAAAACCGCTGAATATCCTTCCGAGACTCGGTGGGTGAGTTCTGCACTATGCTAAAGAATTTTCTTCAAAAGATAATATGAATTATGTTAGTACAATCTCCGTAAAAAGACACTTTGTGTACCCCCTGCGCCAACTTCCGGATAGAAGTGTTACAACCAGAACACAAAACTGATTTTCAGTGTTGGGAGGGTAAACTGAAAATTAATTCTTCCATCCCTAAAATTATTTTTTCCATTCCAATCAAGTTTCCATTCATTTAGTTTTTATAATTTGAGTCTTGACTTGTACGATCTCAGCTCAGCTCAATCTCACTTCAAATTGAAACTACTTTTTAAACTTTTAAAGTCTTAAAACTAATCATTAATAAAGAATGAACGCAAGTTTCTCCAAAACTTTCAAACATGGAAGATCTTGATAACAGTAATTTCTTTTTTATTTTATGAGTACGAAATAAGTGAAATTTAGGAGTGTTATTTTCAATGATATAATGATATGTAACATGTTACATGAAACAAAATCAGGAAACCATGTTTCTCGGCCATTTAAAAGATTTTAAAAATTTTCTGTCCTCTTTTTCATTTAACCAATTTTTTTCAGCTAACTTCATTTTAGCCGCTTTTTTGAAACATTTCGACTGATTTCAAAAATCAAATCTGACAACATTGCTTACAATTAAATTATGTAGTTCATTCATTATTTAGTTAGTGGGATCGCTCAAGTAGATGCGGGGGACATCCAGCGCTGGTAAAAAAGGGTTGTGTGAACCATGCTTATCACTTACCCTTTTTATTAGGTTACTTTTATTTACAAATAAAAAAAATCTGCCGCCTATCAACCGAGGTAAGTGTGTATTTTCTAGAAGTGTCAAATTTTGTAATGGATGCCGTTCAAAAACCATTGGACCAATTTTGCTCAAATTCAATACCAAACCAGTCCCTAATAGTCGCCAACTTCCATGAAAATTTCAATCCAAAATCTTAATTTACGGGAGTTATCGTGATGAAAACAAGGTGGATTTGCAATACTCCGAGAACCCTTTCCTCCGAAACTTATGGATGAATTTCAGAAATTTTAATATGAATGTGTATCCCATGTGTGGGGACAATACTCGTATGAGGTAATAGGGGCTCGCACCCCTCGACGACAGTCGCCGCCCAAAGGCTGGCAATAATCGTCTTTATGACGTTAAACAAATTTACACTGGTGCGTTTGTATGTTTGTACCTGTACGTACGTACAGGTAAGATACATTGTACGGGCCGAGATCAATTACCTGATAACGATTTCAGTAATGTCACGACCCGGTACCAAACGCACTGCGTCGTTTCTTATCACCTCAACGGAGACAAGAAACGACGTAACGCATGACATAATTACGTACATATACGTATGCATGTGTGTCTGTGTGCGTGTACCAAATCCTGTATATAAACTCTCAGAACCGGCTCAAAAATCGCCAGTGTTCGCCGAGGATTTGGCTCTCCCATACTTAATCGTATGAAGTGGCAGAACACGCAAATACTGTTGAAGACCTTCTAGTGTGAATATATCTCACGACAAGGTATTCCACACCATGAAAGCTTCTAACATTATCTCAAGTTTCATTGCCATAGGTCAAACAACGAAGGCTCCACAGACTCTCAGAACGTGGAAATATAAATTTTTATATATATGTATATAATTATATTGTGTATAAAATAATTTGAGTGAGCTATTTATTCATTATCTACAACTCATGATCGACGCTTTTCCACTGGTTCCGCCCCCAGGTCCCGTCAATGCACTGAATGCAAGAGTTGTATTCTCCAAAGGAAAATTCACAAAAACCCTGATTGACACCAGGGGCGGATATTCTGTTATATTTGAGTGATTTTGCTCTTCAGATGATGCATTAATCGCGCAAGAGTGGAGTAACATTACAGACATACCCATCAAAAAAGTTTTCTTAATTCTTCGATCTTTTTAGGAATATCAATTTTTTTGAGTTTTGTCTCTGCCCAGAATTTGCTTGTAACTTATTAAGGTTGAGGAAGCAGAATTAGCTTGAGAGTGAAAGAAATAGATGTTTTAACACATTCAAGTTGAAGAAGTGCAATGTATTCTTAGAAAACAGTTTGAAGAATTATGATTCAAGGATACTCTCTCGTACGAGATCAGCCAGATGATAGTTTAATATTTGTCAAATGGAATGACAGTGTAGCCACGAGAAAATAAATAAAGTACGATTTATTAAACGTAATTAAAGAGGTCGCAGGTGTGAAGAAAAAGAATTGGTACATCCCAACATACTAAAACCTGAAGGTTGAACCAAGAATTCGTTTCTAACAGAATTTGAGGAAACTCAGAATTCGAATGCAAGACTTTCTCACCGTACGGAACTTGGCTGGTAATATCAATTTATCAGTGTTAGTGTGTTGATACTTTCTCCTGTAGTTTTTTATCCGCAATGTATTTTATGTAATTTTGTCAAAATAAAATTATGCTTGAATGAAATATCTCATTAAGGAGGAAAAAATTAATTAAATTGAAAAAACATTGGTTCGATTTAAGATGTCGAAAACTTTCCCATTTGCAGTTTTGGCCAGAGATGCACCATATCGTTCTTTGAATCCAGAATTTAATTAGCTTGAACTGTTATTTGTACGATTAATTATTGTGGCTAAATTATATGAATAAAAACACTGATCAAAGAAATCGTGAGTTCTGTTTTCCCTTGATTAGAGCAAAGCAAATTTTCAACCATAATGTGAGTTTAGCATTTTTGTATTTAAATTATTGTCATTCCCTCGTTATAATCTGCTAAACAATTTTGGCTGAAAGGATCTTGTAATGTAATTACCTCTCCCTCCTTGAGATATCCCCGATAGCGAAAAAAATCGGTCGACTGGATTTCGAAGGGTAGCCATCAAAAAAATTTGACACTCGGAAAATACACACTTGCCGCACTTAATGCGTGAAAGAGATATTTTTTCTTTCTTTTTCGCTAATATTGAGATGTGCAGGATAAAAATGTACTATCATGAACAGTCATGAAACATTATCTTTTCTTGTCATTTTCTATTTCGTTTGGAACGTTTTACCTTGAATTTACGTATTACTACTACGTGATGGTATGATTTCTTCAGAATCACTTTTCAGTTAGATTTTCATTGATTTTTTCTTTCGAAATCAGCTAAGTATAAATGGTATTGAAAAGTTTTTAATGTCAAAGGTGCGGACCTAAAAATATGTCTCTGCGGGTGGTTTTATCAAATTTTTTTGGAAACTTTTTTTCATTTTTCAATCGGAATTTGAAGAATATTAGAAGAAATCAGAATTTTACGCGTTTATTTTTTCATTTTTGATGATCTGAACCTCCCGTCCGACTAAGCATATCTCAACTCTTTGCTTCGGTACAAATGCGCATTTCGAATGTTCTTTCTTGAATTGTTGCAAAGAAAGTAGTATTTTGTGCCAATCAATATGTAATAACATGGATTTATCTGCGAGGGCAAATTGAAATTGAAGATAGGTACTGATTAAGTATTTGAATTTATATTTTTATCATTAAGTACTATACCAGTACGATAACAAATTACGGGCAAACATCAATATTTTACATTTGTTGTTCAAACTCTCCGTTGAGGTTTGACTTAGAATGTTGTGTTCGTTATGAATGGAAATTCCTATTTAGATTTTATGCTTTTATGGTAAAATTTTCAATCAACCCACAACCGATCCCGATCGTAAGGGGGATTCACATCTTCACGACTTTCCCTTCCGACCACATATCTCCCGTAACAATACCATTTCCACCGAGAAAAACGCATTATTTTATAAGTCTAACTATTTTTGTTTTCGGAGCTAAAGGGGATCCAGACCCCCATGACCCACCTCCTTATATACGCTTTTGCAAGCTAAACCTCTCCCAGTAGCTTAAAAATTCACAGACTTAAAGAATGATAGTACTGAAAATTTTCTCGAGGAAAGCTCCTGATTAATTTATTAAAATATGTTATTTATGCATAACTTCGTAATACAAGAAGTCAGTTTTGCTTATTCGATGCGTATTTAGTATGTTGAAAATTCAACATGGTACAAGTCTGTCCATGGAACAATTTTCGCTTTTATTAACTTCCTTTCGTATCTCACTTCAGGTTAACTTGTTAAAGATTAAAAATTTAAGGAAATGAACGGTGTTCAGATCATAAAGCAACATTCGATCATAATCGAATCATAAGCTGCGGGTTATCCTTTTGTAATTAAACGCAAATAAAATTAAAATATTGAAATATTTAAAAAGAGTATCCAGACCGTAAATTAGGGTGATTGTAGTCGAAACTCTTGAAACTATTTAAATTATCCTGATCTAGTTCATTTCATCTATGTTAAGCACATTTATTCTCATTGAAATCAGCGTGTCATCGCATCTAAATTCTCATAACATAAGATTTTTGTGCGAGTTCTCGAAAATTCGCGATTTACGTTTGCCTTATAATTGTTCGGAACCTTTCAAATATTAATTCAAACATTCTTGACTGGAGGGATCGCTCTGAAAATATAAGTAATATTGGGGAGTCTTTTTCTTTGTTTGGCTCGCATAGTTATGTAATTGACTCTGAAATTTTAGTATTGACTTTATATATTTGGTGCGGATTTTTATGTTGTGTGTACATTTACCATGAAATCCTAACCAACCCCTCCTCAACAGAGATCTTGTAACCCACGAATGTATTCAAATTTTTCCTAGCCAAATAACCGAACAGTTATCTGATGTCTGATACAAAAAAATGTGAATATATCAGTTCATGTTTGAATCCTTATAGCAGCCCCTAGGAATAACAGGCCGTCGAAATAACCTCTCCTCTCACATAAAACTCAATTACGTGAATAAAAATCTGGATTCGATGTTGATTACCATTTAAAGTTAACCTGAATTGCTGATTAAGATAGAAATTAATGATATTATTAGATGCGATCAATGACGATTGATACTACAATACCATCCTAGACCACGTAAACTAATCAAACTCTTTGAATACATTAGTTTCGGATATCAGGAAGACTTTTTTTCTGCTTTGAATTCTGAATTAATGCTGACATTTCGAATTTCCTAAAAAATTCGTAGTATGGTTATTGGTTTGAGAAGACAATATTTTCCGAATTTATTCATTTTCTCTTTTCCTAATTTCAGTTAAATTTATCAGTTTTCCCTGAAAACCTACGATTTTTTTGTACATCTGTTGTTCAAAAATGCATGTAATTTTTCTCAGTTTGTTTGAGTGATGGCTGTTCGTGGAAAATTTCTCGACATTCGTCGAAATTTGGTTTGCTTATTAACAACGCTCTGCGTTTGTTTATTGTTTATAATTGCCGCTTCGATGTTAATAATAAGTTCTTTGGTGGTTTCGAGATCTCATAGACATGTATACGCAAAATCTTAGTTGATTCCAGTAAAATTAATCGGAAGATATATCGAACACGAAAATTTGTTCGACGTACTACCTCTCCTTATTAAAAAAGTAAAAAATTCTCGTTTCTTCAATTGTCTTCTGAGAGTGAGAATTTGATTTTTTTTACTTCGTCCTCATCGAAATTTGATTAATTTGGGGTAGCCTAATGTGGTATTGTAACAAATGAAATGAAGATTTTTCTATTATGAAGTATTGTTCTTCTTTAATCTATTCGTGACAACATACGAATTTCGTGTTCTCTTAATTTTTTGATTTGATTCAATATAAATCGGTGGGAAATTTTATTCGTCACACTCTTTATGTCAATGAATGACGAAGAAAATGTTATCAGTTGACTTGAATGAATTATTTTGATTGGTCCGATCAATAATTTTTTTTATGAGCGGAAGTGTCGTTTTTTCCAAAAAAAATTGACTTAAACCATCTATTGGGAGCCGTTTTGAACGTATTAAAAGAAAAATTGAAGGTCAAGGTTTCTGAACACATTTATTTTGTTTTCTGAACACCTATGATCATGATGTTCTCTTACCACGAATTTGTGTGCTCTTTCAATTGATGTTCAGATATCTCATTTGAGTGCCAATGTTACTGAAATTCTCCATAATTTATAGTATGAACTAAGGAAGAGTCATAAACTATTTGTTGAGACATTATTGTGTACCGTTGATTGAAGTAACAAATAATCTCGTTGCATGAGAATCTGCGGATTTTTTATTGTCTCGTTACTTTCCAATGTTTAAATAATTCGAAATTTAAATTGGTTGAATGTAAAAGTTGGTGGTCTTCTGAAAACCCTGTGTGAAATTAATCATTTTGTGATATTTCCGGGCTAATTGCTTGTAAATCCGTGAATAATTATCGGTCTTCGTTCCTTCGACTTCGATATAAAATAAAAATTGATTGTGAAAAAATTTCATCGATGAAATTGGGTGTTTTACCAAACAATTCCTTTGTCATTATATCAACTTAAAAGAAGAAAACGAACGAATAGAAACAAAGAAATAAATGTATTGACTAACAAATACCACACTTTCTCTTCCCTTGTCTGATTTCATGGTTCATTTAATTTAGATCGACAATTTTCTTTAAAAATAATACCGCGAATTTAATCGCATTATTTAGCACTTTTTCATTTGTGTTTTGGTCATTTTTTTTGTTTAGTTTTGTCGAAAAATTCTCATGAATTTAATGTTTTAGGTTCTTAAGCGAAAGTTATTTCGGTATATAATTGGGAAGATAAAAGGTAGTGTCTGTATTAGTGCATTAGAAGTATTACCCTGGATTATGTAGTTTTTTTTATTTATTTATTGAAGATAATTTTCTCCAAGTACGTCATAATATTCGGTCAAGATGGTGTTACTGTTTAGATGTTGCTGTATTAATTTCTGAAATTTGAACCACAGACACTTCCAGTTTAAATTTTTCGTGCATGCCTAGAAAGCTAATTCCAACATGAATAATGTGTCCTGAGATTTTAATGTGCTTATGCAATAGCCTTTTTTAGAAAGTGATTGGGATTTTCTTAGTTTGACCGTTTTTAATGCGTACATGAACATTTATGTGGAGCTTGGAAGTCATGACTTGCCAATGGTAATGCAAAAGAAACAGGGGTAAATGGGTATGGAGTTGGATCAAGCATCAAAATGTCAGAGCACAAACTAAGAGTTTCAATTGAACTGTGTAGTAATTCGGCGACAACCAATTTTAATGACCATGCTGCTGGTTTTTATGTCTTCTGCGAAAAATATGACGCTGGTGGTTGATTTTTTTCGAAGCCAATATTTTTTCTCTACTACTCCTTAGTGGTAAATCACAAAAAGTTGTATGTATTATAAAAAAAAATTTTTTATCTGCGTTCTTTCTTTTCCTTCTGCTTCCTCGGAGCTCATTTATAGAGAAGCTGGTTACGCCATTGTACTGAGTCCTAATGAATGCCAGGTTGCGCCCTCATAATAATTTCTTTACGCGTTTTTTGCCAAGTTAATCAAAATGTTATTTAAACCTCAAATTTATCATTATTTGAAAAGTACATACGTTTATGGAATGACGAATAAAAGAAATGAGAATGATTCAGAATCAATAAAAGAAATGCTAGTTTTTATTCAAATTTGCTGTTCTTGGTTTACCTTTGGGTTGGAATCCGATGTTCTATTAGGAGGATAATGTGATAAATTATCCCGATATCATAAGTGTGCATCGTTCGAAATTATGAATTTCATTACGAAGAACTCTCACGAGGTGAATGTCATGGCTAATTTGACACCCCTTTCCGTCATCATCTTTTCACCTTAAATAGAAAGCTATGCCAGGTAGAGTAACCGACAATTATTTTCTGGTGCTGAGGGATGATCATTGATCATTTGACTTAATGATTTCTTCGTGCAAGATTATCATAATTTTAATTTTAATTCGTTTCGTCATTGTCGATTCTATGGTAAAAATTATTTGTGCTGGAGAGAGGAGAAAAATAAAAGAAACTGAAGGATTATCATTACTATGTCGTAGAGTCATAGACAGTAAAAAAATAGATTTAAAAAAAATTAAAATGACCAGCCACAACAGAAATAAAATATTAACTAAAAGATTGAAAACAAGTTATTGCTTTCTAAATACTGAATTAATATTGAACAAAACTGCGATCATAATCAATTAACCCTGTCCTTTATGAACAGGCTGCATGAGTATTTTTTCGAGGGTTTAATGACGATTCTAGTTTGGCAAACTAGGCTTCTTATGGAGTTTTCCCCACTACTAACATCTGTTGTTACATTTGGTGGCCTCTTTGCTAAACCTATTATGATAGAAGCAGGTTTTCTCATCCAAATTTTGAGACTGATATTTGGATGAAGATTTTTGGGGGTAGTTGAACTCTAACCCCTGGTAGAATTGCTTGGTTTTTGGTCTTTGGACCTTCATTGTCTTTCATTTCTATTATTATTCCTACTTTTTTTGTAATCATATTTGTCTGCTTCTGCCAAAGGGCATTCCATGGTATCTGAAATATGTCAAATTATTTGTGCTAGCATTCTGCCACAGATATGTATGTATTTTTAGTCATCTTGTAGATTTTCAGTTTTAATCTATTTTCAAGGAGAGTAAGCCAGAGATCAACTTCATTTGATAGGAATTCCAGATTCTTTATCCTCTATCTGAGAAATGTAGGGTTCTGAATTAGCTGAGTCTGCAACAGTTGTAATAACTGAGCTAATATTTGAGGGATCAGTTATGGTTGATCACTTTCTCCAGTATTTGACAATGCTGATGATGCTAGGTTTGGATTTTGTCCAGCTGTATGTGCTACTGGTGGTGACATATTTTGTTTGTCACTAAATTTATACTGATTTTCTGCTAAATTTGGATTTCTATTTTGAGTGTTGACAGACTCAATTGTTTGTAGATCTGGTGTAGGAGGGTTGGAGTCTTGACTTAGTGTGGGACCACTCCTCAATGTTCAAACTGCTAATTTGTCTTGGTTTATATCAGTTCCCAGAAGTAAAATTACCAGCCTTTGAACTTTCTTTTGTGTTTGGTCCGTAGTTTCAGAAACTAGAGTCTCTTGTAAAAGATGGGGGGGTTGGGATAAGGCCAACTGGTTTCCTTCAGGTCTACTTCTTACTCCTTCCTAGCAAATTTATTTTGTAAGAGGCCTGTAGAATTCCCACTTTTTGGGCATACCTCTTCTTCAACAACCAAGGTATCTAAATATATAAGTATATTTGTCTTACAAGCGAGTAACTTGCCAGCACATTGCACCAAATTTTTGTACCAGTGCAACGCACCTCTAGACACTCACAACATAGCAAAAAAATCATGTTCGGGTCATCACTGTGGGATACCTTGTGGATAAGTATTCTCAACAAAAAGGTAGCCACCAGCTATTTGCATGTTCTGCCGCTTTGTACTTACATATGGGAAATCCAAAACCTTTGGAGATTTTGTGGCCAGTTTTGTGAGTTTATGTAAGGGATTTTGGCGCACACTCAGACACACATACCTATATTGTATCATCTAATTAGGTTGTTTCTTATTAGTAACTGATAATAAATGACATAATATGTTTTCTACCATTCTGTGACATCATTGAGATATATATCTATCGATTAGTCATGGTATGAACATCGTATCTTACCTGTATGTGGGTACAGGTATGAACATACAAAAGTACAAGTGTGTACATAATTTTTTTAATGTCAAAAAGGCGAATAATAAGTTGGCCTTTCAGCACTGACTGTCATTGAGAAGTGCAAGCCCCTATACCTCATACGTGTTGGCAATCCCTACAGTCTGTCACCTATATTTTTTAATTCAAAAATCAGTATAACTGCCTGGCTATACTAAAATTTTTCTTTGATATATTTTTTTTAAATATTTACTGCATCCGTTTATTCCTTATTCCAATGTATGATTTGATTTTTTGAAACACTTTATTGAAAGTGCCCTCTACGTAATTACAACCGCTTATTCTTTAACATCCGTAATCTGTTTCTCATTTAACGGATCTCTCCCAATTATGTTGAAGACATCGGTGTCAAAGTGATACTAAAGCATTTTCTTATATCAGTATCATCTTCTCTTTTATTTCTTATAGTGTATACTCTTAATTGTGATGAGAGATTGATCAATTTTTGAGAAATTTAAATAAAATTGAATAATTTATTATTTGTTCTGAAAAAATCAACTTTTTATCACATCTTGTCATTTTTATAATCTTTTATTTTACTCACTTTTGCAATTTTAAAATACACAAGTACTGCAGCCAACCTTCTTCAACAAAATTTTATTTATTTCACATGAAGCTGAAGCCAAAAAAAATGTAAAAGCTTATATTTTAAAAATTCGTTTTTAACCCAGATATATTGTTATTCATTTTCACAATCGCAAATTCGCTAAATGCAAATAGATTGTAGATACCTACTTTGAATAGAAATAAAGACGTCCTTTTCTAAAAAAGTGATATAAAAAAATTGAAGTAAAAAGTAAAAAATAATTTTTTACAAGCCAATTAATTGAACCAAATTTTTTAAAACGTCAGTTGCTTTGAAAACAACCGAAAGTTAACTACAATTTAAAATAAAGTTAAACATCTTTAATTTTTGACTAAAAAGAGAAGTGTGGGCCGTATGCAGCATCAATATTTTCTTATCACCTTCAAAAACCTTTTACCCATTCACATTCATGAAAATACCTATATTATACAATCAGAGATTGAAACAATATTAATTATCAATTTTAGATATTTTAGAAAAAATTTAATAATTTATCGAGTGACTTTGTTGCATAGGGCCTACGTTTTTCTTTTTAGTCAAAAATTGAAGATATTTAACATTATTTAAAGCGTAGTTGTTGAAATTTAAAAAAAAATAAATTAGTATATATATTATTAATAATTATTTACAATTTTTATTCTTATTTTTATTTACTTCACTATTGTTTTTTTATTTTTTTGTTTTTTGTTTTTCTTTAATTGTGCGTTGTCACTAATATACTGCCGGCATTAACATGTTACTCTCATTGCATATGCTAGACGGCGGTGTTGCGACGGCGACCAGTTTTTTCTATATATATTTTATGAATAATTTTTTTATATAAATTATTTATTTAATTGGTATGATTATTAAAGATATTACAATTATTATGTATATTATTTTTTTTTTGTATATTTTATATTAAAATTTTTTATAAATTTTTTTTTTTTAATTTATTTATACAAATAATTTTATTTTTGATTATATTTTTATTAAAATTTGAATATTATTGTTATAATTATTAGGTTAATTATTTTATTTGATTTATATTTACTT
This sequence comes from Ericerus pela, assembly GCA_011428145.1. Taxonomy (NCBI): domain Eukaryota; kingdom Metazoa; phylum Arthropoda; class Insecta; order Hemiptera; family Coccidae; genus Ericerus; species Ericerus pela. Next base: position 304,882 of record WOFM01000511.1, read on the forward strand.
CTACAATATATGTATATACTTTGAAAGCATGTAAAAAAAATACCTGTACAAAAGTACGTACGTAAGTGTTATTGAACTAAAGAAAAGCATGTAAAAATACATGAGAACCGCTGTGACTATCTATATTAATTTAAAAAGAACTAGGTAAGTAAGAAAATTAATAAAATTTTTCTGGCTGAAAGATTCAGTTACAAACAATACCTATAGTCTGTTCCAAATAAGGACAAGGTGGGACAGGCTCACGTTTCACCCCACCCTATCTAGTGGAGAAAAGCTAAGAAATACGTCATCCGGCTGTGAAAATACGTCGCTCGAAACAGCTGCTGCGTTTGAATACTTTGAATCAACCTTTTCCCCTTTCTACTAACTCATCACAATGGGTATGTTGCGGGTGGTGGTTTGTCCTTCTTATTTGAAATATATATATTTATAGGGATATGAATATTGCCTGGAATATCTGCTCGAATAAAGGATGATTTTGAAATCAAAATTTTCAAATTCGTGTTGTGAGTAACTTTTTAAAATATCCGACGAGAGTTGAGGAGTGAAAAGAACACCTAATTGAAAAAAAGTTTTCAATACAGCGCTTGCTACTCTCACAGGGCGAAAATCTTGCTCCTGTAGAACTTTAATGAAATTTTTCAAAATAATTGATTATTTTATGTTAAAACATCGATTCGGTTATTTTGAAATTTTTGAAAAATCGGTTTATCGATTTTATAAAACAATTGATTTTTCCCCATCACTAACTCGTATATTTTTATTAGTTTTCGGGATTATCTCTTTGTTATATGCAACCGATTTTATTGCAAAGTTTTTAATCACGTGATTACCTTAAACATTTTCTTCGAAAAATTTTCTTTCTACCCGCCATTTTTGCCGAATGTTTTCAGGAATACCTCATTTTGTAAATATTTTTTCCCCGATTCGTTTTAACTTTTCTTTTTTTTTTTTTTTTTTCTATATAAAAAAATATTTCATCTCAACCCCCACTGTATGATGAAGACTTCGAGTATAAGGTAATTCCGTTTTTCTATTTAAAATAAAAAACCAACCCATTTCACTTCTCCACCACTATAGATTATTACAAGTGAACTGTAGCTAAATTATAAATTTGTACTAGTTATATTTTTTTTTGAAGATAAAGCTGATTTTTTTTTTCAGGAAAGAAATCGAATAAATGTTTGAAAAAGAAATTATTTCATGTTGGTTCTTTTATGATATCGATAATTATTAACGATAAAAAGTTTTCAGACAATTTACTGTGGTCTGATGATGCCTCCCGAAAATGTCAAAAACACAATATTTCATTAAAAAATCGTATTCTCATACCCCGTATGGTCAAATGCGCCGTCAATTATAATTTTAAATGAATTGGTACCTCGTAAGATACAATAAATTGCGCATGAATCAATTTTTAAAGAAATTCCACTACAAATATTAATTATATTCCTCATGAGCTGATTCTCGGAATGTATAGTTTATTTTTCGACCTATGTGAATTAAAAATTTTTTGTTAACGTCAATAAAGGTTTGGCGTTGCAGGTATCTGATTTTCATACCATTTTTTGTGCAATCATCTTTATTTATTCTTTTAGATGAGAGAGCTTAACATGAGCAATATGTATTTTGAAATAGTTGTGTCAGTTATTAATTCGTTCGTTATATTGTAATTACTTGGATTTAGGACTAGGAGTTCATTAATTATTGAACGTGGTGTTATAATTATTCGTATTATTTGTGCTCGTGACCATGAAATTAGCAGAATTGTGTAAATGATTGATTGATTATAAACTCGTTTTATCGTGACCGGTAGTACAAAATAAGCTTCTAACCGATGTGTGATAAAGCAAATTTCGGTGAACAGTAGTAGTCGAAAAGCTACAGCAAAAAATATAAAGAGATAATTTTTCATCCGACTCGGAATAATTGATTGGTCTACTTCCTTTTTCTCGATCTAGAAATTTAGCACTATTTTGTCTGAATATTTTCTTTGCATACTTTTAAAATCCTTTATTTCGAAGTGGTTGTTATTTTTCCTTTGTATGTTGAAATTTATTATAATCTGGTTTTGTTTTTTTGCTTTGTTACAGCAGGTGTATTGGAGATGACAGGATGTGAAAGTAATATTAAATTCAGCGGTCATACTCTAGACAAAGCTACCAAAGCGAAGGTTATATTAGAGAATTATTACAGCAATTTAGTGACTCAGCATTTAGAACGAAAGCAACGGTAAGAACGTTTTTCTTGTGTATTTACTTTCTTCTTTTTTTCTAAAAACTAATATTTATTTAGAACCACTTTAGTATGGACCTGATAATAATTGAAGGTGTGGGTTCTACTTTACGGTAAACCGGTTGTCTGTATGTATGAAGTAAATAGTATTCCACGAACAAAAATTTTTAACAGTATTCGCTGATCAAAAAAAAACAATAATTTTCTCTTAGGAATTCTGTAAATATCTGGTTAACCCTTTAGAGTCTTTCATACTTCCACTAGTAAAGTCACAAAACTTCTGAAATAAAGGTGTGGAACTACTTGCTATACAAAACCAATTTTGAAAGCATAAAATTCTCTAAAAACCAAAAAGAAATTAAAATTAAACTTTCAATCGTAATATTTCCAAAAATTTTCATTTTTTACATTTTCCTAAGTTTTTTAGAGATCCATTAAAATTTATCTGTATAATGCGAAAAGCAATCTGCTGGAATTTCTTCCTCAAAATTACAAAAAAAAAAATCCGTTGATAAAAAAGGTACATGTATTTTTTTCCTGTTTTCAAAATCAAAACTGAATATTAATATGAGTTCTTTAATGGTATAAAATCAAAATCATTCTGAGATGAAAAAAACTGTAATAGGACAATGAGACTTCACCAAATTTGGAAAAACCCTGATAGGAATTCATTCGAGTTGAAAAATAAGAATTTAGTTAAATATTCCAGATCCTTCATCTGTTGAAAATTCGTATATTTTACTGCTTATACTTGAGAACAGTTTCGTTTTTTTTTTTAAATATTCGGTGGTAGAAATATTTTTGAAAAGAATTTTGGCCATTATCCATAAAAACTTTGTAAACTGTTGTGTACTGGCGGTAGGATCTCAAGTGAAATGGGAGAGAACCATTCCCAATCAATATTTTTGAGATTTAGAAAATTTGCTGCCAAAAATTTATGCATTAGAATTATTTTTCTTAAAAGCCAATTCAGTGATATAGAGTGAGATATTTCTCTCTCATTCAAATTAAAAAAATCTTTCTGAAATTTAGTTAGATATCCTCATGCTAAATTTTAACTTTCTAGCAGCATGGAAAGTAAATGAAAACAGCGGTAACGTCAAAGGATTTCATATAATAGAAGATAGATAGATAGATACAAATTTTAGTATTATTGTAGATACTAAGGTATTTTAGAGAAATAAGTCGCATTAAAATTCATATTAATGTTATCAACATTGTGTCCAGTAATATACCCATTATGCAAGCTACTGCCCATTTACTTCCCACTGGAAAAACTGCCCACCATCCTGCTTAGTTACTGCCAATAATCAAGTGTTTCAACCAATCGGAAATCTCTCACTAGTGTGTTTAGACCAATCAGAAAGCAGCATTCAACATCTATACTTCCCAGTTGCTTCTCAGTTTCTGCCTGTTTACTTCCAATTTTTTGCTGCCTTATTGATTGGTTACTGCCCCTTCACTGCCTGATTACTGCTCATTTTCCTCCAGGTTACTGCCCATTTTTGCTGCCTTCTTGATTCCCAATTACTTCCATCTTACTTCCAATATACTTCCCTGTTGCTGTCCATTTACTGCCTGATTACTGCCCCTTTACTACCTGGAGTAACTGAGCCTCAAGTGGGAAGTAAGAAGGCAGTAAAAATGGGCAATAATTGGGGAGCAGATGAGCAGTAACCAGGCAGTAAATGGGTAGTAACCAAGCAGTAAATGGGAAATAACCTGGAAGAAAAAATGGGGAGCAAGCGAACTGCAAATGGGAAGTAACTGGGCAGCAAAAATGGGAAGCAAGTTGGGTGCAAATGGGAAGCAAGTTGGGTGCAAATGGGAAGCAACCAGGCTGAAATAAGTGTAATTATACAGGTAGTTGCTGCCTGTTTGCTTCTCATTTGCTGCCATGGCACAACAAGGCTGCAAACAGGAAGCAAAAAAATGTAATTTTAAAATCCACTTTCTGCCTATTTACTTGCCAGTTATTGCCTGTCACAAGTTGGCAGTAATTGGTAAGCAACTGAGATCATTAGAAAAAGGGGCATAGCCTAGTCTGATTCCCAGTTACTGCCTACTTGTGATGGGAAGTTACTGGGTTTTTTGCCAGATTTTGCACAATGGGTATGTATATGGTTTTCAACTAAAATCAATTCCTTTTAGGGTTTTTCAAAATTTGATAATGTCTCGTTGTCTTTTATAATTTTTTCAGTCTTGGAATGTTTTTTATATCATGAAAAAACTCATTTGTACTCAGAGTTTAGATTTTGAAAACACAAAAAAAATACCTTCCTCTGTTTCATAACTAAGAAATTTTATTTCTAATAATTCTAAGGTGGAAAATTCCAGCAGATTGGCTTGTGTATTATCCAGATAAATTTTAATAAATTTTTGAAGAACTGATATTGGTAAATAGGAAATTGAAAAATTTTTGAAAATTTTTTAATTTACATGTTAGTTTTAATTTCCTATTTGGTTTTTAGAGAATTTTATGTTCTTTAATTTATTGGTTTTGTATTGATAGCAAGTAGTTCCACATCTTCATTTCAGAAGTTTTGTGACTTTATAAGTGGAAGTATGGAAGACCCTGAAAATTATATCTTTTCCCTTCTATTTTTAAGTCTCAGTCATTCATTAAAGGGGAAATCTTTCGTCCTTCGCATTCATTTCGAATTCTAAATTATATTTACGTTTTGCCAAGAACTTATCATATCTTGACATCCTGTCAAATTAAATATCTGCTATTGTTAAATAAAATTTATCTTTATTCTCCAGTGAATAGTGCGGCTGGCCATAATAATGAAGGTTATTATAAAGGTAAAATTACATTGTTGGTTGTTCAATGATAAAACTTTATCTTCGTTTTCGTGTAGAAAAATTATGTAAATAATTTTGATCCGTTGATTAAAAAAAGTGTTTTTTCTTTGGTGCATATTGATTCACTTTTAATTTTTTCTGAATTAACTTTTCATCAAATTTGGTTTAATTTCGTCCCTTGAAAACATGATTGAAATGGAAATCAACAATTGCAAGTAATATTTTGGAACGGTGTTTTTCCAACTTAAGTGTAACGATTCGTGAACAAAATACCTACAAATATAAATTTTTGTCATGTAAAATGCTTGTAATTATGATGGTTCATTCAATTGTTCATTATAATGTCGTGATTTTTATTCAACATTAATTTTGTTGTTCTCTTTTATAACGATTAGGTTTGTTTCTATGTTATCGGTTTTGTTGTTGCTGAACTCCGAAAAAAGGTTGCTTCTCACGATATAGTTCTCTACAGTTGAATAGGGCTGCGTAATTTTCGTATATGCATTTAAATGATGCCTAACCTAAAAAAATTGAGGTACTTCACGAATCATCTATTTTTCTTTTCGTTCGACTGTTGATGAGGGGGGGACAAAATTATGAACTTATTTAGTTTGTGTTTTAATACCACAATCAGTTCGAATTATTTTTTGTCGGACAATGTTCAATCATTCTGACTAGAATTTTGTCCTCTAAATTCGGGAACTGATGTTGGTAAGAAATTTGATTATTTCTTGTTTATTAGTATCAAGCGCGATTATGTGAAAAATTTTTCGGAAAGACGTTAAAAATATTAGATATGTATGATTTTTTCCTGTTTTCCTTATTCGGGAGGTGGTCGTGGGGTTTGAACTCCGTAGTACCACCTCACCCCCTTATCAATGCTTGATCAGCATTATTGGTGGATTGTAATCACAATTTTATACTTGAATGGCTCTAATTTTCATCTGATTTATCTGCTAATCAAATCCGACGCTTTGTTCATGACCTCGTAGTCATTTTAATTTCATTTCATGACTCCTTGCCCTTTTGAAATCAACGTCTGAGGTCAAATCTGTCTTGGTGCTATTTGTACCAAATATCTCAACCGCGATTAGGGTTTAACTTTATTTTATCATGCATCTTATCTGTTAAACTTAATTTATCTTACAGTTAGAAGTTAGTACAACTGGGCTTTAGTGTCTTGGTTTTACCTTTAGTGTCATGGTTTTACCTTTGATTATATCGGGTGATTCAATTTAACACACATCATAGGAAAATCCCCTATGGTGTGTGTTAAACTGAATCACCTAGTATAGTACTGGATCAGAAAAGAAAAACGATTTCTGGTTAGACATGCTGGCGCTAAATAGGCAACCAGAGCATACCTTTTGATGTATTTTGCTCTATGTTTATGTACGCTGTCATTGTGAATTTAAGTGATGTCTTTATCTGATGTATTCTAAATTGGTGAATTCAATCAAAACGTTGAAAACATGCCAAAGATTAAAGTTGCCAACTTTTTCACCAGAATGTCTTGACATTAAAAAGTGGATTGATCTTATGGCACTTTACTTGGCCAATACTATATAGTCAGAGAGTTCTACTCTTTGTCACTGGCATCCTTTTGCATTTTTTTCATGAAATGGAACACTCGGGTCAAATCATTTATCTCTGAGTGATGCATGAACTCCTTTGGTTTCTGTTTTATTCAATACTTTCCCTAGTCAGTATTTTCTTTTTGAAATTTTCAAATTTTGACTATCAATGCCCACCACTTTTTTCCAACAAGATCACGGTATTTTCAAATTAGAAAAAGATACTATTGCCCAAGTGAAGTGTTTGTCATCGAGGACAAAAATTTAATTATTTCTCTTGACGAGGAAGTGAAAGATCCAATTGCTTGTGAAGCATCCAAAACCAAGGAAGATAGAATTAAAATCATCATGTATTTTCTTTTCAGTTTGAATTATCTCTCATTCATTTTTCCCTACAGTATATATTATATTTTGCCATTTCTCTCGATCTTATCACCACTAATACTCTGCAGATAATCCGCTATCTAACATATGTTCATATCTTCTACGTTCCTCACTTCATCTTATTAATATATTATTCTTCATGATTGTGGGGACTCACTGGTATGAGGTAAAGGGGCTCAGACCCCTTAATGACAGTCGCCGCCCCAAAGGGCAGGCAAATAATCGTCCTTGTGACGTTAAAAACACAAAACTCGTTCGATCGTAATTACCTGTATGTACTTGCAGGTAATGTACGAGTACCGAGTCGTGACACAATAAGATGATGTCACGATTCGTAAACAAACCGGCCAGCCATCTCTTATCTCGATAGGGGATGATGCGACCTGGCTGTTCTCACCAACGTACGTATTCTCTTACGTACGTGTGTTTGTGTGTGTAAATAAGCCCTATATAAACCATCCAAATTGGCTCTAAAATGGCCAGTGTTTGGTCTGGTTCTGGCTTACCCGTACTTATGTACGAAGTTGCTGAACACGCTTAAATTCTGTTGAATTTCCTTCTGGTGAGAATATCTCTCACGACAACATATTCCACAGTGGTGACCTTGATGTGATTTTGGCTACGTCGTGAGGTGTCTTGAGGAGCATTGCGCTATTACAAAAATTCGGCGCAGTGCGCTGGCGAGAAACTCGCTTGCTCAGCAAATACAAAAAAAAAAATTTTTTTGCAGACTAAGACACTTTTTAGGTTGTTAAAGTAGAGTCTGCTGAAGTGGGAATTTATACCTCTCTCCTTAAAATACATAAACAAGGAGAAACCAGACAGTAGACCTGGAGGAAGAAGGTTGGACTCATCCCCCAACCCCCCCCACTTTGACTCAACACTCTAAGAATTTGCCAAATCTGGAATGAAGGCCCTCAACACCCAGAATTAACACGACTGGGAACTGCAGTAAATAAAGAACAACTAGCAGTTAAAACATTGAGAAGTGGTCTAACTTTAAGCCAAAGTTCTGACCCAAAAACACCTGTCCTACAAACACAGGAGCCACAGTTTTCAACCAGCAGGGAAAGAAGTAGTTCTGTAGAATACGCTTGTCATCAGAAAGACACAGCAATGGTCCCACCACCAACCAAAAACCCACAACCATCGCAGGGAGGTAGTAGTCAGCTACAGCTGACACCCGAAGTCTTGATGCAGATTATGCAACTTTTGCAATTACAGCCAGGGCAGCCCCAACTTCTACAGACGGAGGATAGAGATCCCAGAATTTCTGCTCAATGAGGTAGACTTATGGTTGACTCTATTGGAAGGCAGGTTCAAGACCAAGAACATAACTCTGAACCAGCGGTATCTACACATCTGTGGAGGCATGCCCCCACAGATAATCCGCCACATTCCGGACATCATGGAATGCCATTTGACAGAAGAGAACAAATATGCCTGGTTCATCAAGAACATCAAAAATGTATTTGGAAAAACAAAGAATGAAATTATCGATGATGTGATGGGTGGTATGAAGATGGGGGATGACAAACCCTCAATCTTCATAGCGAAATTGAGGCAGAAGGCAGATAACATAGTAGCCCCTTCTGTCATAGGCAATCAATTTTGCAAACAACTTCCACAAAGTGTTGTGCAATGCCTAGCCGCCGTAGGTTCGACCGTAATAAATATATCCACAGACTTGGACTTCCTTGCGAAATTCGCAGATAATGCGCTCGAATACACCAAGTCAAAGCCCGTGGTCAGTGCAGTGTCTGCAGAGACTGGAGAACTCGCTCAACTTCGAGCCCAAATAGCTCAGTTGACCGATGAAGTAAAAGGGAACAAAAGCCAAAGCTCAACGAAATCCAATAGCAGCTGGCAACAACGATCAAAATCAAGAAACAACAACAATAACAATAGCAATAGCAGAGGACAACAGTCCTGGTCTAGAGACCGAAGATCAAGTTCCAACAACAGGGGTCAGAGTTCAACTCCCCCACATACATCATCTCCTAAAAACCAATCTTATAATTGGGATGAAAAGAGTTGTTTCTTCCATAATAGGTTTGGCACAGAGGCCACCAAATACAACAATAGGTGCAAATGGTGGGGTAAATCCTACAACAAGGAAGCATCAAACTAGAACAAGGGGCCATCTATGCAGCCGAAGACCCCTCAGAAAAACAATTATGCCGCCTGTTCATAAAGGACAGGACAAATATGAGATGGTACTTGATAGACTCAGGTGCAGACGAGTATATTGCCAGTAAATAAAAACCAAAAAGTACTTCCTTCGAAATACTATCTCCATACTGTGAATGGTCAAAACCTTCCAGCTTACAGACTTGAGACCAGCAAAGTTGACATCAGACTTAAGGAAAATATGACGTGGTCCTTCACAGTTGCTGATGTTCCAAACTTGATCCTGGGTGCAGATTTCCTTGCACATTATGGCCTGATCATTCACCTCAAAAATGGCAAACTGATCAATAGTGAAACTAAAAATTGTGTGGATGGCAAAACACTTGCTTACAGACTGGACACAAACATATCCAGCTGTACAAAAGTCGACGGACAACTCTTACGGATCCTGTCTGACTATCCTGGAGTCACTCAACCATCAATTCGCAGGCATCCTACATACAAACACGATACGGTTCATTACATAGAAACCAAAGGACAGCCTTGCCATGCTAGAGCACGAAGGTTACTGCCTGACAAACTCAAAGTGGCACGGGAGTACTTTCATCGCATCATTGAGGAGGGTGTATGTCGCCCCTCAAAAAGCTCATGGAACTCCCCTATCCACAGACCAAAAAAGCAAGAGGAGAGTGGCAAATTGTTGGAGACAACAGGGCTTTGAATGCCATAACAGTTCCTGATCGCTACCCATTCCCCAATATAATGGACTTCAACGCGAACATGAAGGGTAAAACGATGTTCACCAAAATTGACATCAACTGGGCATTCCACCAAATTACTATGGCTGACCAGGACGTACCAAAGACAGTGGTTATAACCCCCTTTGGACTATTCGAATACCTTCGAATGCTGTTTGGACTTCGCAACTCAGCATAAACTTTCCAGAGAGTTATCAATGGACTGTTTAGGGAATTGCCGTTTGCATATGCATACTTGGATGATATGTGCATTTGCTCTGAAGGTGGTGAGCAACAGTACGAGGAGAATGTAAGAGCTGTTGTACAGCGTATACACCCTGCCGGGCTTACTATCAACGAAGGCAAAAGCTTATATGCACAGACCGAAATTGACTTCCTCGGCTACAAAGTCTCGACCAAAGGCATTTCTCCATTGAAGACGAAAGTAGAGCCAATATTGAACTTCCCAAAGCCCTCAAATGTCGCTGAACTTAGGCGTTTCTTGGGAATGGTGAACTTCTATAGACGTTGCATGAAGAATGCAGCAGCCAAATAAAGTAAGCTGTTTGCACTAATTAAGACAAGCAAAAAGAAAGACAAGACTCCACTCGAATGGAATGAAGAAGCCGAACAGGCCCTTGAGAAAATCAAAGATACACTGGCAGATGCAACTCTATTGGCTCATCCAGACAAAAGTCTGCCATTATGCGTGAGTACCGATGCCTCTGATTTTTCTATTGGTGCAACCCTGTACCAACTTGACAAAGACAACAAGAAGTTACCTCTAGCTTTCTTCTCGAGGAAGCTCTCAAAAACAGAAAAGAACTATAGCACATACGATAGGGAATTGCTCGGAATTTTTGCTGCGTTGAAGCATTTCAGGCACCAATTAGAGGGTAAATGTTTTTCTGTGTATACTGACCATATTCCCCTAACATATGCCTTCACACAAAAAGCAGAACCTCCATCACCGAGAAGAGCACGACAATTAGACTACATTGGTCAATTGACTACCGACATTCAGTATATAAGTGGAGAACTTAACACTCCAGCTGATGCCTTGAGTAGAATCGAAGCTATCTCGGCCTGTCTAATTGCCTTGTGCTGAAATAGCTAAAGCACAGCTTAAGGATGCAGAATTGCAAGAGTTGTTATCAAACGATGATACTACTCTCAAATTGAGACAGCGAAAAATTCCCGGTACTGATGTTTTATTAACATGTGACATCAGTACAGGTAAGAATAGGCTATTTCTACCAGTAAAATATCGCAGGTTGGCTTTCAACAGTGTACCTAATCTGTCACACGCTGGGCCAAAATGTAGTGCTAATATGATTTTGGCAAGGTTTGTATGGCCATGAATGAAGTCTGACTGCAACAAATGGGCTCGCAGTTGCCTGAACTGTCAAGAATCCAAAGTAGGAAGACACATTTGCTCACCTCTCAAATCCTTCAAACAAACGGAGCGGTTTAAAACTGTACGTATGGACTTGGTAGGCCCATTGCCACCATCTCAAGGACACAGATACCTGTTGACGATAATAGACAGGGCAACACAATGGCCAGAAGCAATCCCTCTACACGAGATGACAGCCCCTACAGTGGCTGCAAGGTTTTACGATACCTGGATTGTGAGGTATGGTGTACCAGAAGTCATAATCACAGACCAAGGTCGCCAATTTGAGAGCTCGCTCTTTAAAGAGCTGTCTAATAAGCTTGGTGTTCAACACAGTCATACCACAGATTACCATCCTCTAGCCAATGGCAAAATTGAGAGATGGCATAGAGCCCTCAAAGCCTCTATCATGTCACATGATACAAAGAGATGGGTATAAATACTCCCTACCATCCTCTTAGGCCTTTGATCTGCCCTACAAACTGATACAGGTCACTCTGTAGCACAACTAGCGTTTGGTGAAGAGCTACGCCTCCCAGGGGACTTCTTCACAGAATCGAAGGAAGTTAGCTCCGAAATCATGGTACAAAACATAAGAAATGATGCCAACAATTTCCTAAAACAGGCAGCTCGCCATGGCCAGCCCAAGATTTACGTCTCAAAACACTTGGCCAATACCACACACGTATTTGTTAGAGATGAAAAGATGAGATCCGCGCTGGAAAAACCATACGCAGGTCCTTACAAAGTAGTATCATGAGATGAGAAAAACTTTGTGATACTCATAGCAGGCAAACCTCAAACAATTTCAATTGACAGATTGAAGCCTGCATATATGGTAAGTGACGATAAAAGAATAAAAAGGTTGCAGAGGGAGAATGTAGAAAATATACAGACAGATTCACCAACAAACACAGAAAAATCCGTTGAAAAATGTAAAATAAATAATTCACAACAGAAAACATCAAAAAAATCTGTAAGATTTTCGGACGATGTTACCACTAAAACATTCGATCCGGAGGCCCCCATAAGCCCACAAAAAAGAGGCAGGCCCCTAGGCAGTAAAAAATGTAAAAATTCCCACCCTTCTTGCATGTCTGAGAGGTTAATGCGAAGAAAACAAAATTTACTCCCAAAAAAGTAATATCCGCTACGTAAGTTTATACCAGCTAAAAACATGGGACAAAAATCGGAACTCTGTGAGACAAAAGAAACTCCGGAGATAAGCAAACAAGGAATGCCAACAAAAAGAAAATGACAGGAATAAACAAATCCACGTGCGATACAGAAATAAACATCGCAACGTGCGTTTACCGTTAATCATAAAGATAATCTCAACGTTGTGACGTCACAAGTGGAGATTCCTTTGTAATAAAAATTTGAAAAATATATTCTATGAGTTTATTTCAGGCATAACTTTGCTTAAACCGATCAGAACTTAACCGGAAAACTTGCATACGGCCGAGAATTTTAAGCGCTATCCCCTCTACATACTGATAAGAAGATGTGAAAATAATGAAACAAAACTGTAATGGTAAATCGAAAACAGTAGTAAATTCACCCGTTTCAGAACTGCTATAGATTTTGGACGTGTTTTCTGAAATAATATTTTTGGTTCCTTTTTCCTTAACAACCTATTCTAATGTCGCTGCCAACTGATACCATCCTGAAGTCTGCCACCTCCCAGACTGCTCAAAGAACCATTGAGCTCTCACAAACTCAGCGGAAAATTGAGCAGAAAATGGAGCTGGATCGGATAGAGGAGGAGCTGCTCATGGACACAACTCCTCCCATAGACGAAGTCATAGCGGAGATGACAACTCCACTTCCCCTGATAGTCTCTCCTCCCTGGTCACTGCCTGAACCAACCCTGATTCCGGAACCCCCAAAATTGAAGTCAAAGCCCGCAGAGACCAGGGAACTGATGAAGTTCCTCTTCACAGCAGAGAGGGCAGAGAACGAGAAGGCAAAGATGGCCACCCTAGCATCGGAGACTTCAAACTCCCCGATGCTAAGAAAACCACTTTTCAAGCAACCACTGCCCCCTCACTCCTGCCACCACCCATACGCCTACACAAAAAATCGTCCACCTAGGGGTAGGGGAGAAGGCAGTCGTGCCCAATACCAGGCTCGCGCTGACGCGCAAGATGGCAATCATATGAATGCGTCGGTGCTGCTGTTGGAAGCGCACTAGCCAAGTGGGAGGCAGACCAGAAGAGGCGCTCATAAACCCGCAAGTCCCCCCAGGCCTGCACGTTTTGATCATTTTTGCTGCGCAAAAACTGGGAGGGAGTAGCTGTGGGGACTCACTGGTATGAGGTAAAGGGGCTCAGACCCCTTAATGACAGTCGCCGCCCCAAAGGGCAGGCAAATAATTGTCCTTGTGACGTTAAACACACAAAACTCGTTCGATTGTAATTACCTGTATGTACTTGCAGGTAATGTACGAGTACTGAATCGTGACACAATAAGATGATGTCACAATTCGTTCACAAACCAGCCAGCCATCTCTTATCTTGATAGGGGATGATGCAACCTGGCCGTTCTCACCAACATACGTATTCTCTTACGTACGTGTGTTTGTGTGCGTGTAAATAAGCCGTATATAAACCACCCGAATCAGCTCTAAAATCGCCAATGTTCGGTCTGGTTGTGGCTTACCCGTACTTATGTATCTTAAATTCTGTTGAATTTCCTTCTGGTGAGAATATCTCTCACGACAAGGTATTCCACAATGATGATTAAGTTAAGTTACAGCAATCTAATCTAGATGGGGTTTTCAGAAAATACTTTGTTTTTTTTATTCTCAGTTTGTTCTTTCTTTTTGGTCTCTGAAAGACAAATGAGTCCATCAAAGATCATGAAACAAATAACACACTCTCTCTCTAAAAATGAGGTATGATGTGTTTTTTCTTCTCTATTAAAATAATGTAATTAAGTTTATTGTAGGAATATTATCCCTTTTGGCTTGTTTGTTATTTCAAAATATGTTTCTTGCTAGATGTCTAATTCCATTCATAACCGATTTATCGAGTCTGAATTGGATTGCCACCCTTCAGGAATTATGCCACGTTCTAATAAATGGAATCAACTTTCAGTAAACGGAACTATCGATTCATCAGCCTTCTTATTTTGCTTATTGGCCGTAAGTAATATTACAACAGTTGGTATAAATTTTCCTTCTTAGAGCCAACTGTCAAAATGGAACCATTTAATCTGCATCTAAAATCATATTGTGATTGATTTGTGTAATGTTTAGTAGGGATCTCATTCAGTGCCTCACAATGAACCTGTTATAGGGTATACTTCAGTGGCTATTGTATACTATATTATAATACGAGCAATAATTGTATTTGTGTGTGTGTGTGTGTGTATAATGTAGGTATGTGTGTATGTTGTATGTAAATGCGTTCTCAATAACCAGACCCATAATGGTGCTGAAATTTATAGATTAAGAGTTTTTGGGTATGAAAAAATCATCTAGATATATCCCAAGTTTGAGAAAATTTGTTGAACAGAAATATGAGTATGTCAATCTGACCCATCATCTGCAGCAAGTGATAACAGCTAAAAATGAAAAATTTGCCTGGAATTAACATTTTTTATTGATCTTGAATCTACCTAATCTGTTTGTCATGAAATTTTATAATTAATACTAAATGCAATGGATAGAAAATGTCTCATATTGAACCTTGAATCTTGATAGTTGATAATTTGACATGGGCCTCTTTTATTGAATTTTATTAATGAATTTCAAATTTATATACTGAATTCAAAATATTGGATTTTATATTTTAGGGTACGGCTATCCATTCGAGCAAAGCTTGGTAAATCAGGTAAGGTAAAGGTCTGTAAGATTGCACAATTCCTAAAATCATACTCTGATCATTTCTTAAAACTGAACAAGTGATATGACAATTCATATATATCGCAACATTGCCCTATCAAAATAGTGTATTTTGATACCAAAAATGTGATTTTTATCCTTCTCATTTCGAGATATATTTGCGTTTCAAGTTTTTAAAACATGAAATTATAATTTTTTCAAATTATCTCAGTGTTTTGTGATTTTTGTAAAATTCCAGTGGTAAATAACTTTATTTTGATGAAAACTAAATTTAATACGCTTTTATATGGTATAATGGAGTTTAACTTCGTGCATGTTTACAATGGGAAAAAAAATTTTTTTGCCCTGTGACGTAGGTAATAAAAATTAAAAATTAAACAATTATCCGAGCAAATATTATCCTTCACAAAAAAACCAATTGATAACTTTGATTCAAACTTGTATTAGCCTGTTAAATTCAATTTCTGACATAATCTTCAATAGAGCAAGCATTACAGGAGTAGAGTAAGTCTGTAAAATCGCGCTCCTAGTGATTAAATCACAACTTCGCTACAAGTACTAAATTGATAAAGTGAGTGAGAAAAGTTGAACTCGAGCAACAGTGATGCAGATATCTTCCCCTACATTCCCCTCATTTTTTAAAAATTGTAGGCTAGTTAGTCGTAAGATATTGGTATCTTTGCTGTTTAGTTGAATGCAACCTTGTTCCCTTCGGCCCCTTATATAACCGTGATAGTGTAAAAATTGGTGATTAAAAAAGAGGAAATATCGACATCAAAGTCGTACCGTTGATTCTCCGGGTCCATTTTGCATATTTTAAGATAGAGGTTTTATATTTTCCAGTCCTCGTTCGAATTATCGAAACTGTTTCAATAATGTTAATTAGCAAAAAACATGTTGAATACCCCTCAAAGTAATGTGTTCTCCACCGTTTTCTTATATGTGTATTCATCATATTTGATCTTCTGTGAGTAAGGTTGGTTGATTTTTTCTTCTTATTATCTCAAGTAGTCCGTAATGGGTCAATTACAAATTTAAACATAACGAAAGCGAATGGGAAATATGACACAATCTAGTGAATCTTGATTCAAAACAAAAAGAAATTTTCCATTCCGGATGAAATCGCGATTATTTGAATGACGTATCCACCATTTAATGGCTCTTTTAAATGATGTGTTTTTATCCCCATCATATTGTAAAAGGTTTTTGCTATTACCACAGATCGTGACTGTAAATTAGTTTGAATCGTTGATTCGAAGTACACGTCAGTTGCCCACGAATATCGTGAATTAGATTGAAATATTCGAACGTCACGACTTGAACCTTTCCTTTCTTCCTTTTTCCCTCTCGATTTGCGTTTCTATTGGTACGACGTCCTTTCGTCTTGATGCTGGTAGTTAAACAAAATTATTTGGTAATTTTTTATCTTTTTTTCTCACGTGTTTCAGGTTAGCTAAACTAGAAGAATCGCTGAAAGATGACAGCCTTTCAGAAACAGAAAAGGAGGAAAAACGACAGCAGCATGCACAAAAAGAAACAGAGTTCCTAAGATTAAAGCGATCCAGATTAGGAGTTGACGACTTCGAACCGCTCAAAGTTATTGGCAGGGGTGCATTTGGAGAGGTGAGTGAGTAATTATTTTTAAAAAAAGGAAAGAATTTTGATATGTTTTAATTTAAATTAGGAGTTATCATTGTAAAATTTTTAAATGTGCAGTATGTCTATTTCTTTAGAAACATTATTCCTTTCAAATCTGTATATTGTTGGTATAAGTTTAGAGGTATACGTGAGTATTATTTTCCTGGATGCCTTTGTTAAAGCATTCTTATCTGTAATTGAAAATTATGAAACATGTTATCGTTCCAAACTAGCTTAAAAATCATGTTGACACGAACTGAAGCATTTCGTCAATACTGTATTTTTTCCCAGGGAGAACACAAAAGGCACAAATGTGGATAATGTTGCCAATGACAAGAAGGAAAATTACAAAATATTTCGAAGTATTATACTCTAAGTGCATCTAAATATGGGTTGAAATTTGTAACGTCTGCCTTTCTAAAATGAGTTTACGTTATAAAAAATGAGCTTTTATTTATTTTTTTTTGGCTGTAGCTTCACGCGAAATAAATATTATTTCCTTGCGGAAGGTTGGCTGCCGTATTGTTATATTTTAAAATCGCAGTAGTGAGTAGAATAAAAGGTTATGAAAAAGTTGGGTTTGCTCAGGTTTATTCTATGAAAAAGTAACCTTGATATTTTAAGATTTATTTATGAACACACCCGGAAAAATATAAAATTTCGTAAAAATCTGGACCTTCTAATATTACAACATTATAAATATTTTCAATTTAATTTCTCTTTTCTTTAATAAACTGAGAAAAAAATAAGAAAAATCCTTTAAAAAATTGTTCTAAAATACTTTCATTTTCCTTATTTTTGTTCTCGGTTTCTTATTATAAGTACATTATGTTAACTTGTCATATTACGCTTTTAGGTTAGATTAGTGCAGAAAAAAGATACCGGTCATGTGTATGCCATGAAAATATTAAGAAAAGCCGACATGCTGGAGAAAGAGCAAGTTGCCCATGTTCGAGCCGAAAGAGATGTACTCGTGGAGGCCGACCACCAGTGGGTTGTAAAAATGTATTATAGTTTTCAGGTATGTGCGTGTTTTTTTTTAAGCTGATTTTCTTGAAAGAAAATCTGGTATTTATTTTGTTTTGTTTTTGTTTTTTTTTTTCGTCGATAAGACAATAAAGTTGACTGTTCACGCCAATTATTCCCTTATTAGGGAGTGCCTAGTGAAGGTTTTTTAAGGTACATACTCATTTCTTCATTGTCTGTTATTATTATAATACGAAGAAGTTTACAAATTCAATTGAGTCGAATTTCGCAATAACGAACTTATGAACTTTTTCATGAATTTATAATGTATAGTATTTGTTGTATAATCAATGCTATTCTCACACAACTTCGAGACAAAGTTTTAGTAATAACTTTTTCCGGTACCTATTTCCATTAAAATAGCATTTATGATGAGCAATAATTGTTTGTATATACTATGTATGTATGTATGTATGTATTTTTTTACAATTGTGTGTTATAGGGTGTTAAAAACTGAAAGATTTGGGAAGTTGTTCGTGGCATAATGTAATTTTTCGGGGGGATAAATGTTACATTTTGGTGTCTTGATGTGTACCTTTGATGGGAAATGTGCCACATTTAATATTACACCAAGGAAAAAAAAATAAAAACATAGGCGATAACAACATAACAAATGAGAAATGACAATGATATTTTGAGAAAGCTTTTGCGAGATGCTTATTCTTGATAAGTCTGTTTGGGTGACCAGAGAAACTACAAATGTACAGAAAAATCTGTAATCGATTGTATCTTTTTTTTCTGTAAATTTATAAAATCTTATGCAGCCACCCGAATAACATTCTGTAGGTTTAGAAGGTTGTTAAGAATTTAAATATGTTATCAATTTATCATCATCATCATCAGTTAAATATATTGTAAGTAACTCAGCAGCTAGTACTAAACCTACATTGAAACAAATTCAGATTCCAGAAAATACTAGTGAAACCACTGAGAAAGAAGAGGTAAACTTCAATTTTTTTGTAGGAATGAATGATCTCTACATAAAGCTATTTTTTACTACTGATACCAATAATTATTCCAATTTGCTTCCATTAAATTTACACAAAATCAAATTTATCAAAAGCAGTTGTGAGAGAACTATCTGTTTTAAAAATCTGAAATTTGGCTGAAACATTAACATATGTTAGCTGAAGATTCTCTGAAAATTTGGTCATAATCGAACATTCAGTTTGCTGCAATTACTCAATTAGACTGAATTCACATTATTTGAATCACTCATTCCAAACAGAATTTCAGCAATATTTCAAGAAGTGAATGTGTAATCGAGCTGAAATTTTCCTTAAATGTTCAAATATGTTAGCAAAAGATTCTGTGAATATTTCTTTGAAATTGTACATCTGTTATTCAAATTGCATGGATTCAATCTAGTTCATGATATCTGTTGAAGTAAAAATTAAAGTATAATGTAGGATATTCTCAACTGACTTATGTTAATTTATATCATGTAATCATAGATTAAATAAATTAAATCATCTCTAATGATAACGGAAAATAAAAGATACGCAACTTGCCAACCCTGAAAATATATTACCCAAAAAAACAGAACTCTTAAATCTACTGCTAGAAAAAGTTACTGCTAATTTTTATGCAGAACTTTCAGGCCCGTAGTCAGGGGAGGGGCAGGGGTGACATCCCGTGGAAGCGCTCTTTGCCCCGCTGGCAAAATTTTTAAATTTTTTTCTGAATTTTAAAAAAAGGTAAGAAGCTTATTGAAGATGTTTTTTTATTTTTAATTAAAATTTTCAATCAAAAAATATTTTTTTTGTAAAATTTGCAATTTATAAAACATTTTGTCCTCTCTAGTCTACAGTTTGTCTCCCCTGGGAGTTTACTCTGGTTGCTGACATCAACCATCAAAAGTTTGGAAGTCTGTAGTTCGTAGATATTGCCCGAATTCGTTTCTATAGCTATAGAAAAATTGTCCTAACAAGTTTCTGTAAGGTAAGCCAGAGAAACCTACAGAACATTACTGATTTTCTAGTTTCTTTAGTGGCCCAAACAAATTTAATGTATCTATCAGCAATAAGTGATAACAGCTAATAATGAAAAATTCGCCTGGAACAAATGTTTTTTTTTTAGGAACTGTTGTTGACAAAAAGATTTTTTGGAATTGTGACGTAATTTTTATTAGGTATTAATTAAGATAGTATAGTGGAAGTGGAAGAATCTTTATTTCGATATTAATGTCTTTCACACTTCTCATGGATGTTAAATGTTTTTAAGTGTATATTTTTATTCATTACGAATGTAGAAAATGTTTCAGTGTATTTCTAATTTCAGTGATCTGACTCATATGTCATACCTATGATCTACTGTTGGATTTACCTACGTAAAGATAGGTATAAAGCTGTATAGAGTCATTCATATTTCAGTAATTTCATAGGTACCTTAAAACTATTGGTCAGGAAACATAAAACTTCATAACTATATTTGAATTTTGGAATTGATCCAGTAAGTTAGATTAAACAAATATATGGTAAGTATTCAGTTTGAAGAATTAGTTTGTCAGTCATCATTCTGTTTGTATATTAGGGGTTTCTGAATCTTGTGGTTATTAGTATTTTTAGTTAACAAGCATCGTACAGTAGACGTCTATGTATATATTCTTGATGATCGCCTAGTTGTTGGCTGTTGGGGATAATGTTTTTTCTTACACTCTGTACATCGGTTGTAATGATCTCGTTAACTCTGCGGATTTACTGGTCTCATTTGAGATTTCATCATTGATATAATTATGATGTATTAGTAAATATTTTTAATATCCTTACCCCTTGTTAAATAATTAAATTATTTCTACTTGCTATACAGCTGTAGGTCAAAACAATAGTTTAAACTTTAATTCAACTCGTTATTATACGAGACATAGGTCTCAGGTGGTCCTAATGTTCATATTCATATCCAATCATCTAATTTTAAGGTAAATTTAATGTAAATGAAATAAATGGAAGTAACTAGTTAACTACCTACCTACGTTAAATTGAATGATAACAAATCGAAATTATGATTTGTGAGACAATTAACTGCACTAAAGTAAAAAAAATCTATTGATAAGAAATTAAGAAGTCAGGGCAAGGAAATAATGAAATCACGGTTCACGGTTCCAAAAAAACCTTTCTTTTAACAACGGTTCCTTTTTTTTCATGCTTTTCTTTAGTTCATTAACGCGTACGTACTTATGTACTTTTGTACAGGCTTTTTTTACTTTTAGTGTGTGCGTGTGTACGTACGTGCGTGCGTGCGTGCATTGATTGGTAAATTCTGTAAAAAGTTATTTTTTACTTTTTAGTTCAATTTTTTTCATCATTTTTTTTAGAAAAGCATGTTTTTAAACATTTATTTAATTTTTTTATTTTAGATCTGCAATCTGCCCATCATCAAATTTTGTGATTAACACTAAACACAATGAATACAGTATGTCTCATATTGAATCCTGAATAATAGTTAAAAATTTAACATCGATTTTCATTATTTAATTTTATTAATGAATTTCGAATTTTTGTATTGAATTTAAAGTGTATCTTTTTACTTTTTACTGTATAGCTAGCTACTCATTCGTGAACCAGGTACTAAGTTTAACACGAAATTGAATTACCAATATTAACCTATATTATTATTAATTGATCATACATTTTAATTATAATGATCTGAAAATGTTTGCCTTCAAATATTTTTTAAAACATAATGGGAAGGATCCACGTATTTCATAAATTTCTTCGATAAAAAAAAAATCATCTTTGTTATTGAATTCTTCGGTCTCCTATGAAATTTATAAAATTTGATAAAAAATATATAAAGATGGGACTACATGTTACCGAGAAAGTTCTTTAAACGTCGAACAACGAAGAAACAAATAGTTGCTAGAATAGTGTCATTGAAAAATTTTCATTTTTTTAAACTTAAAATAGTCTTCCGTGTATAAAATGCATACCTATAATCATATTTTAAGAGTTCTTGGCTTTAGCTTGCGATGTCCCCGTGAATCCCTCGATAAAAAAAATTAAGTTTTTGATTCCCTACTCTTTCTTTTCTGAAATGAATTAAATTTCCTTTTTTTGTGAATTAAAACTTCCATACAAAAGAATCAATATTGAGATGTTGTTAGCTGTCGCTGTTGACGCTTGTTAGTTATTACTATTCATTTTCGAATATTCGTCGAGTTCTTATATTCTGACGCATTTATTCGAGCTGAAAGAGCTAGGACGCACCTTTTTTTTTAAATAAAATATTTTTCATCTCTTCCCTTCACGTGCTTCTGCGAAACAATAGATCGAAACGGTACCCTACTTGGAAGAACGAGGTAAACATAAATCACAAGCCACCGCATAGTCGCCGCCGTGTTTCGAAATTTTGTTATTCCGTGCGGTTAATTTATTTTTAGGCAGTTAGCTCTTGAATTGACTGAAAGCGAAGAAATTCATAACGAGACAAAGTTTGGCATGCATTACGTATATTATGTTTTGAATGTTAGTTTTTTTGATCACGTGGTGTGGTTTTTTATGTATATGTTCATTCACTCGGCCTCAATTAAGTGTTATTTGTAGAACTAGTTTTGAAAAATATTTTTGTAGTTAAACTGTAAAAATGAACCAATCATTAATTAGCGATTGAGATGCGAATTGACTGATTTCTTATCATTGATTTGTTGATTCGAAGCAGTGGTCAGTACCCTCCTTGCTCGTTGAAAAATATTCAGAGTTTCTAGAACTTTACGTATGGATGTGTCGTTTTTTTCTTCAATTCATGAGAAATTTTATTTCCCCTCTTTTAAAAATAGTCCTCATTAATTAGAAAAGTTGTTTCTAAATATTTGAAATTTTATTCAGTTGAAATTATTTTAAAATACGGTTGGATTAAAAGCACATAAAATCAGAATCTTTTTTATAAGCTTTTATTCTATTCACTACTGCGATTTTAAAATACACCAATACTGCAGCGAACCTTCCGCAACGAAATAATATTTATTTCGCATGAAGCTAAAGCCAAAAAATTTACAACAAAAGCTTATCTTTTATTCCGCAACGAAATAATATTTATTTCCTTTGATTATATATGTAATGGAGGGCTGATAGTAGTAGTTCCGTTCTTCAAACCTGTATTCTTAAATCTCACTTTTCTGAAAAGTGGCACTTTTCATTCACTTTTAACTCCACTTTACAAAATTTGGTTACTTTTCCCATTAAATAGAAGATTTAAAGGGTTTGAAAAATATTTGAAAATCACTTTGTTTTCTATGGGTAGCGTATGGAGTGCTAATTTTGCAATTGTCAATAGACGTTTGACATTAAAAACAACAAATTTTATAATTATGAAAAAATGGAGATATGATTTCAAAATTCTTCTGCAACATTATTTTGTCTTTTGTTCATTGTTTCATTTTAATTTCATGGAGTTCATATAATTAGTCTTTTTCCCCATTTTCTCTTTTTTTTTTCTTTTTATCTCTGATACAAAAATATTATTACTGTTGAATTGGCACAACTTCTATGACATGCTTTGAGTATATAGTACGATGACATGTGAACCTGTCAATTTGAATAAATATGAATCTACAAACTTAAATTCTCCTAGAAAAATAAATATCTGTATGCTGCAGTTTGACTACCCAATTGATCACATTCTGATACAAAAATGAGAGAGTTTGAGAAAAGCAATATCAATAAATTTTTGAGGACCAATTTTTAGCTCAATCGATGAAGAAGTAAAAACACTTTTTTGAAGGTGATCGTCGAACCATAGCCGATCTTTGACTGTATAGTACTAGATGATGGAATATCTGTTGTGATTCTCCATTAGAATTATTTTTTGATTTCACAACAAAAACAAAATAACGACTGAATTTTTGAAGTAAGAATGTTTTTCCAGAACAAACTGCTCGTTAATGCTTACAGTCTTCCTGACAAATAAAATTGGAGTCCGAGAAGAATCAATTGTGATATTGGTAACACCTCAATCAAATACGTTGTGAAGAAACTGGTAGAAGATGAGAAAACATTTTTCCAAAATAGAATCACAATTCACTCAATTGTCGATCTGCACTAAGGAAATTATTGATGGCCTCATTTTTAATTTAAATATTTACATTCTAAACAAAAATCGTAGAAGTTAGTTTATCTACAGGAACAGTAACTTCAGATGTAGAACCTGAGACAATTCTAAAGCAAAATCATTAGTTCAAACTTGGTGAAATAAAGACCTCCGAAGTCCAGTTACTTAATTTGTTAAAAATAAATAAAAATACTTCAATAGTCGTATAGTTACGGAAAATTTCTAATAAAAATATAACTGATTCTACGAATCTTTCTTTGAATTAAAACTCTCCTTTCACCGTCATCCCCTCTAAATTTGAATCTACTTTGATGTTGAGTGCTCATAGAAATTACCTGCGCGAGTTAGTTAATAATAGGTACAACAAACCAAAAATGAAAACAAATATTAGCCTATACCTCCTTGAATTTTTTAATCTAAAGTGACTTGACTCACAGAAAATTGAAACATACGAATGAAACTTTTATCACGGAGTGAGGCCTATAATTTATTACGAATTTTTCACCTTTGAAACCTCACATCAGTCCTTTTCTGTACCCGTAATTCCAACTTGTTACCTATACATACACCTATCTTATCTATGATGTATTCAAAAATTTCAGACTGGAACCGTGGTATGTAAGTTACTCTTGAAATTTAAGACATCTCACCAATGAAAACCTATATTTATAAACAAAACTGATCGAAGAACTTCAACATGTTTATTTTGTTCTAAAGAAAAAGCTCCATATTTCACTGACATAAATTGATACACATACCGTAAAAAAAAAAAGAAGAAGAATTGAAAACATGAATTTTAAATGTGGAAACTTTCGAAAGTTTTCAATTTATATTGTAATTGTACTTTAAATTTTGAATTATAATGAGATATGAAACTCAACAAGGGATAAAAATATGAATGATATATGATATAACAAAATACAGGCTGCACACTTATTAGCCAGAGTTTGTCTATTTGGCAACGTTTTACTTTTTCAATTTCAAATTTCAGTTGAGTGGTGTTTATGAATATGACTTGAAGTAACAGTTTTCTATAGAAAAGGAAAATAGATGTTCTTGAATACCGAAATTTTGAAGTGTACACTTTATGAAAGTGGCACTTTTCTTTCAGGGTTTCAAAAGTGAAGTTTGAGAATACTGGTGAGAGTGTTTCCGAAAACGAAATTACTTTAAGATGTATATCTACATATATATTCGTAGATACAGGTATAATAACTTGCAAAAAAGTAATTTCATTCCCTGAAAATGCTGTCTATGTCTAATAGTAACTACCTATAGAAACGTTATAAGAATCAGCCCACGGTTACATATATACTCAAAGTTTATTTCTAAAGCCACAAAAACAGAAATAAAAGATTATTTTTTGAAAATGTGTTTTAATGTAAACTTTTTTAAATTTTCTTTGCCGATGTATAAACGTGAAATCAGAATTTTTCCATCGGTTATACATATTTTTAATCGAAAAATTTTTAATTTTAATCAAGAAAAATAATTTTATTTTTGTTGACAGTAACGGGTTCGTGTTTATTATGTTAGTAACAAACGGTTTTACATGTAGTTTACCTGAAGGATCTGAAAATCTGTTACTGAATAGTAAATCTACAAATTTTAATTGAAGATTTGTGAGAAAGAATATATTTTCATGAATATTACATTAGTGGAAAATTGTGCAAAGAGAAATTTTGTGCCGTTGTCAATATCTGAAATATGGACGAATATATTTCCATTTTTATAATAAATTTTTTCGTATTTAAAATAATTATCTTCGAATTAATGTATTGGTATTTTAAGGTATTTCTTCCGACTTATCCATACTTTTTTACCCAGTTTGGTTGCAATGTACGTATGTATCGCTGAAAATTTTGTTCACGATTTTGACGAAGCTAACTACGAATATAGTTGAAATTTTCACGAGAGATAGTTCTCTTATAGAAGCAGATCTGAAAGAAATTTGGTGCCTATCGGTTTAGTAGTTTCCTAGGAAACTGGAAAACAAAAAATTCCTGTAAAAAATGTTTTTCCAGGATTTGAAAAAACGAAAAAAGAGATGGAGCTGTAACTATCGCGATAGATTATCCTTGTTTGGATGCAAATCTAATGCCTAAATTTGCTAGTTTCTAAGGAAACGGGCAAAGAAAAATTGCTGGAAAAAATTTTGTGTTCACGGTTTTAAGAAAACTGCAATAAGGGTTAAAATGTTCACAAAAGGTATTGTTTCTATGGGACCAGGTCTGACAGGAGTAAGCCTATTGGTTCAATAGTTTCCGAGAAAACTATAAAACAAAAAATTTCTGGAAAATCAGTTTTATAGCAATAAAACATTGATAGATCGATATTTTTGTTAAAGATATTAGTAACTATCGATAGTTTTTTGTAATTTTTTACCTGTAACTAATGTTGGGACCACTAATCCTCTTCCCCTCTCATTCCTGTGAACACTCGACTGTCTTTCTCTGAATATTTTTATACCTTTACTCGTGGCTACACTGATACATCACTCCGCCGCTCATTTGTACATCTCTGTCTATGTTTGTTTATCAATTACTTTTCATACCATTTACATGATTTACACTTTTACTGCAATTACACACACTTCTGAGACGTTACTTTGAGTACATCTTTATTTCAATTACACTTTTACTCTGCTGCACCATTCCACAACCTCTATAATTAGCAATGAAATATCGATATATCTATATGTTTGTCAGATATCGATAACTATCGACATAAGTATATATTACTATCGATATTATTTTGTGGTTTTTTCAGTTTTTTTTATTTTTAATTATTGATCAAAATTGGCAAACTGAGTTTCCTAACAAAGTATTGCTCCTTTTTTTTATTCCCCTTCAAAATGATAGAGGTAAATTCGAAAATACTGCTGCGAAAATTTTTAAGTTTTTCTCCCATTTCTTAGATATTTAGCGGATTGATATTTCCCTTTATAAATTGAATCTTCATGTTATGACTCACTTAGGCGTGAATTTTTTGAACGATGAAAATAAGAAAAGAAAGTGAAAATCTTTTTAAGTTATTAAGATCTTTTATGACACGTTGCATCATGATACTTTCTTGTGCAGTTAAAAATATATGCAGTACTGGCAATGTTGTATTTGTTTTAGTCAAACTATCGCTTTTCTTGATAGTATATTTCTTTCACATTGGAGTTATTTATCTATTTTTAAGTTCTGTTTACAAAAACCCATTGGTTTCTTGTTATATTTTTTCGATTTTTGAATTTTTAACATGGATTTGCGAAAATGTTTCTCCAAACACCAGTATTTTTTTCAAGTCTTATTAATGTTTCCTAAAATAATAAAATTTGAAAGTTAGAGTAATAGAGCTGAAGTAAATTAGCTAAAATGGTTTATTCTGTTTTAAAATGCACGTGGAAGCAGAGTATACCATCAAATGTTATTCTGTGGTGGTCCTCCGCTGGTGAAATAGTTTATTTCTCTTGGCATGTAGTCGAATGTTGCGTAGGTTGCCTTCCCTTTAGCCTCCCCGGACCATTCGGCCGCTCATTCAGTTTTTTTTTTTTTTTTCATTATTATTTCATGTCATGCATTGAATAATAATGTGAACCACTTTTATGTTAACCTCAGTGTATGTTTGTTTCTGTATTCTTCCAGGACCCTATTAACCTGTACCTCATTATGGAATTTTTACCGGGTGGTGATATGATGACGTTATTGATGAAAAAAGATACCCTCAGTGAAGAGTGTACTCAATTTTATATTGCTGAAACTGCTCTAGCTATAGATACTATTCATAAATTAGGCTTCATTCACCGGTAAGGTTTCAAAAAAAAAAAAAAAAAATGAAAAAAAAACGGATTGCCTTCTTGAGTGGTAACTAAATCGTTGAAATTTTTCAATTTTGCAGAGATATAAAACCCGACAACCTCTTGTTAGATGCACGAGGACACATTAAACTATCGGATTTCGGTTTGTGTACTGGATTGAAAAAGTCTCATCGAACCGATTTCTACAGAGATCTCAGTCAAGCAAAACCGTCAGATTTCAGTAAGTTTACGTTTTTTTTATTCTTTTTATATAGTTAAACAAGAACCATATGAATTATGCTAGAAGCAAAATACGCTACCTTTTACATGACGTTCACTCAGGACAGACACCTCTCCTCTGTAAACCTAATCCCACCCATTGAAAACCATTGTGAGTATAGGAAAGGCTTCGAATTTTTGGTCATAATTGTTTTGAAAAAAAAAATAGCTGAAGGAACAAAATGAGTCCAAAAACAAAAAGTTTGAGCCCTTAGAACTTGAGAAAATTAAAAAGAAGATGAAATTGTGCATCAAATTAACTTATTTAAATGTTATTAGTAATATTATCCTGAAGACAACAAATTAAAACTTCTCATTTTCACAAATTCACTGTTTTTGAGCCTTATCATTAATTTTCTTTTTGGAAAAGTTTACTGATAACATTAAATTAAATCAGTTTGATATATGATCTCATATTCTTCTTCAGTTTTCTCAGCTTATAATGGCTCCAACTTCTTGTTCTTAAGCTCATTTTATTTATTTATGCCTCCCCTAAAATTTCATTTATGTAAAAAAAGTAGCTATGTTTTCAAATAAGGGAATTAGGATCAAATATTCGTGCAGAAGAGCATATTTCCCATGCATTTCAAGGGTTTAGTGGATTAGGGATAGCAGCCTTACTGAAAATGACCAGTATAATTCATATGCTCGTTGTAATTAAATTACTGATTGGCGCTAATTTGCGATATTTGATCATTATTATTCATTATTCCGGCAGCTGCGAGCAGTCTAATGGACAGTAGAAGACGGGCTGAAAGTTGGAAGAAAAATAGAAGAGCATTGGCCTACAGTACGGTCGGTACGCCTGACTACATTGCCCCTGAAGTATTTCAGCAGACTGGTTACGGAGCTGCGTGTGATTGGTGGAGTCTTGGTGTGATAATGTACGAAATGTTGATTGGTGAGTACTTCCGTTTGTTTTTGATTTGTTGCATTGCTCCAAATATGAAATATACCGTGCGAGTAAAACTCAACCGTCGCTCAAAAACGTGCCCATCGCTAAAAAAATATCTTCTCTACGCTAATTAGTTTTATCCTCTTCATTGTGCAGTAAAATGTTTATTTCATCTCATTGTGAAAATTTCTGGGTGCATTCCTGCAATTGCTTTCTATTTAAATATTTAATTGGCTTTTCGTGATTGGAATAGTCAATATTTTCGTTGATTGTAGTCTGTTTCTAAAAGAATGAATAATGGGACTTTGAGAGATTCAGAAAAATTTCTGCCTGAATACTATTTGATGGTAAAAATTTTGTTTTGGAAAGTAATGAATATCTCTATCCTTATGTGCCCATATTACACACTCTTGAATGTAAAGTGGCTTTGGAACCTCATAAATCAGTTGAAGCTGAAAATTTTTCTGTAACATTAATAAAAATTGATGTAAATTCTTATTAACTCTCAGTTCTTGTAGAAACCATTGTTTATTTTGTTTAATTAACTATTGGTTTAAAAGTATGACTTGAAAACAAATTTTTATGTATTTAAATATTTACTTCCATCCATCTCCTACCAAGTCAGGAGCGATAGTTCGTTGTTTATTTTTACAAAATTACGTCTAGAAATTGCCCAATAATTTTTTTGGGATCTAAGTAAGGCTTCTTGGTAGGTTCTGTAATACTGTATTCCAAGTACCTACCTCAAAATGTATGTAAACACGAACAAATTTTTAGCTAACCGAGAATAATTGTTATTTATTGGGCCTTCTTTTTTTACCAATTTCCCTTTGAATAAATGGTTAATTAGAATGAGTCTATGATAAATTTGTAAATTTCCATTCTTCCTACTGGTATTGTTTCTTGAAAAATTTGAATCAATTTCCATCGGTGGTATACTGCGGTACAGTGTTTTTCTATTTTTTAAGAAAATTTATACAATAAGCTAGTAAGATTTTAGATTAGAAAAAAGGATGTCTCAAACTGTTGTTCAAACTCGCTATTAATACACCTTTTCTAATAATTCAGGAGTTCATTGTTTGAGTTTAGAATTATAGCTTTATACCATGTGGAATAAGTTCTTTTTATAAGCTTTTATTCTACTCACTACTGCGATTTATAAAATATACCAATACTGCTGCCAACCTGCCGCAACGAAATAATGTTGATTTCGCATGAAGCTAAAGCCAAAAAATAGAAAATAAAAGCTTATCTTTTAAAAACTCGTTTTTAACCTAAACTTATTCTTTCTTTTTTCGGTGTATTATTCATGGTAATTTTCAAAATGAGCTGATTTATAATCATGAAAAGTTGCGTGGATCGGTTATCTGACTAAATTACATGTCAAAATCTATTAAGAAGTTTTCAATGTTTTTTTTACAGGATATCCTCCATTTTGTAGCGAAAATCCTCAAGAAACTTACCGAAAAGTAATGCATTGGCGTGATACGTTGACCTTTCCTCCCGAAATGCCCATCAGCGAAGAGGCCAAAGAAGTGACGCTACGATTTTGTTCCGAATGTGATCGAAGACTGGGTAGTGTTAAGGGTGTTGATGAGCTGAAGGGCCCGTCGGCACCAGCGTTTTTCAGAGGTGTTGATTGGGACCACATACGCGAGCGACCAGCTGCAATACCCGTCCAAGTGAAGTCCATCGATGATACCTCCAATTTCGATGATTTTCCTGACGTGAAGCTTGAAATTCGTGAGTATTGCCCATTAAATTCACGTGGACTTTCCCGTAAGTTTTTCTCACATCTTGAAATTGACAAATAGTAGAATCTCAGCTTCAAGTTACGTCGTGACGAAAATTTTGAGTCTGAATTTTATTTTCAAACTTTTAAGTTTTTTCTTTGTGATTTGTGCCATCGACGAAGGAATGAGTTGAG
Source organism: Ericerus pela (assembly GCA_011428145.1). NCBI lineage: Eukaryota > Metazoa > Arthropoda > Insecta > Hemiptera > Coccidae > Ericerus > Ericerus pela. The sequence goes on from WOFM01000511.1 coordinate 335,584, forward strand.
TTGTTTTACTCCTTATCTCGAATCCAAAGATATCCATAAAAGTGTAAATCGTCTTTTTAAATCGTAATTTTTATTCAGTTGCTCCCTCACCCTCCACCAAAAAAAAAAAAAATCAATGTACTCATGAGAAAGTCAGTTTTAGTGTATTTTCATGAAAATACAACTATTGCATTCAATACAATGGTGGGACTTGTAGAAAAGCGCTGCCCCCGAGTCGTAGATCTCGAATATATAGGTCACTTAAATTCTTCTGCACAACTATTTATATATATATATATATATATGTGTGTGTGTGTGTGTACGTGTACATATTCACGTTTTGCTCATTTTGGCACTTTTTGGGAGTCTGTTGAGCCTTCGCTGTTTGACCTATGGCTGTGAAACTTGAGGTAATGTTTGAAACTTTCATGGGCTACACATTCGTGTTAAAATTTTTGAAATTTATCCGCTAGTTTTGGGAAGGGGTTCTCAAAGTGTTGCAAACCCACCATGTTGTCATCACGATAACTCTCGTAAATTTGAAGATTTTTGCTTGAAATTTTAATGACAGTTGGAAACTATTAGTGACTGATTTAGTATTGAATACGAGCGAAATCAGTCTTCTAGTTTTTGAATGGCAACTATTACAAAATTTGACACTTTTGTAAAATACATACCGCGATTGATGCCCGGCTGAGTTATTTTAGAATGTTTTTCATTTTGACCAAAAAGTATTGAAGGATTATCAGTAATAACTGAAAAATTGTAGTCATATTCGTATACATTTAGAGATTTCATTCCATGTTTCTATATGTTTCATTAAATATTTAGAGAAATGACTGAAATTTTTCAGCTACCATCGATAATTCCTTAACTTTTCAATAAAAAAGAATAAAGTTCTAAAAAAAGTGCAGTTGCAGGTATTTTATAATTCCGGTACCGTTATTTTCATTTTTATTTTGGCAATAAAATTGTTAATTTGAGACCAATAATTGTGAAATTTTAATCAAATATTCACTTCCATTTTTTGTAACAGACTACCAATTTTTAATTTAAATTTGTTCAGTTCCACTTTTATAATACTCATATGAATCGTGATAGTTTCTGAAAATTTAACACCGAACTTTATTTTCGTGCTTATATGAACAATATGGATTTACTGTTTTGAATATTTTTCATATTTTCAAAACTGCTGGCATTGCTCTGAAAGTTTGAAACATGACATTTAAGCCGTGGTTCATCTGTAAAATGAAATACTAGTTTCATTTAAAAGTTGAGCCAATCCGAATAAGTTCGTGGCTCTATTTTTTGTAAAGTTGTATTCAGTGTTCTTATAGATAGTCAGTAGAAGATTTTTAATTTCATTACAGTATTTTCCATGTATTGAGAAAACTTCATTTTTGTTTAACGAATCTGCTCAGTAAAATATCTTTGATAATTGAAACAAGAATAAAATGCAAATCCAAAAAATGAAGTACGTTTTTTGACATATTAAAACCAGAAATTCATAAACAGTTTTAAGACAGACCAAGGAGGAAAAGTTCTTTTCAGCGAGAATGACGGAAGAGAAATTTCCACCATTTGTGGTTACACCCTTGTTCTAGATGACGTCAAGTTTGATTCATATTGTCATACATCGTATTTATTTTGTTTTCGCAGCATCTGCTCCTACGTCAACCGAAGGAGGTGAAGGAAATTTCAAAGATTGGGTATTCATTAATTATACGTTCAAACGTTTCGAAGGACTAACTCAACGTGGAATTCTAATCAAGAAATGATGCTATTGATTTGTTATTTTTATACTAGCGCATTTTTACTACCCACCTAGTTTTACCATTGTTCTTTCTTTCAGTTTCGTTTCTATTTTCGTTTTATAGAGATTTATTTGTTAATTAGAATATTAATTAACTCAAAACAAGGAAAAACAAATTCAAAAGAAAACATGTTTCATACGTAAACTGGTTCAAAATTGTTATTTTGATTATACGGTGCATAAATTGTTGAATTCTACTGGCAACGAGATTATCTAGTTTGTTATTTTGACGCACACCTCAAATTGAACGCAAACCATTTTTTTATTTGTCACATTTTAATTTTACGATCGAGTTTTCCCGATTTTTGATTTGAAAAAAAAAATTACGTCTTTGAATATCATTTATACTAGTGGAAATGGAAATTGAAACCAACTTCATTCGTTTTCCAGGCACTTGTTTTGTTAACCGCTGTTTTTTCTTTCATTGTATTCTATTCGTTATTGTTAGGAAACGTTGAAAATTTCATGTTAATGGAGAGTGTTTTTTTGAAATCTTTCGATGTTATTTCGAAATGTGTTCGAACTATCATCGAAAATTTTTCTGGAAAATATTCATTTGAGAGAATGAAATTCAAAACCTTTTTATGAAGTTTGTTTATTCGCTCATTGTTGATAAAAATATTTTCTATTAGCTGCTATTAATTACTTTCCGCCGCATTATTTCGTTAATTACGTGAAGATTTTTAAATAAAATCTCGTTCGGACGAACGAACATCTGAAAATTTTATTTTTTTCATTTGTATCGAAATCGTAATTTAAAGCTGAACTTGGTAAATTATTTATCTGAATTCGTACCGCAGGGCAACTATTTATCGTCCAAAAATTCACTCGTGAACTTGAATCGGTGTATGCGTGAACCATCTTTTCTTTAATTTTTCTTCAAGTTTTTGTAGTTTGGTTTTTTGACCGAAAGCTGTCGAGCAGTTTTGTTGAAATATTTATGAAAATGCACATATTTGTGATTTTTTTTCTAAACATTTAAAATTAATGTTTAAAAAAATATTTTGACGTAAATCGTTACTCTTGATTAGACGCATAGTTATTAATCTTAATTAACCCAATGTATGACCCTGGTCAAATATGATTGAAATGCAATTTTTTTTTTTTTAAATTATTTTGTGAATTCGTACATGGTTTTAAATTATCGACACCGTCAATTCTTTGTAAGAATCAGCAGTATTATTGGATATTGAAATTAAACGATAAATTTTCTTCAAGAGCATTCAACGGAACGGTGCCAAATTCGATTTTGAAATTGACGAACGTGCTGCAATCAAATATTCCTTTCAAATATTATGTTTACAAAAATATGTTAACCAAATTTCTTTTAAAAATGCGAAAGAATGGATCAAAATTTATCTAAATAAAATTCATGACAATATAAAAATATTGAGTTTTATGACACAATTTAGTAGGACGAAAGAAATATTTTATGGCGCTTATTCAAGTTTATGGAGTGGTGTGAATTGGGAAGATATGTTGGACCGTTTGGCATCATTGGATTAAATAAGGTTGTCTGTATAAAATAAAATAAAAGTTTGTTAGTTATTGTCTTTGTAATATTGTTATAATTTTCCCCTCTTGTTTTTATCCCAATTTTATTCTTTGTAAATTGACTATTGATTGCGCTAAACTACGATGTATTTTTAAAATTTTTTTTTGTTGAGACATTTGTTTTTTTTTAAGTTATTTGTTGCATAACTTTCGTCTATGTTCATACAATATTAAAGTAATGAAAAAATTTGATAAACTAGTCGTTCTGTCTTCAGAAATTACCAAAATAATCGCGGACGTTGAAAACAAATTTTTTTTAGACCCCGTTTTTATTATTGTAATTAATTACGTTTATTTAGTTTCTAGGCATTTTTTCGAAGTCGAATCTCAGCTGCCCGCAAATATTTTAGATTTTAAGTGAAACTAAAGATGACGACTTCTCAGGTTTTGGTATGTTCAAAGGAAAAGAATTGTTGGTAGGATGTAATGTACGATTGATTTTATACATTTATTTAACATTCCGAATTTTCGTTTTTGAAACATTATTCTTCGAATTGATGCAAGGAAACTTCTGCATTAAGTAACTAATGCGTTTAAAAAAATGTCAACTTGTTATTCCATTGGTTTTCATATGATTTGAGAAAACTTTTACGAACCGAAAACGAAAAATTAAAAAGATTAAATTCTAGTCATAAAAACGATTTTAATTTTATTAGAACTTTTATGTCTGTAAAATATTGTCAATTAAAATTAAACTCGTGAAAGATATTGTAATTAATGTATCGTACCTTTTCAAAGTTATTAAAGGTCTTGTAGTTGGATGATGAAATTTTCGCCCCCCTCCCTCTCGCGTTAATGGTGTATTCAAAGCAAGCTGCCATTACATTCCTGACCCTGAATTGTGCCTTGTGGGGTGTTCTGTTCGGTCCATTTGGTTTTGGTTCCTGCACATGATTTACAAATTCGTGTTGTGAAATAGTTTTCCACTAAATCCCAGCAAATTCCTCCCTCTCTAAATAACCTCCAAACGCTGAGCAAAATGACCTTGATGCCGGAATCCATTAAAAACGAAAATTTGACTATCGCATGTTGAAAATACTATATCGATATGATCCGTTGCTTGTCCAATTTTTGTCTCTTTTCTATAATTATTTGTTTGTGCCTTTGGAGTGGATTATTTGTTTTTGTGAAAGTGAAATCGTTCGATCTGGTTTTTTTTCCGAGTTCTCAAATTGTTGGGATTTTTTTGTAATTTTACAACATAATCGACTATTTTATTCTCTAAATCATAATTTATTTGAGGTCCCGTCTACATTTATAAGTATGGATATGAGCTTGCCGTATAACGATTTTTTTTTTTTTTTAAATCGTGTTTCGGCTTGTAAAGTTTTTATTGTTTTATTTTGTCTCTTGCATTATTGTTTACCAATTACTTGTATTTTTAGAATCTATTGTACGATAAAATAAAGCTGATTTGCATTGGTTTGTCATGTTATAAATTTTGTCCCTTCTGCTTCTGGGAAGTGGAAAGGTTATTTACTTCGTCAACATCATCAGTGTGTGATCTGATGTTTCCTTGTGTTTTAATTTGAGAAAACAAGTATGAGGCGAAGTAAACAAATTGAATTTTTGCAATAGATCTGAACATGAACCTGCATCTTTGAAAACTATATGATTTCTTAGTTCTCAAAAAACGTTCTCTCATTTTCCAAGTCGTATTATTGTAAACATTTTTCGTTTTAACTGAATTTTGGGCATTTCGAGGAACACAAGTTTTGCTTTAATAATATTGAATATTTGCTGCTGTTAATTGCTCGTCATTTTAAGTTGCTTTTTTCACTTGTAATTTCTTAGTGCTAATGAAGAGAGAAGCAATAAAGAAGTCTTAAAACTTCGTTACTCGCAATCGATCAGTCCCAGTTTGACGTCATCACGTTATCAATTGAAACTAGGTCCAAACAAACAACTTGACCCATCTAATCTGTGCAGTGTAAAAAGTGAAACACCATTTTTAAAAGCCGAGGATCACAGAAAAAAAAATTTTTTCGTTATATCGATAGCTTAAGATACTCTGAATAATACGATTAATTTTCTAACTTTCTTTTTATTTTAAATTTACTACTTTCCATTTTTTGTAAACATGGGAATTTACATAAGTTTGCAATAACGATATAACTTCATTTGGACCCAAATTCGTCTATCTGCAACTATTCATACATTTCAGATAGGTTAGCTACGTTTTATTTGCCAAAAATGACACATGTGTGATAACGAAAGAAGCTATCCGCTACTTTCGAATAGATTCCACTCTTCAGTTGGTGCATTTATCTTGTGTTGTTCAAACACTATCACTTCACTCACTCATACCACTAGAGACACCACATATGGAACACATTACTACTACAAACAGTTTAGACAATACTCATAACTTTTATATCTCATACTTTTATAACACCGTTTTACTTTTCCCACTCAAATACTTTTCCACAATGGAGTGAGATCCAAAATCTTCCATTTTCTCTCAGTCTCAGATTCTTTCTGTAATTTAAGTTTTAATGCATTGTAATATTTCAAACTGACTTGTTTTTCTCTCTTTGGATTCCACCTCATTTTGTCTTGCAAAAGAGAAATAGTACCTCTTTCTTTCAACCTGGTTTTGACACCTATAGTAAATAAAACAAACCTGTTGTGACCTCACACGTGAGTGATCTATTTATTTGACTCTGACATAACACAGTTGAGACATTATTTTGGATCTCACTTTTTCGAGCATTATTTTGTTCTGTATCTCAGCATATTTCACAAATGTGTAAACGAAAAACTACAGTAAGTAAAACAACACTCTGATTGTGATTGGATTAAAAAAACACTCTTGATGCCTTACATTCTTATCACTAAGTTTAGTTTATCTTATTGAGTTTTTCTTCTTCTAGCGTAGGATCGGTTTTCGTATAATTATTAAAACACTGAAGAACCAAGAACAAATTCATAAATCGTATAATTAATCGATTCGTATTACACACATTAAAAAGATCGCAAAAGTTCGTCAAATTGAAAATCATTAATTAACAGAAGAGACTAGAAAAATTGGAAGCACCAAAAACGTTGAGTTCCAAAACCAATGTTACTGAGCAAAAGGTATTTTCATAAATATATCTATCACAGACAAAATATATACGTCATTTATAAAATATATTCGGATGTGGAATTGGATCCATTCGTAAAACCAAAAAGGAGTCATATAAATCAACACCCCCCCTCAATTCCATATCCGATCACAATTATATTAACGATCCGCTAATTACAAACATTACAAATTATTAAATAATTTCGACATTAACTTGTGATGCTGCGGACCATTAAGGCTTTTCGTTAGCACGTCTGCTATCTGATCGGTCGTTGACACCTTGACAAGTTTGATGACCCCATCACGGACAGCATCTTTCGTTATGTGGTAGGCAATGTCAATATGTTTCGTACGTCGCGTTTCTCTGGTCTTAGCTATTGCGATAGCGCCGGAGTTGTCTTCGTAGACTGGAACTGGAACCAAATCATTGCGCTCGTAGCCCATTTCCACCATTAAATTTAGTAGGCCCTTGATCTCTGTAGTAGCTAACTCCAGAGCAACAAACTCTGCCTCCGATGATGATCGTGCGACACTACTCTGCTTTTTCGTTCGCCAGACTACTGGATTACCATGTACACAGAGTAGAACACCAGATGTAGACCTGCGATCATTTGCGTCGCCTGCCCAATCTGAATCTGCGTAGCCAGTGATGATTTCCTCGGCACCAGTCCCAAAATTCAAACATTGATCGATTGTGCCGAGCAAATAACGTAGCACTCGTTTCGCGTACTTGAACAACATCTCCGTCGGCGTATTCTGATGTCGGCTCAAGACGTTAACAGCGTACATGATGTCTGGTCTCGTACCATGCGCAATATAATTCAGACAACCAATAATCTCGCGATAGGGTAGCTCTCGACGGATATCGCATTCGTCGATTTCGATTTTCAAACCAAACTCCATTGGCGTACTGACTGGTCGTGAGTCTTTCATACCAAACCGCTCAATAACAGCTTCGATATACGGTCGTTGATGAAGTTGGATACATTGACCTTCTATATCTCGTGAAATAACCAAACCTAAAAACTTAGAAGGCACATCTACAACCTTTACATTAAATGCAGATTTCAATACATTTATGGTAAAATCGATTTTGTGTTCGTTGTTACTCGCGATCAAAATATCGTCTACATAAACTAAAATAAATACATTTTCATTTTCGTTTCTAAAAATACACGGACAAGTTTTTAATGCGTGAAAATTATTCTTTTCTAAAAACATTTCTAGAGTATCGTTCCAAATTTTTGCGGCAGTATCTAAACCATAAAGGGCTTTGTTAAGTTTCCAAACATAATCATTATTATTATTCGCGTTACAATATTTATACGATTTACACCCTTCAGGTATTTCTACATAAATGTCTTCGTTCAATTTTCCATTTAAAAATGCCGTTACAAAATCTAATTGTTTAAGTCTCAACTTATGAAAATTAATAATCGATAAAAACGTACGCACAACTTCTAATTTAGGTACCGGCGAGTAAATGTCTTTTAAATCATGATTATTTAACATACAACCAAGTGCGACTAAACGAGCTTTAAATAAACTATTAACATTTTCAATACTTTTCTTCGCGAACACCCACCGGGTACGTATCACTTTCGTTTTCGCGTCGTTACGTTTAATTACAGAATATACGTTATTTTCGATTAATGAATTCAATTCAGCGTTAATCGCGTTCAACCAACTTTCTCAATCAGGACTATTAACCGCTTCTGCATACGTCGTTGGTAACCCCACCTCTACGTTTATGTGCAGAGCATAAGCGAAATTCGATTCAGCTTCTTGGATTAGTTCTTCGTTGTTGGATATGATCTCGTTTTCCAGATCACCGTAGTTACCAAACTGAACCGGATTAAAATCTTTGAATGTTTTCGTTTCGTCGACTTCAACGTTTGATGATCTCTCGTAGCGTTTCATTACTGGATCATACAGCAAATAACCAGTGTCTGTATTACCTACAACAAACATTAGCTTACTGCGAGGATCTAACTTCGTTGTATTTGGAGTTTCAATTTTGACGTAGGCTAAACTTCCAAAAACTCGTATTTTACTGATGTTCGGTTTTCTGCCAACCCAACGTTCGTATGGCGTTACAAAGTCATTGGCTCTTGTTGGTACTCGATTCAGCAAATAATTCGCATGTTCTACCGCATATGGCCATAATTCTAAAGCTGCTCCTGATTCAAACATTAACGCACGCGTATAATTTAATAATGTTCTGTTATACCGTTCTACACGTCCTTGATGCTCGTGATGGTATGGTGCTGCATACTCGTTGCGTATACCATTTCGTTTACACATTTCTTTAAATGAATTCGATGTGAATTCACCACCGTTGTCTGCTCTTATTTCCACCACAGGATTCTGATGGAACGTTTTCATCAATTCAACATATTCTTGAATCGTATCGGCTGCGTCGCTTTTTCGATCTAAAACTTTTATTATTACGTAATGTGTAAAATCGTCAACAATTACCAAAATCCATTTCTTTGGCACCACGTTACTGCGAGTTGAAACTTCGTTGAGATCTACGTAGACTATCTCACCAGGCTTCGTTGCTTTTCTACGTTCGGCGTTGAATGGCTTTCTCGTCTGCTTCGCTTCTTGGCATACGGAGCACGTTCTGTCTTTGAGGGAAGAGAAATCGTTAAAATTCATACCTTTGACGATGTTGGATAACTTTTCCAGGTATGTTACGTTCAGATGACCCATTCGTTTATGCCATAACTCAGCGACTTCGTTGACATTCGTTACAAGAGCGTAGGATTTTCTAAGATCGACGTCCTCATTTACCATTACTCGAACTCGTATCAAGTTATTCTCCAGTTGACCTCGTAGAATCAGCTTGCCACCTTTACCAACTAAGGCTTCGTTGTCGCGAAAAACTATCGTATAGCCACCTTTCATAAGCTTAGTTACTGAAAGTAAATTCGTTCGCAAATTAGGTACATATAAAACATCTTTTATTACAAGATTTCGCGTTAAATCGCCGTCGACAAAAACCGCATTAATATCGCCACTTTCACTTGAATGTAACGCACTATTTTTATTCGCGCTATTTATCGTAACCGGATTTTTATAAATGCTGTCTGGAATAAAATTTGAAGCATCACCGGACATATTGTCTGAAGCTCCACTATCTAGAACAAATTCTATTTCATTACTAGATTTAGAACACAAATTTAAAGCATACCGTTCTTCGTTACATTCACGATTAAAATTAACTTCAGCAAAATTTACGTTACTCATTCTTTCACTATTTACAGCTGGTACGTTGGTTTTCGTTGGATTCGTTGTGGCTTCGTTTGCTTGTCGTACTTGATGCTGATTATTCGTTTTACTGGAGCGTTGATCGTCGTTGGTTCTCACATGGTTCCCAAATTTAGGACAATGTCTACCAATATGACCGAAATTATTACATCTGAAACATTTAATATTCTCGTTTCTCGAATTACCGTTAAATCTCTTAAAACCGTTACTGCCGTTGCTATAGTTTTGATTCACGTTAGCGTTACCATATCGTTGATCGTTTCGTTGGTTTCTATAACCGCCGTTATTTCTAAATGTCTTGGAATACATAGCCTGCTTTTCAGCCTCTTTATATTCGTGACTGTCTTTATACGTAGTCTCTTCAGTCAACAATAAACTTTTAATATATTGAAAGTTTCTTTGCTCACCTGACAGTGAATTTACTACCGTCCTTACGTGTGACCATCGTTCAGGCATCGTTTTTAGCAGCCAAGCAACCTTTAGCGTAAATGGAAGACGTTCATTCGCATTTTCTAATATAGCACAATATTTTTCAAATTCTGCTATATGATCTTCCAATGGATTTTTCAAATCGTATTGCATTGCACCAATTTTCGTTTGTACAGCGATCACGTCAACTGGACCAGTTCGTTCATACATTGGATCAAGAATCTGAAACAATTCTAAAGGCGTATTTGCAGCATTTACAGTCGTTTGTCTCACAGTATCTAAACGGTTATATATATACGCAAATGCTTTTCCTTCTCTCATCTGTCTTGCTGTCAAAGCAACTTGAGCATTTCCTTCATTATTCGGAATGTACTCACTGAGAGTATCTAGCCAGCCGTTAGCTCTCAGATTCACACGAATTAATTTCTTCCATGCTGTATAATTCTTACCATTGAATATCTGACTTTTTAATACCAGATCGTTTTGAGATTCCATACTTTCGTTTATGTTTAAAATATGAATAATTGGAACATTACCGTTTTCGTTTACACCGTTTAAATCGTTTAAATCGATCAAATCGTTTACTTCGTTCACTTCGTTTTCGTTGATCACTGGATTCACCGGATCTACCACGTTTTCAGCTTGGTCATGAACAATAGGAATTCTTCTACCTGATCTCAGTTCTCGAAAATCGATTCGTTGATCTTCACCGTTGGAATCAGCCAGATTGTTGGAAACCAAACGTCAAAAATAATTAATTAAAATCGTAGCTCAGTTCAATAATTACCACAGTGAGAATCTAGACAAAAGATCACGTCAACAATGGTTCCTCAGTAACCACGCTCTGCTACTATATTGAGTTTTTCTTCTTCTAGCGTAGGATCGGTTTTCGTATAATTATTAAAACACTGAAGAACCAAGAACAAATTCATAAATCGTATAATTAATCGATTCGTATTACACACATTAAAAAGATCGCAAAAGTTCGTCAAATTGAAAATCATTAATTAACAGAAGAGACTAGAAAAATTGGAAGCACCAAAAACGTTGAGTTCCAAAACCAATGTTACTGAGCAAAAGGTATTTTCATAAATATATCTATCACAGACAAAATATATACGTCATTTATAAAATATATTCGGATGTGGAATTGGATCCATTCGTAAAGCCAAAAAGGAGTCATATAAATCAACATATCTTCCATAGTGTAATAAGATTATAATGATGTAATGCTATTCGCATTTAGTATTAGGCAACACTGGTTTAAACATCTGTGATATAACGATTGAGTGTGTACCTTGTGTATTGAGAGATGGTAATTATATTGTATGGTGTATGTGTATGAGCCATTTATGTACATTCGGTTGGCCTCAGTTTAATACACATTTAACGATACTGAACCACAACAAAAATCTGGTTGCACTTTTCTTGGTAGTTATTTAACAAGTTTGTTTGTTTTGTTTTTATCACTTTTTTATTCTTTTTGGTTCCTCAAGACTATTTTTTGTCTGTTTTTGCTACTCAAAAACAAATAAGTTAAAGATTTTAAGCACGATAAGAAGTGGTTATATTCTAGTGCACATGGGTGGGTTTAAAGGGATGAGGAAGAACTCACTGCATTGGCCCAGAGCGGCAAATTTTAATTTAAAAAAAAAATCAACCATTTGAGAAAAATTTTTTTGGAAAGAATAAAAATATGCTCTTGTTGTACCACCATATTGTATGAAAGTCGAAAAAATAAGGGTGGGTTTGAACCCCATCCTCCAAAAAAACCACTATATATGCTCTAAGTGCATGTAGTCCAGGAAAAACAGGTTAAAAAACACCCCAAAAGAAAAAATATTCCATCAAATGTTTCTTTCTCAAAATGGTTCAATAAGCCCCCCTTATTTTCCCAACCAAACCCAAGTTTTAGATTTGGAGAGGAACATCTTCCCACTATGGATAATTGCCTCCGAATTTAGTTTTTTGCAAATATCTTGAAAAGTATGGCAGATACAAGGTCGCAATTTCAGTAAAAAATTATTTCTCTTTCAATTTCAAATCCATTGATGTATAAAAAGGCCAAATTAGGTGCAGTTGGAGTGCTTGAAAAATCAACCAAATATTAGAAAATGTATAGAGTATTCACTCCTGACGTCACTTTTAAAAACTGCACAGTTTTAAGGCGGGTAGCTATGCAAACGTGTATTTGGAGAGAAAAAGTGAATACTCTTATGTTTCACGATGAAACTGGGTAGTAACTCGAAAAATAGATATGAGATTTGAACCTCAGTAAAAAGTTATTTCTCTTTAAATTTGGAATCTATTGATGTATAATATGACCTTAATCTATTCAGCAGATGTGCCATAGGGAAGCTGCAAATCAAGTCAATAATGGAAATGCAGTCATAGTCCAGGAAAATTAGGGTTTCAGCTGAGAATGAATTCCCTTGAGCTGAAATTTTGTACACATTCTTACTTTGTCTTATGAAACAACATACTATATACAAGTCCCTCGCATATCACAGAAGAGTTGTGTTTTAAGGGGCAAAAATTGTTTCACAAAACGGTTTTTTACTTGTATTTCATTCAGTTTTTATTTTTCAGTAGAAATGACTACTATATAAAATTTTTATTAAAAAAATTCTCGAACTTTTTTCTAGGGCTAGTTGTTTTGGTGAAATTTAATAATTAAACATGAAACAAATTTTCACTAAGTATAGGCAGAAAGTTGAAAAGTTCCTTCTGTTTTGACTTACATTTCAGGAAAATACTGAGAGATGATACTTGATAAGTCATGGCCATTTTTGAAAATATAGTTACAAGCCCCAAAAGAGTACATCTACCAACAAATATGTATACATTTTAAATGAAGAAAGCAAGAAAGCTTACTCTTGATTTTATGTAGCCTTAATGAATTTTAACATTGATTAGGAGGTTTGTGGAATTTGATTTTTTTCAACTGTGTTGATTCCTTTGAGGTGTAAGTTACATCGATGAGTTTCGCTGAGACAAAAAAAATTCAATGGAAAACCAGTTTAATAACAGGTAATTTCACAAAATATTTCGAGAAGACGTACTTTAATGAGTAGGCTAGTCTCAGCCAACATGACTTTGAAAGCTTTTAATAATAGCTTACATATCGTCATAGCAAGGAAAATGCAGAAAAAACTAAAAAATAGAATCTGAATTTTTTTATACCTAACCCAAATATATTTTAGTATCTCTCAGTTAAATAGTTATTTCTTTAGAGAATACAGGAAAAAATCTTCAAGACATCTTAGTTTTGAAGAGATTTCTTCATTTAAAATGCTTATATGTACACATTGTTAAATATGTACTCTTTTAGGGCTTATAACTATATTTTCATGAATAGCCATGACTTATCAAGCCTCACATATAATGAAAATTTGTTTCATGTTTAATAATTTTTGCCCCATATAACAAATCTCTTGTATGGTACGCCGCGGCAGACTATTAGTCTATTGTTTCATAAGACAAAGTAAGGATGTGTATAAAATTTCAGCTTGAGGCGATTCATTCTCAGCTGAAACCCTAACTCTTTTGGACAGTGACCACATTTTCCTATTATTGACTTGATTTGTAATTCCTCTATTGCACATCTGCTAAATGGATGAAGGCCATATTATAGATCAATAGATTCAAATTTAGAGAGGAATAACTTTTTACTCAGGTTCAAACCTCATATCACCTACATTTTTCCCCTTATTATCTACCCATTTTCCTCCTAAAACCTATATTTTTAAATATTTTGTTAGTTTTTCAGGTCCCCTATAACGCTCATATTGCACCTAATTTGGTCTTTTTATATATCAGTGAATTTGGAATTGAAAGAGAAATAATTTTTTACTAATATTGCTGCCTCGTATCTCTCATATTTTTCGAAATATTTGCAAAAAATTAAATTAGGGAGCACATTATCTATAATTTGAGGGTGTTCTCGCCTAAATCTGGAAGTTATGTTTGGTTGGGTATATTAAGGCGGCTTAACGAACCATTTTCAGTCGAGAAACCTTTGATGAGATTTCTTTCTTTTTTTAAAATCATATTAGTCTTAGACTAATTGTAGAGCCCAAAAAACATTTGAAAATTTTCTTTTTCGCTCCGAAAAATTTTCTGCCAATTTGTAATCCTTACCCCCGGGAAATCTAGGGCGGCGAAAGGTAATAGACCCCGGGTGGCAAAATTGTTAATCCTTGCCTATACTGTATATCCGAAATATTTCTTTTCCACCACTATCAATTCCCCCTCTCTACTTACTGAAAATCGCTTGGTGAAGTTTCTTTAAAATTCTGACCCCCTGCCTCATAATACCTGAATCCGTCATCGGACATAGCAGACAAGAAAAACATAGAAAACCGCAACTGTGTAGCATTATCGAAAAGGGATTTTTGAAGGTTTTCTTCTGGACCAGAAAAGCGATTATTGAAATTCATCAAGTCATAAACTTAGCTAAAGCGTTTGTAAGCCCACCTCTTTTATAAGGGCGAAAGTAGACAAAATTGGTTTTAATTTCAATAATTGTTCTCTTGGTGGAATGGAAAATTTCTTATTAGAAAATCGATGCCAATGCACTGATAATTTAATTATGGGTATACAGGTCTTTGGTCTTTGGTCTTTGGTATAGAGCTCTACGATTAAATGTTGATAATGTATTTGCATCTTTGCGACCTCCGATCCTTTTGATGTGTTACCTACAGTCGAGTAACTGTTGTCTCGGTGTATCATTCGATTTTTGATTGATTCTTCATACGTTTGTGTATAGAACTACAATTTATTTTTCCGTTGTATATCGTTAAAAAGTCAATTATTTTTGAAACATATTACCAGAATACATCTGTAACAAGTACGTAGGTGAGCTAGATTGTATATAAATCATATTTTTATGAACTACGTGACAGTAGTTCTAGTAGGGAAATTAAAGAAACTTTTTGAATTGAAGTAGACTATAGGGGTTTATAGATTTCTGGAAGTCTGTTAAACAATAAATTATGCCGGTAACTATAATAAGACTGTTCGCGAACCGCCATTTTAAAGCCTTTTTACCTAGCTTGCTTGCAAACGGGGTATTAAAATTGACTTCATGGAGGAGTTAGGGGTGGGAGGAATGAAAATTTTCCATTTAACGACAAAAGAAAACCAAAGACATCATTCTCTAATTTTGACCTAATTTTTTTATGTATACAGGGTGTTTCAGTTTCCTCTATCTATCCCGCTATAGGGTATTATAGTAGAACTTGTTCTGACAAAAACGAAGTTCGCTTCGCATATTATATTCTCTCTTCAAAATTGGCCGAGTTATAGGCCAATAAGAAAAGATAAAAGGGCAAATTTCAGAAAAATTAAATAAAAAAAAAATTAAAAGTTACCTTGATAGTCAAAATTACACTCAATCGTCTGAAACGAAAAAAAAGTATTTGTGTAAAACAAGTTGCATAGCGCACGTTGGAAGGCAGTTTCGTAAAAACATATTTTATGGAACTGCCTTTTAACGTGTGCTATGCAATTTGGGTTACATGTATACGCCTTTTTATACGCTTTTATTCTACTCACTCAATTTGTTGAAGTACACCGGATGACCAACTGAAGTATAAGATAAATTTATGTTGCACATTCCTATGTAACTGCATATTTACCCGACAATTTTATTTGGGTGGTAAATTGTGGATTTATGACCCTTTCGTCTGTCTACCTATTTTCGCAGCTGGTTACCCACTAAATCCCCCAATAGTCAGCCAGCTTCTGACTCGATTTACTATGGTCATCCTTCTGCCCCACTAAGCATTTTACTTTCACTTCTCTGAAGGACTGTCCTCTGAGGTTAGCGTGTATAATAATGTTAAACTTATAGTATCTACCAATTAATCTGATTCGGCATTCATGCTGCAAATATGACGTATTTTACCATTAACTATGTAATAAAAGTACCAATTTATTCAAAGTTGGTTTCATACAAAATGTTCCTCTTCTTATACTAACGGAGTCAAAGAAAAAAGTAAAAACAGCTTTTCTTTTTTTTTTTTTTTTTTTTTAAATAAACAATAATGTTTTTTACGTACCCTCTTATAATGTTCGGGTGCAGACCAGTTAATATTATATCTACTACATTATTTTAATTAGATTATCATTATTTTAGGTAAAATTTTTCAGAAACAATATAGAAGTATCATTTGCAAAAGTTTTCGATCAACAATCATTGCTATTTATGTAAATACCGCTGTATATTCCCAGGCCAGATATTATGTTTCATTGTAGTCAGTGCTAGTTTTATAGCTCCACCACCCTCATTTTTCAATTGTTGCTTCCTACTTCCTCTGCCAAAAGTTTTTTTATCTATTTTTATCAGGAGTTTTTGCCAGATTAATAATTTTTATGTTTAATTGAATATTTTTTTTATGGTCACTTAATAAAAAAAAAAAGGGTGACAGTTATTTATCGTAATAGAATATTTAAAACACATAAATTAATAAAAGAGTGTATTAAACAGTAAGTTATAAGACATAAAAAAAAATGCGCTCTAGGGTGTCAGTGAACTAGAACATTTAATGTGATACACATTTCATAAATTTGTTAATGAAAATTGAAGTTTGAAAAAATGATAACAAAATATAAATGAAACACATATCGATATCATATCGATATATCGATCAACACCAATTCCCTCATACTCTTATGACAAAACATTACATATCGATATTAATTTAATTGATATTCCCTCATTTCGACTAGTGGGGAAATTGTGATTGGCTGTAGGAATTTGTATTCTTTCTGTGATTGGCTGTAGCACCCTTTTTTAATGAAAATTTAACCAAAATAATTTTTTCCAAATTTATTCTAAATTTAGCGTAGTGAAAGTAGAAATGTGTACCACATTAATAACATAAAAGTAATAAGTAGTAACAAAACATCAATAGAGTTAAGAATCAGAATAATAATTGAGTTAGAATCAGAATGAGAATGAATTTAGAAGTACAAAACATATAAGATTATATAGGTACTAAGTAGTTGGATTATTAACCCAAAGGGAAGGTTCTAGTGATTTTAAAAAGTGTTGGATAAGGGTTTCGATCTTACTGGTTAACAGAAATGTATGAAATATGACTAATGGTCTTATGAGAATATGACATGGAGTAGGTATTCACAAATAATTTAGTAGAATTAAAGATATATGCAAGATTGTAAAAAGTTTGTAAACAAGAAATGAGATCATAGGACTGTGTAAACAAAATAACTGTTTATGTGGAAAGATGAAATCATCAGCCAAGTCAGGACTTGTCTGAATGGCGTGAGTGTTTATGAATGGAATAAGAATGGAAAATAGATTGAAAGTAATGATGATGATGATAATGACAATAAATGTACAAATTTAGGAAAGTATTATGTATGATAAAAAAATATCGTTACAAAAAGGTTGGAAAAAAATTTTTTTTCTTGCTTTTTTATGCCACCCTGGTACAGTTGTACCTTTGCACCCCCCCTAAATCTGGCCTTGATTGTAGTCTATCGCATCATACAGGTAGCCTAATCTATAATAGGAATATTTTTTTCTCTACTTCCATATGAATGTTTCAGCTAGAAATGAGTAGTTTGCACAAAATTCAGACACAGCATTCAAACCCTATGAAGTTATTCCAAGAATGGTACCGTGAACACATTGAAAGCAATTCCAACGACCCAATATTTACAGTGTGTTGTGTCTCAACGGCAACCAAGTAATGAAAAATTAATTTATCTTTTAGTGCCAGAGTATACATTTGATTATGTTTAACAGCAAAATATTGAAAATGATGTTATTGGTGAAATATGTATGGGGCTTATAGGTTATCCAAAGAATTAATACCCATAAGAATAAAATCTTAGTTCTACAGTTTTACTCAGTTAACTGCGACTACTGCAATCATAATTTACACTGCAGCATAAAAATTATGATGCAAATTTATTAACATTATTAAAACACTGTTTGTAACTGCAGATAAGCCTAACCTACGTACCTACATAATTATAGTTAAATAGAACGTCGTTCCAAATCAAATTAAATCACTGAATCCTAATACAGAATTCTTATTTACATTTCATTCGTATAGAAATGGCGATGTTTCCTCTCGGAGTTTGCTGCTCAGAAGATTAGATGATGACGGATTCGTTATAATGACTGATAATCGTAGCTACAAATCAAAAAATATTGTAAGTTCATTTTTACTCAGTTTTTATATTTATGGTTTTCATTATATGCAAAAGGGTTATGGAAGGTATTTTCGAGCAAAATTGATGCGAAAAGTGGAATATTTAAAGACATGAAAAAAGAATAGAACTTCTGAATGTAGGCAGTGTGATGTCAAAAGTCGGCTCTCTGATAAGCGATATAACATTCTCGCATCATAATTAATGTGTAGTTACATTTTATACATACACCTTTTATACACATTTTCTATCAAACGTGATAATCGGTGGCAACAAAATTGTATTTTTTTCATACGGTACTACCTCAATCTGATCTTTAGAAGTTTTCTGAGGCATAACCTAAGCCCTCTCCATAATAATAATAATAATCAAAAGATATAATTTTTTTGTCAGAAATTGTATAGAAAACATACAAGCCGTTAATTCGTTTCTTTAAAATTATTTTCCTATTTCACCAATTATTCCCTTATATTCGATGCGCATGCGACACTACCCACACGGCCACACACAGACATGAAAAAAAAAGTTCTTTGCTTCCTCCAAAACAAAAAATTGTAGGTACAGAGTTACCAATAGGTATGCCGGAAAAAATCCAGGGCTGACACAAGCCAAAGCACCACCGAGTGGTGCTTCAGGGCTTGCACAAAATATTCTGAAATAAATAAATCAGCAAACAATTTGCTAAAACATATATTTTTGTGCATTTTAAAAAAATAAAATAATACCTGTAGATACCTATACTTAAAAATTATGAAAAAAAATTTGTTTAACAAATTAGTCTCTATCATGAAAATGAGAAAAAAAAGGCGTGCGAGGGTCCCCCCTTACATATTTAATGTGTAAACATTCAGCTGGGTGCCGCCAGCTTGCCACGGATGTTGCTTGTGAGTGTGTGTGTGTGTTATGTGACAAACAGAATTTGAAACTGGACAGTGCGCCCTGTAGTTTTTTTATGCAATCTCAACTTTTTTGTATCTAATATTTTTTTACACCCAGGAGGAAGCAGGACTAGAGAGCAAGAATGTTTACACATTAATAAGAAGAGATGTAAACCAGAAACTTAATACATAAATGTCATGACAAGCCTAACAGGAGTTCAGAAAAAATCAGAATATTTTGAGAATTGATCCAGTATAAAACGTATTATTACATTTCTGCAGGCTGTCAGTTCGTTCTGAATTTGAACAAAGTTAATAGACAATCTATAAAAATTATTTTTTTAAATATCGCATAGTTTCAACCTGCTGTTTAACTAACTTAAAAATGGAGGTTATCAATATTAGATCCTTATAATTACAAGTAGGTTTTTTTTTATATGTGTTTGAAAGTCTGTTTCACCCTCAGTAGCCTACTAATTTTAATAAACTTTTTTTCAAAAGATAAAACCGTGATCGCAGTGGTCCCATATTTTTTTATGTAGGTTTTCTATGAAAATTCACATATTAATTTTGATTTCATAAAATAATTTGGGGATAGAGGTATAGGGATGTTTTTTGTTTCATAACCCAAAGAAAATTCTGCCACCA
The DNA here is from genome assembly GCA_011428145.1 of Ericerus pela. Classification (NCBI taxonomy): domain Eukaryota; kingdom Metazoa; phylum Arthropoda; class Insecta; order Hemiptera; family Coccidae; genus Ericerus; species Ericerus pela. The sequence continues at coordinate 355,409 of WOFM01000511.1, forward strand.
ATTACTCAAATTCATATATATATATATATATATAAGTATACTTAGTATACTTTTCCTTTTATTGTTACGATGGTACAGGTCACAATTTTTGTCAGATTGTCACGAAATTTGGTATGAACATTATAACTCAGTCAAAGTTCAGACCTGTTTATTTTTTGGTGTAGATCTGCTGGATGATACTTCAAGTACCGCCGCTTCAGTTTTTATTTTGCATATAAATGCTTAATTTTTAACCAATAGCTACAAAATTTGGAAAAAATAGGTTCAAACAAGGTCTGATCCCCTTTCATGTCAACTTATCTTTGTGAAATTACTGAACATTTTCTATTTTATTGCACCTATTTACATCAAAAATAAATACATGAAACAGTGAAAGTGGAAAACAATTTTACTCTTCAAGTTAATAATATTCAGCCTGATTTTAATATATTTTTGTTTGAGTGAAACAGCAGTAAAAGTCATATCAGTAATTTGTTCTAGTTTGATGCTTCATTTATTTATTTTTATTTTTTTTAATTTCTGTGCTAGGTAATTATTTAATTTTTCAGCTCAAAACTGGAATTCATTTTTGTTTTAATGTCATGCGCAGTATGTATATTTTTGCAACACTTGATAAAATAGACCATTATATGCCTCTTAATGGTATAAAAGTGGAAAATTTTAGAACAATATGCATAATATAAATTCTTTAGGCATCATTTTTACCAACTGCATATGGAGGAGGTTATATGTTTGGTATGTCTATCTCTGGAACTAACGGAATTTTGTTTTCTCAGAATACATGTCTTATGTCAAAGATTTTAATGAAAGTTGGCTCAAAATGTTCCTGACAATCCAGAGAATGTCTTAGGCTATTCACATTTGAAAATTAAAAAATTAGGAAGGTGTAATTGAAGAAAAAGATAATTTAAAGATTTAAAAAATTATTGTCATGAATTTGTGCATATCCAGGAATATGAGCTACTCAATCAGATTAATGAAGTTGGTGTTTTCAATTTTTTTTTTTAAATAAAATTTATTTATATTATAAACCAGCTTATGTACATGCGTTTCTTTATACACTGATGATAAATTCTTTATGCACAGGCTTGCGTATGCACCAAAAAGGATTTGGAACACAGGTTATATAATGGGTATGGACTATCGTGGGCTATGCCCACAATCCCCTGCGCACCTGATCTCGTCTACTGAAGTAAAGTAGGTAGACGAGTATTGGGCTGAGGAGGTTGCCAACATTCACACACGTAAAATGGCTAAAAATTCTTTCGGAGAAAATTTTTAGCCACCCCCAGTATATAAAGCATCAAATTCTTAACAAAGAATTCGATATACTATACGAACATGTGTCTACTTAAAGATACATGCCTACATTATCATTAAACCTGACTGGAAAAACGGCCTAATCCAAGTACCTGCTATCCTAAAAAAAGGATAGTGAGAAAGAAATGACACCCGACAAAACACAAAAATGAAAAAGGTTTAATAATCAGCAACCTCTTTCATATAAGACTGTGCTGACTTTAACACTGTGGTATTGACAAAAGATTCTTAGAAATCAGCTGTTTAAAGACCAATAAAACATTCGTCGTTGTAGAAAGGAGTGTGACGACGATATATTTTATAGTCCCTTGGACGTTAAACCAATTATTATTAAGAAATACTTAACCGTAGTGTCTCTGCCACTACATGGACTGCTTCGCAGATCACAAGAGATGCTGCTATGACATTTGATGAATAAGCCAATAAAAGTAGTATTCGAATTTTGTTTTGGTTCAACTTTTTTTTTTGGTTTCTTACGGGAGTGTTACAAAAAATAGTGTATAACACACGTGTATATAGTAGGTGATTGATACTCGTGTTATTTGCAGCATGAGCCAAGGGCCAGTGATTTGAAAATCACACTGGGATCAAAATCATTCGCTTTGTACACTTGTATCACAAATAAATATATTCATTTATTATAATTCTTTAGTTACCAATAAAACCTAAAAATAATATTGACAAAATTTTTGTTAAAGTGTTATGCCAAAATTTTAGATACTTGTAGGAGACAAATGGACTGAAAAAGGTTGAGTACCGCTGGCCTATGGGTTCTAATTTCTTTATTCAAAGAAGAAAAAACAAATTACCTATAATTTAATAGTGAAATTTAATTTTATGTTGCAGGCTGAAAATCCGCAAGCTGCTCTGGTATTTCTGTGGAATAAATTTATCTCTGCTGAACCTTTAAATCGACAGGTACTTATGACGCAACACATTATGTATACGTTCGATCTATAATAAATTAATTTAATGTATAAACGATTATTAACTTCCTATGCAAATCTAATGGCCATTTTTTGGGAAAATGTGGGAGGATTGTATATATAATATATATGTGATACTAATCCAAAGCAGAATCGTATTTTTGCCCATAGTTTTGACTAAATTTCGAGAGAGCACAGGCGTAAATAGGGGGCAGAGATTCTAGCCTCATGAATGAAATATGCCCCCCAAAAATTTAAATAATTTTTGACATTGAAAATGTCTAACTTCATGGTTTACGAGTACGTTTTAAAACAGCTAATATAACGACAATCTGTGCACACAAAAACGTGAGAATCGTAATTGAATTAAATGAATTAGAGGTTTAAGAAAAATCAACGAGAATACGAAGGAGAAAATGAAAATGGTAGGTATACAAAAATGAAATGTTAACTCTAGCGAAATGAGATGGTTATATCAGCACTGCGCTCACTGCATGCTGAAAAATGGATAAATAGGAGGTTGATGGTAAATCAATTTAATACCTTTTTAATGACAAAAGTACAAAAAGAATGACGCGCTCTTATAATCTGGAAATGAAGTGTTGTGCAAAATTCAAATTAGATGTTCGAAGTGCCCTCCGTGGGCTTGGTGCCGAATATAACGTAGTTGATCATAAAACGTCATAGGTACCTGCACATTGTGCAGTTAAGAACCAGTCACTGTTTTGCGGCAAAGCTGAATTTCTTTTCTTGGGTTACTTAAGTCTTAAGGTGAGAAAAAGTTTCTTATTGATGGTAAATTCAACATGTGATGAGACGCCAGACCACTGGCTGATTCAGCGGGAATACTGGGGGCTCGGGGCTTAGCCTCTCAGCACAGACATTAAGCTACTTCCTGGAGATTTTTCCAAAAGAAAAAAATCGTATTTAAACGACAGAGGTAAGTAATACTAGGCGAGAAAACCTTGAAAAAGCGTAATTGCTTTGTGAGGAAAGACCCTCGTTGTATCATAATTTTGGAGGAGGGTACTGTAGCCTCCCAAAGAACAAAAAAAATTTTTCGCTGGCTCCGCTAGCAATTCGATAAAACTTGACCAAGATTTAGCTCCCCAAGCCTTATAATTAAAATCCGCCTATGGGCCAGACAAAATAGTCAAATTGGCTCAGGTTATGGGTAAATACGATGATCAAACCAGTCTACTTTCTCAATTAACCATTACTTTTTTTTAGGATAGAGACTTCAGAGGTACTCATTTGTAGAATTGTTATAAGTATAGGCTGAGCAACCACCGCACTGATACCAAGTTTCATACCCATTACACTTTTGTGGTCCATCGAATAATGACTCGCTCTTTTATTATTATGGAAGAACCTTCGTGGGTACAATTTTGATGCAATGAAAGGTGATTTTTGTGCACTGCATTGAAAACTGACTCACCCTGTAAACATGTAGGTAGGAACCTACATTATTCAGTGGGTGCTGTATAATAAATCCGGCCCTTGAATAAGCCTGACAATTTTTTTTTACTTTTTTTCCTCCCTTACTATATTAATAAGTCTACAAAATTTTATACTTCTGTATCACTCCCTTTCTGAAATTTGAATGCCAAAAAATTACAAAATTGAAGTATAAGTAAACTATATCAACTATATGTACAACACACACTGTGGAATACCTTGTCATGAGAAATGATCATATGTAGAAGGTAATCTACAGCTTTGCGTGTTCTGCCACTTCATACATATAGGATTGGAGAGCCAAATCCAAGCCAAACACTGGCAATTTTGTAGCCAGTTTTGTGAGCTTATATAGTGGATTTGACACACGCACACAGACACACATACATACATATGCGTATGGTAATATGTCATCGTTTACGTCGTTTCTTGCTTCTGTAAGGTGATAAGAAATGATGCAACGCGTTTGGTGCTGATCTATGACATCACTGAGATCCTTATCAGGTAATTTGTCACAGCCCATATAATGTATCTTACCTATACGCTAGGTAAGTATCTCCATTGTGCAGCACGCACGCCATCTACCCGATTTTCATTTAATAAATGGGATGCCGTATCATTAAGGTAAAGTGGGGTAATACCGATACTGAAATGCAAGATTTTTGGTTTTTTCACTCTCAGTTGTCCCCATGTTATCATATTCAGACGTATAATAGCTCGTCTGAATTGCGCATTCATCCTCTACAATTTGATGGGTGAAACATAAAAATCTGACAATTAGGTTTTGAGTTATAAGTAAAAATGTAAGTCAACCTCAGAATATTGGTATTATCCCAGATCTGAGGTAATACTGTTATCATCTTTCTTGTCTCGTATATAACCAATACAATCTTTATGGGGCAATACCGTTAATGTGCATACAGTTGGCTACAAAATGCTTTTTGGTTCGTGAGAAGTGACTGAAAATTGACAGAGATATGAGACAATGAAATTAACTGAGTTGATGAATTGTAAAAAATTCTTCAAAATTGTTTAGAGTTTTTTCACTCTAGTTCATTATTGACAAAATTCCAATCATTGTATAGACTTGAAAATGAAAATAAACGTCTGCAGTTGTATTTTTTCATAAATTTTGTGAATATATATGAGGGGTTGGGTTGAAGAAGGTGTACTTGCCCCCTGTCAAGCTGAAAAAAAGAAAAAATTCAATTCAGGAGAGTGCAAAATGGCTAAAAATTTTGAATAAAAATTGATGCTAAATTTTAATTTTTTTTCCTGCTCCACAAATTCCCCCCTCACCTTGCTCATTTCCAAAATCATTATCTTCATCATTGCTGGAAAGGGATAAAATAAACCAAAAAAAAGTAAAAAAGAGGAAAAAGGTAAGAATAAAAAAAACACACATTTGTCATATGTATATATCACGTTTCCAACCATCCCATTTGTTATAACTTTTGCCACCAGGTGGCGCTCTTGGAGGTGCTTACCTATCCTATATGAATGCACAGGTATGAACGTACAAACGTAAATGTGTATATTGATTTAACGTCATAGAGACAAAAATATGCCAGCCTTTGGGTGGCAACTGTTGTCAAGGGGTCCAAGCCCCTATACCGCATACCTGTATTGTCCCCACATACATTGCCCAGTCAAATAAATGTTTTGAAAATGAAATGAGGGAGAAGGAAGAAAACTGGGGGGGAGAGTGTGGGAGGGAAGAGATCTATTTTATGTTAAGGAGTGGGCTACTCTTTACAAGTGGGTTGTCTTAAGGAAGGTTCAAAGCCTTAATGAGAGTTTATACTTGTTGATTTATTCCATATATGGTCTAATACATAAAAAGTTTACTAAAAGGAACCACTGTGTTTCGTTTATACTGTTTCTCTTGACATATTCTGCAAAAGTTAAAATTCCCTAATTTTACTGAATGCAGATTAGAGATTATAGAATTGAGAAGTTAATTTAAACTCTCTTTTAGTGGAAGTCTGTAGCTTCACCGAGTGTATATTTTCAAGTTTTCTCCAAGTAATCCCTCACTTTTATATTGTTTGTAAACAAAAAAACCAAAAGATAAAAAGGGGAAAAACATTAAAAAAAACAGCATTTAGAATATTTTGAACACAAGAAATTGTTTTTTTAGTGGAAATGGAACCAGAAATAGAAACTGAATAAAAATTTTTGGTAAAACCAGAAAACGTAAAGAAACGGAAACCATAATAATCGAAACGAAAAAAAAAAAAGAACTGATTTTATAATAAATTTCAAAAACTCAATTAACGGAAATGTATAATAAAAAAAATATAGCGTTTCTCAATCCCTGAAGGATTTTAAGTCTCAAATCAAATAGCTATGCAGAGGTTGAGCCTGCGGGTGATAACCAGTTTCTTTTTAAATGGAAAAAGGAGGATCATTCCAACTGATTTCTTCCTTGTTTATCCTATTTTTTTTGTTTTCCTTTTTTTCCTTTTTCTGTTTGCTAAAAGGTCAGAATACATGGACATGTGGAACTGCTGCCAAACCAAGAAGCTGTTAATCTGTTCGACCGTGAACCATTATTTGCAAAAATTCGAGCGGTTATTTGTCATCAGGGTAAAGTTATGTCATGGGATTCGCTAAAAGCCCATCACGACGATGTTCTGAGCAAACGAGACGTCAATCTGCAGAAGCCGGATCATGTGTAAATGACGTTTTATTTTTGTTTTCATTAAGGATTAGGTAATAGGTTAATTATAAGTTCATTCTGTATGGCTGTTCTACCTTCTTTGGGGAGGGGGGGTGGACCAAAGTGGAACATGAAAAAACGGCTTTTGACGGCGGTCTTTGCCTCTGTGTATTTTATTTGTCTGTTTATGAATCATACAATCGCATTGTTAGTCGTATTTTCAAGTCATTTTTATTAACAATAGGTATCATACCAATTATATTTCAGAATTTTTTATCAGTTTTTGGAAGTGGGCCAGTGATTTTTTTGGGTGAGCTGTCAAATCGCTACCGCGTAACAATAATCTTCTTCTGATGATAGGGGCGGGTAATTTCATCGTTTTAAACACATTTTAGTTGTGTATCCTCTCTGCACCATTTGGCCGATCCGCACGAAATGTTGGTAGTCTGTTAGAAAAGAAGGAAGTGAATATTTGATTGAAATTTCACAACTATTATTCCCAAGTTAACAATTTTATTGCCAAAATAAAAATGAAAATAACGGTACGAGAATTAGAAAATACCTGAAAATGCGCTTTTTTACTGCGATTTAAAAATATACCAATACTGCAGCCAACCTGTCGAAACAAAATAAGGTTTATTTCGCATGAAGCTAAAGCCAAAAAAAAAATAAATAAAAGCTTATCTTTTGAAAATTCGTTTTTTAACCTAATTAATTTAAAACTTTATTCCTTTTGACTGAAAATTATTAAGGAATTATCGGTGGTGGCTGAAAAATTTCAATCATTTCTGTACATATTTAGTGAAAAACACAAAAACATGGAATATGTAATTAACGGAATCTCTAGATGTACACGAAAATGAGCAAAATTTTTCAATTACTACCGATAGCCCCTTAATATTTTTCGGCCAAAAAAAAAAAACTTTCTAAAATATATAAGCCGATAAGTGTGTATTTTCTAAAAGTGTCAAATTTTATAATAGCTGCCATTAGAAAATTGGAAGACCGATTTCACTCAAATAAACTATTGTAGACAAGAAGGGGAAACCATCACAGAATTCTTTTGTTTTCACCTATTTGTTTGTCTTCATAAGAGATGGTGATTTTGTTGTGTGAAAGACTCCTATTAGAAACTTTTAGCTTCAGAATTTTTGTGTGAAAAGATGGGTGAGTGAGGTGAAAAATACAATCTAACACAGATGAAGATGGATCAGAACCAAGACATCACTGTGCGCAAAGGAAGGCTCTACAGGGTCTTTGTTGACAAAACAATGCAGTCATCTTGAACAAAGTTGTTGAAAAAGTTTGTCGGCAACACATCAAATTTTCCTCTTAAATAATGACAAGAATTCCATTTGATCGTATTGTCGACTATTAATCATCACTCGCAGGTGTTCTCAAAAAGATCGCCTTGAAGTGCGATATGAATGATCTGAGGGGGAAACATTAATCGCCATTACAAATCCTTCATGATATAAAGAATAATCCCTAACTGTCTTTTGTCTTCGACCTAATCTAGCCTAAGTTTAATTACCATTCTAGTATCTTCATAAGTAGATGTAAGTTCAAAGTGTCTACATCCACAGATGGTACAATACATAAAATTGCCTGCACAAGGACTTTAACTTATAACTTGAGACTTGGACTTGCTACTATCCGCCTACACAAGAAGAACTACTTGTAAAAACAAACCTAGTTCTGGGTATCGCTTAGACAAGAGTGTTTGAAAAGTAGAATTTGTTTTACAAAGCAGTCTTTCTTGTTGGCAATTTTCCCCCACTCATTGTCTTCATTTAGTCGTCATGAATATAAACATAAGCAGATAAAAAAGTGTAAGAGTCAACATACAATAAACGTAGCAAAAGCGATAAAATGAAAAGATGTTGGCAGCATGCGTGTTATTGGTGGGGTTTTTACAATGGATCCAATTATACGTTGCGCCGTATTCTGTCTTGAATTATCTATTAACCAAATGAAATCTTATCATTTATACAAGGTGTCAAATTATGTACCTGGTGACTCTGTAATATAAACTTGACAAACCATTAATAGAATTGTCTGAAAGAGAGTTTCATTTGATTATTGTCTTCATATATTTTTCTCTTCATATTGCATTTGCTTCGGACACTATATTGTCTTGGTTTGAATTTAAGAGAGTGATGGGAAATGTATAATCGTACACGTTTTATTAAATATAGATTTTTGGGTAAATTATATTTCAGAAACTTAGAGTATTTAACAAGGCATTTTTGTAAAATAAAAATAAAATTTATGCAGTTATTGATGTATATGACTGACAAATTTCAGGATATTTGCTGAAAATTTTAAGAGTTAAAATATTTGCGTCATTAACTAATAATTTCAGTCGAGTATGATAATTTGATGAATTAATTGCCTTTGCCTCACAATTAATGTAAATTTAGGAATTATCGATATTAACTGATAATCGATTTTGACTGCATTATTTTTGGGGGAAAATGTTAACTAATTCGATTAAAGACAATCAACTGCAATAATAAAAATTTACATTTCTGATGACAATTAATCAGGCAAATAGACATATATACATGTATACAAAGTGTTAGTGGAGTGGAGTTCAAAACTTTGGGTGGTTGTGAAGTAGGTTGAGTTCATATAAGTTAGATAGTTGCATACCCAGCTGCAGATTAGAGAAAAGTTGATGAAAATTGAGAACAATGAATAACACAAAAATTAATCGAGAAACAGACAATAAGTACTAAGCATTTTTGAAAGAATGCATTTTTTCAAATATTTTCATGTATAATATTATGGTCTTTTCTTGAATTGTTTCCAGTGACACATTGGAATGGCACATTAGAATGACATTTCTAAAAGTACATCTCTACAAGGCAAGTTTTCTAGCGGCTAGTTTAATATATTTGCTAGAGAAATTATCACTCATATTTACATGTTGCAATAATTTAGCGCTATTTTGCTAGCTGCAAGCAAAAACTAGAGGATAGAAAAAAAAGTGTTTATACAATGATAGCGTTTTCCACTGTGTTTTTATGTACATTTACACATTCCATTATAGGGGAAAGGCCGGTAAGAGTACGCAGTCTCTAAGAGTACGCATTGCTTTTTTTTCTGCAACTGAAAGATTGGCAACACTGCTCCATCTTTTATGTTGTTCTACTTCAAATACTCTTCCTTCATGCCAAAAAACATGAATTTATAATCATTATTTCCGCTTTTATTACAAATTTTTGTATTTTTTGATTTCTGATATAATATTTTCATAGCACGGAATAAGGATTCAGTGACTATTATTGAAAATGACTGAGTAAATAATCATATTTATTCAAACTACATACTTTTTGCTACCTTTTCATATATCTTTAGTTACCAATGTATTTTGTTATCAGTTAGTAAAACTGATATTATTGGTAAAACTCACAAGTGCGTAAGAGTACACATTTTGTTCCTACTACTAATTTATTTGTTTCTTATGAAAAAAGGTCCACAAAACAAAAACTATTCTTCACAAAAGAAAACTGGATTGAAATAAAAGCAAAACTAAAGATGACAAGTGCTAAAAAACTTACCTCCAAAAAAGAGGAAATTTCATGTCCAGCCTGTGAAGAACTTTTTTCTGATCCGCCTGCAGAAGATTGGATTATGTGTGACAAATGTAAACATTGGTGGCATGAATCCTGCACTAGTTATTTGGGAATCAATAAATTTGTTTGTGATTTGTGTTGACGTTCGTATGAAATAAATATATATTTCAGACTATTCAATATCTCATAATCAATGAAAAAAATTAGTTGCGTACTCTTACAAACTCAAATGCGTACTCTTAGATGCCATGTCATGTAAGAGTACGCATTTGGGTTTTTTTATACTTTTACCCCCCTAAACAATTTGAGAGGCTCTTGAAAATTTTGAAGGTAGGGAATAAGTAAATAAAAGTTCACAGCATAGCTACACCAAATTTGAACAAAATCCCTCAAGTTTTGACTCAGTTACATGAGGTCAAACCTTAAGTGCGTACTCTTACCGGCCTTTCCCCTATCATTCTTCTTTCTACTAGCACTAGCCAACTATCCATTCAGTTAGATAGCTGGCTAGTTGTAAGTTTTTAATATCCCCTGAGTTTACAGGAGGCAATAAATTTCTTGCAGGCTATTGAAATTCCAGCTGCAACTTTTGACTAGCGGTAGTGTTTACATGAGATAAATGACTTACAGCTAGAAATTTTCAATTAGCCGCTAGAAAACTTGCCTTGTGGAGACGTACCTTGAGATAAATCTGCAAATAACCTTACAGCTGGGTATGCAACTACTCTAACACGTATACATACCTACCTACTCATTCTCCTCTACCACCACCAAATGTTCTGACGTCCACTGAGTAAATACCCGGTAAATGATTATTGCCAAAATTTTCTTGAGGTCATGAAATGAAAAACGTGCCTAGCAGGTGGCTATAATACCTATCAGATCGAAATTAATCATAGTAGATTTTCATAGAAAACTTACTGAAAAATGTTTTTGTTTAAGAGGGATAACAATCGTTATAATTTGTAATGTGTAGGTATTTGACGACATTCTATCTTCTTTCTCGACTCACTCAGTTCGATAGTCACATTTTTAAGGTTACCTAGTCGAAATTTTTAAATTGAGTTTCATTACATTGTCCCTAATGTTACCCCTGAAATTTGTTTGATAAATTTACCATTGCTAAATATTTTTCCTATTGTTTTTTGAACTCTTTTAACTCAAAATGCTCATAATTTTTCAGAGTGGCGTATAAAATTTTTCCTCGTAGTATCGAGTTCTACGAAAGCTACGGAAGTGAAATCGCCGATCGGCTTCTATTTGAGAAATTGAATTCCGAATGGCAGATGTCGAGGCTAGCTGCTTAAAGTTCTCGTGTTTATAACACCGAGAAAACAATAAAAAAATATTTAATTTAATTTCGTACTTTTTTATCAACTGACTTTTTCAAAAATCGAGAATTTGAAAGTAGATTCATTGGTTCTTATAGTAGAGCTATATGAAGAAATTTATGTAGGTATTTAGAGTTAAAAATTCGTGAAAAGCACAGTTTGATTTTTTTTCAATACCTATGTATTCACATTGATTTTTGTAATTTTTGTCAGAAAGTAAGAAAATACGCACAAAATTCGAGTTTTTTTTGAGACCTCTAATTTTTGGTTTGGTGATCGAAAAGAACTACTATAGGTCCTATAGTAGGAGATGATCAGTAGCCTAAGGTCTAATTTCAACTTTTAACGATTTTTTTTTGAGAAGAGGGTCTGCTTAGCTTCATTATAGCATACGCAATGTGATGACCTGCGAGTCTCGATTTCAGGATTATGAATTACCTACATTTTTTTGAAATTATTTTTTTTAATTATAATGCAAATGTTTGGATCAGTTTTGATGCCACTTGATAATAAACGTAGAAGAAGACTCCGTGTTATTTGATATTTTGCTATTTTAAACCTACTTTTTCACCACTCGCTGAAATTTTGTAAAAGCTAATTACTAAATTATATTGTGTTATCATTATTTTATTTTTCTGATGGAGCAGCTGCTGCGTTAGAGTTTTTTTTCTTTCGATTTGTAAGAATGGAAGGATTTTCAGACCAAATCGGCGTTTTCAACATTATTAAATATTGAAAATTAATCATATGAAAATTTTCTCTTTCACTGCGACTTGGCGTAAACTACTAATATAGCTACCGCTCGCACTAAATTGTTTGGAATGAATTTTGAGAAATTAATCGATTACAAGCATATTGCGCACTTTCTCTTTCTACCGATAACATTAGAAATTTTCTTTCACTCGTTTTCCAGTTAAAATACAATGATGGAATTTGGATCTATATTTTGATTCTTTATCATTCATTATATTTAGAATTTACCTAATAAAATTACGTTCCTATTTTATATCGCTTTAATTGAGAAAAAGAAGAAAATATAGTAGCTATGGCTATACTGCTTTACACTGCAGAAGCAGCACGCATTTGGAACAAGCGCCGTGTCGCCGACGCGAGATGCGACGGCGCTAGAGCGAGACAAAAGCGAGACTAAATTTTAGTGATGGGAAATATTGATAGTTTTTCATATCGATAACTATCGATAGTTTTATCTATTTTAAATTTTTTAAACTAAATTTATCAAATTTCGAAAATTTGATAAATCATCTTCATCTTGAAGTTCCTTTGGCAGTTTCAGTTTCAACATTAACTGAAACTGACACTGGAGATAAGGTTAAGGACTCGATTGTTCCACCGCCTTCTGTTACGTTACTGTGCTTTTTCGTGTAGGTACCTAGTATATTTTAATTTTTTCATTTTTCAGTTGGCAGGCGGCAGCAGTCGGAATTCGGAATGAAATCATGAAATTGAATTAATTTTTATTAAAGCAAACCCTTATCCAAACAAATCGCAGCGCACACATCACTGTATCAGTATCACACATGTACAAAAAACCGAAAATAAAATATTGAAACTGTGGATATATTTCCCATCTCCATTCCACTAAATTTATTATTAATACTTATTACTCATTAATTTCCGATTGGTATAGTGGTAGGTATACGTTGTGACGCCTTGGGTGGTGTCTCTTACTTATATGTGGAGCACTATGGAGATAGGAGATTGTATAACTTATTTCTCTAGTTATTATCACCTTGAACCTTCTTGCCCAACGATCAACATTTAGATAATAGTTAGTGAAGATTAAATACGATGGAAAGAACAAGATGCATCATTCGATGCGTCTTGTTCGGTTTTACCATTATCATATTGAGAACTCGCTTCTTGATTTTGATTACTTGTCAGATGTGTGATGAAGAGACATGATATTTGTTCGGTTTCTGCTAATTATCGTTTGTTTTGCGATTGATCCACTTTCATTGTTCCGAACTTTCGACCTTATGTGGGCTTGTGTGACTTATTCTGGTTATTCAGTTTTACGTTATAACTTGACCTGCGTGTTGGTGCTGCTATATTTGTTTGTAAGTTCGTTTCTCGTTCAGTTGAAACTTTTATTATATGTTTACTGCATTTATTTAATCTGCAAGTGCCAGATGTTTTAGAGTGTGCCACTAGAACCACTAGAATTAATTCTAGCTCATTTTCATCACGTGTTTCGTATACTTCAGTTTTAACCAATTTGGGACGGCGTTGCTCGTGGTTGTCATTTTTTCGCTCATGCGGAATTCGATCGACTCGTACAAATTGAAATGAGTTTTTTAAAGGGTATTTTTACTCGAGCCAAGCGAGATGACTACGAATCAGTTGTCAGGTAACGTAAAATATGTTCTTATTTTTAATAGAAATTATTCCTGGGATCTGAAGAATCTTAATGACTTCTATAACGTTCAAGTATTTTTGTCAAAGAAGAGAACCGTACAGAGAAACGAAATCATAGGTTTTATGCTTATTATTGAAGTTTGCCGCTGTTATAGCCCACTCAAAAATTAGACATAGAAAAATAACTCGATATAAATATTCAAATTCTTTTGTGTGGACGGATTGTAATTTGCTGTCGACAGTATTGGTGTGAAGATGGTTTTTATTTTGGGGGTGGCGAAGGAGGTTCGATTACGAGAGGAAGAAAAAGAAGAGCATACTGTCTACACTACTTCGTGCTATTTTTTTGACAGATTTGCATTGAAAAATGATGATATATGCCATTGTCGAAAATCACCATGAGTAATTATAACGCGTTTGATACGGGTTCATTTTTGTTTTCTGTTCATTATTAAAAATATGAGAAGCATTTCTCGATTCATCAACCTTTCCTAGTTTTATATGATAAATACTCGTTTTTCCTCGAACTTGAACCCAAATCACAGTTACCTGTAGACGTAGGCTGCCTAATTGATGAAATATAATAGTTCAAGGTGAATGCGCTGTAGCCAGTGTTGAATGTCATTCGAAATTCATCTTCTGTATCAATTAAATTAACAGTAAATTACCAGTCGATAGTTGAAAGTTGCGGCGAAAGTTTTGTTGCTCGCATGCCGAAGCATTACCCTATGATTTGAGCACCACCCTAAACGTTTAAAATCATAAAATATTTCATTAAAGTTGCTACCTATTTATTCTTTTTTTTTTCATCATACGATAAAGGGGTGGTTGAAATATCAGATTATAAACTTTCAAAACTTTGAAGCACCACCCGAAAACATTTTAGTCACGACTCTTGATAGTTGATTGAATTTTAAATTCTGTTTCAAAAATTTTTTACGACGAGAAGGAAACCAGTCCGACTGTTCAATCAAGAATGTGACGAAAAAGTAATCAATTTTACTGAAAGTCGTTACGAGTAAAACGCTCTTCAAATTTTTCTTTCTATTGATGATGTTGATGTATAGGTAAATAAAATTTTGAAACAATTTAGATAGATGGAATATTGTTTTTGAATGTTACAATTTTGTAAAACCATGACAGTGAGATGATTTCCGGACATTTTCCCGAGGAACAATTGATCAAATTGAATTTTTTCGAAATTTTTTGGGTGACAGCAATACTAAACGTATCCTCATTTGACCATTTTATTTTTTCTCATAGTTTAACTTGTCCCAGACTATTATCTCTTTCCCAAATCAACTGCATAAACTTATGTTCGAAAGAAATACTACTTGCCCCCAAAAAAGCACTCAACTCGTCTACCTCACAAAATCATTCATTTCTTGTATATTAACTCGTCACCGACAACCATATCTAACATTCAGTGAATATGATTGTTTTCAAGACTTTCTGGAGGAGAAGGGAACGTCGGGCAAAAAACTAAATGAATTTATTTTCGTAGAAAATACAATTTTTTACTGACCCACTTTCATCACAAAATCCAAATTTGCGGGAAAAAAACGTGAGAAACAAAATTTTAAGCGATAAACACCACCTCCACAAAAATTCAATAGGTGGGGTGATTGAAACTTTTAGTATGTTAATCTAGGGGACCCACTCAATAATCCTATCTTATATAATTATAATATTTTTTTTTGTAAGCTTTGACTGGACTAAATAGACTGAGTGTTTTGACCAGGGACAAGTTTGTACAGTTGATTTCGGAAAGAAATGAAAGGCTGAGACGAGTTTATTATATGAGTATTTAGTCTTTCAGAAGTTCGGGGACGAGTTGATATATAGGAATTCAATAATTTTAGTGAGGGAACGAATTTAAGAATTGTTTGGGGACGAGCGTCGTAATGCTCAATTTTTTCCCTGAACCTAAGTTGTTGAAGTTGTTTTCTCGAAGGACAATTTCTAGAATTTTAGTTTACTAATTTTCTAATGGTTAGCATTTCTGAACTTTTTTCATTTAAACGAACTAAAACGTAACCAAAAATAGTAGAAAGGAAATTATAAACATATAAATACATAGAGAAATGCTTTTTTCGTAATGCAAAAAAAAACAACTCACCTCACCTTACTACCGACTTTACAGTAAAGACAAGTTTTCAGTAGGGCCAAATCAGTTTAATGCAGTTGGTGCAGGCCATAATAAATGAACCAGCAGAAGCTGTCTACATAATATTTGTCTTGCAAATTATAAAGCCAATTTTCATTCTTATTGAGTCATAACTAAAAGGACAATGATGAAAACGATCGTAAAATTATGTCAAATTACATTTTAGAAAATAATAAAATTTTGGTTTCTCAAAAATCGGTTTCTCGGATATCAATTTTTGCGACGTTGCGTATTTCACTTCACGGCTTGATAAAAGTTGACTTTGCTAATACCTATATGGTACGCTGAATAATGACTCGCTGTTTCATATATATGTAAAAAGTATGGCGTCAGTTGACGTACCAAATGTAATTTTCTTTTGATACGTGAAAAACTAACTCATTCTGTATAGATATTAGGTTTGTTTGGGCAGGTGCAGTCGGTACAGAATGCAGAATTTTCTGCTTCTCTATTTCTGTATATATTTTTTAAATACTGCACGAATAGTTTTTTTTGCACAAAATATAGAATTTCATGTTTCTTATCAAACAAGTGAAGGAAGTTGATGGTAAAAATGAACAGTTGAACATAAAATGGAAAAGTAGAATGAATCAGATGAAAAAAATTAACACTGAATTTGAATTCAATGCCTCAAAAAATATAAATTCAGAATTGGCAACCCCCTTGTGAGTCCCCGGTGTTTGTCGAATGATTGATTGAACAAATTGACTCTAAATTTGAATTCAGCGCCTCAAAAAACATATTCAGGAATGTATTACACATTAAAATGTCAAAAGTCAAAATTTCCTCCCCCTTTGAGACCCTGGGGGTCAAAGAATGTGCGAAATAAAAAAATATGGCCATGATAAAGAAAACACTTGAAAATATGTTGCAATTATTTTTCTGCAATAAGTTATACAGAATATGCGAACAATATTCGGTAAGTTCTGTAACTTCCCCGAACAAACCTTTATACTACATATTGTATGCATACTTTAAATAAACTTTTACAGCACTAGTCACTACCCATGGTTCAATAGATTTGAAACTTTGTTCACGTGTATTGTGATCAAGTATATTCAAAGATACGAAGTTTCTGGAAAATTGAATCATGAGAAATGGTTGAAAAATTTATTTTAAAGGTTAGACCCGAACTGATGAACAGGTAGAGTAAGCTAATAGAAGTGTGGTAATAATAAAACCTATAACTTCATATTTTCTTAATCATTGAAACTTTTTTATCTTACTAAAACTGCTACTATAAAAAAAGTAATACATTTTCGATGTTCACTAAAAACAAAGGCTACCTGTTCTTTTCATTTTAAACCGTTTTTTGGTGTGATTTTTTTTAGGAAAAATGTTACTGAAATTGCTTCTAAAAAATTTTCTAAATTGTTTTTTTCAGTCAACCATCAGCGGATTTTTCAAATATTGCGTTCATAATTTGCACGTTTGTATTACTACAACAGTTTTATCCGATCGATTCATTTCTTACATCATATTTGGTTTCTCCTCCAATGAAATTTACTGTGGGACAGGTATTTTCATTTTTTCCCCTTAATTTTTCTGTTTTTCATTCAATTTTTAGTAGATTTTGTAGAATCTACAGCTTATTGTGGGAAGGGTGGCATGTCACGACTTCGAGAAAATTTCACTTTAGTTTTTCCGATCACGATCCTCAAATGCCAAAAACATTCGCCCCTCGAAAGTTAATGAAGATATGTGGAATATAACAAAATTTGTCGACAAACTGTGGGGCGTATTTCTTTACGCATTGAGGCAAAATTTAGCATCTGGGTTTTTTGGGTTCATATCTTGGTCAAGTTCGAAAATGGTCCGAATCCGTCTATTGGTTTTAAAGTAGCGACTATTTGAATTTGAAATCTGAGGATAGTGGAGGTAGGGTATAAATATTTACGGATCGTGACAAAATTTGGCATGTACATAATTTTGGTGTATATCTTGTGCCAAGTTCAAAAATGGGCCAAATCGGCCCATTCGTTTTCGAATAAGCATTTTTTGAAAATTTCATTATGGTACAAAATTCTTAAAAAACCTTTGATAAAAGCAACCTGAAATACTTGAAATTTGAAATTCTGTGTATTCTAAGTGAAATCTATCTTTCCAACTGGCGTGCTATCAGCATTTTTTTCATTTTCTCTTAAATCTCAAACATTCGTTTGTTCATTCCTTTTCAGGCCAGTCAGATTATATGTTTTTCCTCAGTAAAATCAATATAGTATATAAATTTTCAACAACAATATCTTGAAATTTTTTTGTAAGTTATATAGAAAGCTGAAAATATGACTTAAAACTTATCACATATCCCTGATAAAGGGTACTGTACTGGATGAGGGCCAGTCTCCCCTGCACATACTACACCAATATACCAGGTCAATTTAATAGCCTTATCATATGTCTCATATATATACATAGAAAAAAATTATTTTTATAAGTGTTTTTGTATATTTGTGTGTATGCTTATTTGCAGCATCATAACTTCAGAACCACCTCATTAAACAAGCTTTAACTTTCTGTTCATATTTTTTTTTATTCCATAAAAGGTTTTTAGTTAACTTGGAAGTCCATAGCTCCCTTGGGGGCTAAATTGTGGATAAAAGAAAAAAAAATTATTTATGTTTTTTGATCAAAATGTCGATGAAAAGAGACGTGTTTCTGAATAAATAAAGTTTATTTTTAAATTGACCATATAGGTGAGACTGGGTTTAATCCAATACAGAACCCTTTATTAGTAGTATGTGAAAAGTTTCGAGTCATATTCTGAGTTTTCTATGGCACTTATAAAAAAGTTTCAAGATACCTTTATTGCTGAAAATTTTGTATACTGTATTGTTGGTTCGAACAATTTTTTGGTATCGTTGTTAGGAAATGAGTGAATCACTAAAAACCTTTTAGGCGCACGTGAAGTAGATTTTTAGGGGTGAAGTCGCGGTCAGATTTTGGGGGATTTTCAATACGTTCAAAAGGCCACTTGAAACTACCGGGTTCCTAAGAAAAATCTTTCCCTGATTTTATTTAGTAAAAGACTCTTTTTTCATCTAATTTGACTGGCCTATTTTGCTAATTTATGATTTAAAATTTTTCTCACTTTATGTACCCTAACATAAAATAGCGTACGGGTTTATACTATCTGTACATATGCCCTAATTTTTATAAAGAGAAAAATTCTTATTTCCCTGCTGAGACTTGCATGAGTTATCCTACCTACTAATGGAATATTACTATTTCAGCTCAATGAAAAAATTTATCCCTTCGGTCTGTTTTGTTCTTTTGTATTGGTAATTGTCGTGTTTCTTATTACGGATTATGTAAGATATAAACCTATAATAATCTTAAATGGAATTTCTGGAATCTTAACTTATGGATTGTTGCTTGGGAGACCTACTATGACCACTTTATACGTGAGTAAACTATGATTATTCTGAACCTATAGCTTTAACAAAGGGCGGCGATAGAAAAGAATCATAAATTTTATTCGCACTGGCAATGGATAGCTTAGAGAGCTAATATCAGTTTTTATGCGTAACTGCTTCACGTTTTTTCTTGTTTACACACTCTTGCCACTTTTCTTCACCAACTTCTTTACCAGAAACACTCAGATGATGAGCTAGAGGTTTAATGATTGACTTAAATTTATATGCAAGTATGTACTGATTTAGGGCATAAATCTGAACATTCAAGAAGATAAAAATTTATTCAGATCTTCATAAAGATCAACAACTAATCGAATATCTTCGCGAATTTTTTCTTGTGGTGGGAATGAGCCCATCACAAGAGTATGATGAAATACAGAGTATACATAAGGAGCAAGGTGAGTGGTACCAACAGTAAGTTCCATGAAATAAATGTGTTTATTTGTATACTAAGTGTCATTAGGAAGCCCGGGCAAAAGTTTGAAAATAAGTTCCCTGTAATGGCCAAAAGAGGTGGTAAAGTACCTAATTAGAACCACTTTCAGTGTTACACCATACACGAAATATCACGTACTTTAAAAGTAGTAATACTTCTAGAATAAATTCAAGTTTATCATCCACAAACTATAGTGGACCTTAACATATGTAGAGACTCAATAATATTTTAAAACACACGAGTGAGTTTACACATTTAATAAAATAATAATTCGTACATCACAGTACATAAAACATACGTTAATATTTATACATATATAATCACAATTCAACAAGCAAGACTATCTGTTCACTAGAGACTTCTACTAGAGAGGTTCCAGGTACTTAGAAGTAGCTGTCGAGGAACTGTGTCTTTTTCCACTGAATCGAGGGATTATATACTCGTTCAGGGTATGAAAACGTACGTGTCGGATAGGTAAAGTGAGGTAGGGTGTTGTTATTATAGGGTTGTGCTGACTCGTCGAGTACTCGAGGGACAGGCACAACTAGGTCATGAATATACAGAAGGTATATCTATATTCATAAAATTGAATACGGGTAATTTAGTGGTTGTTTATAAAGAGTTATAGGATAGTTATTGTTGATAAATATCTACGTTTTTTGTGTTTGAAAATGTGTGGACGAATATGTTCGTCATTTCTAAAAATAGACGAAAATATGCGTTACACTCCCCTCTATTCCTCGAATTGAAAAAACCTTTTACGTATGTCAATTTCCAAAATCAGCCTTTATCAAAAATGCTTCACACTTACTATTTTGAGGTCAAATGCTACAATGAATCCGCATTATACCTTCTGACTGAATGAAACCGGGCGTTATATATAATGTGCATCAGGCTCAATATGGTAAGGTTACATCCTATTTCTCCCTTTTGCATCACAACGGATGGACAGATTTTTACAAAAAAGGTAGCAATTGAAAAAACTTTGGGCGCAGAATGCGTCAGGGCCAATAATATTTTTCAAAATATGAGTGGGGAGTGAAAATTTTGAAAAAAAAAGAGTAAAGGTGGGTCCAGATTAATGGCATCAGAGCAGATGGAAAAAATTGTTAAGATGATGAAAAATTTGAGAAGTAACTGTAGTAGACTCCTAACTAAATGTGTTAATCTTTTTCTGTATGATTCAGTGCGAATAATTCGCACAAGTACAGTTAGTTTTCTATAATTATAGAATTTGGCCAAGTTTTATCAATATTATTCATTAGTCAAAATCAATAATCAAACCCTAATAGTCAAATTGATTCAAAAGTATTATTAATAAATAAGATATGGAAAAATTTCAAGCCTTTCAAGCATTTTTTTGTTTTTAATAACTTTAGGTGTTCAGGCAGCACGGGGATTCGAACCCATACCGACTGAACACCTAAACTTCCCTTGTCACCACCACCAAAAGTCAGCACCGTATTCACTCCGGTACGGAGGCGCCTTGTGGGTAGGGATGTACGCTGGCGCATGGTGATGCCCCCCTCATCACCGCACTGTGGCGCACACCCTACAGCGCCGTCACATTCTGGCAGCGGCGGTGTGATGTACCACCACAGCTACCAGTATCTGGACGTGTCCGAGAGATGGCGTTGATAGCCATCTCCCGTATCACATTCGGGTCACCACTTTAGGTGTTCAGGCAGCACAGGGATTTGAACCTGTACCGACTGAATACCTAAACTTCCCTCATCACCGCCACCAAAAGTCAGCACCGTATTCCCTCGGCCATGGTACCGGGTGACGGTGAACGAGGGAGAAGCAGTAATAGCTGATTTAGTGTGGTAGCCGCCACAATAACTATAATAAATTCTCATGTGGTATAGTATTGAACATAAAAAAAATAAAAAAAGTATGCTCCAAATGATTAAAATTTTTTCATATTAATGATACGTTTGAATTAGTTTGTCTATTAGTATTTAATTATTGATTTTTACTAACAAATAATATTGATAAAACTTGGCCAAATTCTATAATTAAGTATAGAAAATGTTGGAGAGTGATCACATTATTCAATGTTTTCCGCATCCTTACACAATCCTTTTAAGAGCAGGTCCAGCAGCATAAGTTATTTGATGTATAATCGTTTGCCTACTCTCCCAGTCAAAAGAACTGAGAAACAGACCAGCATAAAAATGTTGACCTTCTGAACAAACTTTTTTATTTCACTTGATAGAAAAATGCTACAAATCTGAAATTTTAGCTGCTAATGGTGATGGTATTAAACAACCTTACAAATTTGTATTTGTGTGAAATCTTAATCAGAGCCTGAGGGATTGGCATTAATATAAAAATGAAAGTGAAGAAATGCAGTTTTTTTAATTTTATGAAAAAACTTACACCATAAACAAACAAATTTTATGTTTGATTTACATAGTACTTTATGTCCCATGTATGATTACCACCCCACCGATCCCCTATTATCATTTTTCTTAGTAGTCCAATTTAAAAAAAAAATTATTATTTCTCAAACTTAATTTTTTCAATAATGAAAGTGTAGAAGATCAATTCATTTCTACACACCTAAACTTCAGTTTTAATATCAACTTGATCAAATCAAATACGTTTCTGTTACAGTGGAGTAGGTATATGCTCCCTTGTGCTGCAACATTTTTGAAGATTTTGACATTGTTTTCTGATGCAATGTGTTGGTACCTTACATATTATTGAGAAAAAAATGTACCATAACCCATTCCCCGATTTCTGATTGTTAATCAGCTACACTGATTCAAATACAGGGTGACCTAAAAGTTAAACCCAAATATTCAAATATTCAAATTTTTTAAGAAGAGATTTGAAGCTGAAACTTTGCCCAGTTGTAGAAGAGTGTTACTCAATTATTCATGAAATATTTCAGCTCTCTATCTGTCATAATATCGTATTGCAAAAATTTTTTTTTTTGATCAACATTTTCCAATCCTGCGTTTATAATGCCTAATTTCATTGAGTCAAAAGCTATTATGCGGATTCATTATGGCATTTGATCGCAAAATAGTTAGTGTCTAAGAATATTTGAAAAAGGCTGATTTTCGCATTCGATGGCGACATATACTCCACAATTCTTACAAAGTTAAAAATTCAGGATTTCTAAGTGACTTTCGGGCATGGTACTGACGCTCAACATGCACTTCTGGGCTTCTTGATGCGTATCTGTATACATTCATGGGCCAGCTTTGCTCAGATGAATGCCATAGTCGATAATTACAGTATACTAAAAATAGTCCACGCAAATTAGAATTTAAAAAGGAAATGATTAGAAGAAAGCTAAATTTAGGTACGTAGTTGGCTCCACCATCCTTAACAACCACCTAAAAATCTCAGGGTGAAGGACTTCGGTTCCCACCCCCAAGATGGTTAACATGATGGCACAAAGCCGTTTTTCGCGTTTATATTATTTAATTTTTGTTTGACCCAGAAAAATAGGAAAATTGGTTCTAATTCGAAATGTGGTACTTGTCTTCATATTCCACTACAATTGCAAACAGCTGTTCGGGCTGGCCATAACCAGCTTCTTATATCAGACGGGACAAATAAAATTCCAGTGGGGGCAGGATTTTGGACGTTTTGGTCTTCTTGGAGCCAGTGCAAGTTTTCTATTGTGTATAAAGTGGTGTGGGGCAGATTTTTAGATTTTTGCTAGCCAGGCAAGGGAAGACGTAATCCGTGATGATGGCCCCATTTACCCTCTTTTGGGTGCTGGCTTGTGTTTCGATCCTCGCACAACAAATTTGATGCGAAGTGCTAACGGCCATTTTGTGTGGAGTTTCGTTTGTGTACTCAGGTTTGAAGTTGCAGTTAGTTGTTTAGGCGTACCCTAAATTTTACGTAGAATTTCTGACAAAAAAATTTCACTACTAACGCGCATACCTACTAGAACACGAAAGGTATTAATTTTTTTCGATAATGTTCGCTCACAAATAAGCAGCTAGTCCGTACGAGTGTAGAATTTATGATTGTTTCCTTTCGCAGTGATTAATGACGATTGATGAACTAATTTGTTACTTAATTGTTACAGCTGGAGCAATTTTGTTTCGGATTTTTTTACGCCTCGAACGTCGCGTCCAGTACCTATTTGTACGCCAAAGTTGCTGATGTCTCTCGATATCAGAAAATCGCAGCTTTGGTCCAAACATGCCTTCTGTTCGGACAATTTTTTCGAGGAGTTTTCTCGCAGCTGATCTTATCGTTCACTTCGTTGCGAATGGATAGTCTTCCGTGTTTCAGTACTGGAGGTATTGTGCGCTGATTGTGGTATCTGATTTAGTTCAAATTATTTCGAAATTCTGAATTTTCTCATCGAATGAGCACTAATTCAGGCATTGTAACTCTAAGTTGTATTTTTCATAAGGCCACAGCTAACACGTAATGGTCGAATATACGTCTACCTCGATAGGTATGTACAGAACGCCTAAATTAATTGCGTGTGGTCGTGTGAGGCTGAATAAATCATGGACCAATAACATAGGCGTAGCTTGGAAATTTTTCTGGGGGGGGGGGCTAGAGCTCCAAGTTAAAATGTTACAAAAATTTTCATATAATAATTTCATCCTGTCCATTCCCATCTTTAACTTCTCCCCAATTCTCCCCTGTGTACTCAGAGTAATAATTGTAAAACTGTTAGTAGTAAATTTTGATTGAAAAAAAAAAATTATAATAATAATTATGTTAGGGTAAATCTTTCTACAGAGATGCGCTTCAAAATGTTCGAATATACACGTTTTTAAGTCTGTCCCAAAACCATTAAGCTGAAAATGTATTTGGGATCTATGTTGCAAAGTTCAAAAATAGTGTATATGTAGTCTACTAACTTGTAGGCAGTTTTTCCTCTTCTTTTTCTTCTTTTCTTTTTTCTTCAAGGGGTCCCCAGCCGGAACAATAGTAAGTTGGGAAAGTTTATTTCTGAATATGGACTGTTTCTGCTCATTATTAACAAATGAAATATTGCCAGTTGAACACTCTCTTCGCCATTTTGAGCCTTTTTAGCAGTTTATAATGGACAGGGAGGAAGATAATATATTGGGTACAACGTACGAAAAACAAAACACACAGATTTACAGAAAACTGATGTGGGAAGCAGGGTCGTAGAGGGGAAATTTTGACCTGAGGAGAAAAAATTTCTGTGCCATCTGTGCTCGGTGCCGTATACAGGAGTTATTAGTTTTGGAAGAGAGAGTGAATGAAAATTTTTTGGCGTTTTTCTGAAAAAATTTACTGGTTTTTACTATTTTTGTTTTTGTTTTGAAAATTCCGGGCCCCTAAGAAGACCGATCTCAAAGAGAATTTTTCCTCCCTCTCTCTCGATAGGCCTGATGGAAAGAACCCTTAAATTCATCCTTTTTATTATTTCAACGAGGTATCGACCTATATTTTTAACGCAAAGCGATTGACTACATTTATTGGGTATTTTTTCGAAAAATTTTGGAAGAGGCTAAGCAACTCGACGAAAACGGCAAAGATTAATGGCAAAACTTTATGAAAAAGATGAACAAACTAAAAAATGTTCTCAATCATACTGCTTGAATAATTTGCTATAGTTTTTCTTTCTTTATATAATTGATCTTTCAGTGGCGCGTTTGTGATAAGTTGAGATTCGTATATTGTATTTTGGAAGGACGTGAATGTTCGATAATAAATCTTATATCTATTCTATAATTTTAAGGATTTTGACCAAAACCAAGATCAAACTAAGACTCGAATCAGCCTATATTATTCGTTTCATATAATCTAGTCATTTGTTTATTGAAAACAAGCTGAACTATCTGTCTAACAGACGGGCTAGACAATAATACCACAAAAATCACCGAATGTCTGACTTATTTTCCAAGTTTTCTTAATTGAGTAAGAAACCATCCTGTAATTCTGGACGATTTCAGTTTTTTAATCGTATTATTTCTTCAAAACATATACACTTATAAATATATTTTAATTTCTATGAATTGATTGTATTTCTTGATCTTAAAATGTGGAAATAAGCTTGAAAAAAGATTAGGCAGAGGTGAAATGAAGCACCTCTTGTAGTTTTTTGTGCATGACTTAATTGGGCATGTACTGAAACATTTCATTTGAAGGCCATGGATTAGTATTGTCATGTAAAAAAGATTTTAATGGACAACAGCGACATATCAAAGGCATTTTTTTTTAGGAGTGGGGAGAAAATCAAAAATTCCCAATGAAAACATTAAAATTACAAATGAAAATTTTCAAGTTTCCATTTATAATTTTTTAATTCTCAAATCTTCCGTTATGGCAATTTTCATTTTTGTTTTGGCTATAAAATTTTTAATTTTAGACCAATAGCTACGAAATTTAGAACAGATATTTACTATGATATATTAAAATTTGTTATAAATTATGGTGCGAATCGGCTATATGCTACTTCCAGTATAACTATTTCCATTTTTGTTTAGGCTATAAAATTTATAATTTTTGACCAATAGCTATGAAATTTGAAAAAAATATTCATTATGATTTATTATAACTTTATATAAATTTTGGTGAGGCTCGGTCATGGGGTATTTTCGGTATGGTTATTTTCATTTTTTTTTTAGCTGTAAAATTATCAATTTTTGATTAGTAGCTACAAAATTTGTAACAAATATTATAACTTGCTATAAATTGTAGTGTGGATTGGTCACACAGTACTTCTGGTAACACTATTTTTGTTTTTATTTTGCCTATAAAATGCCTAATTTTGGACTAACAGGAACAAATATTTATTACGATCTTTTAATAATTTTTTAGTGTCTACGTAATTTTACATTTTTCAAAAACCTACTTTTTCTTACGGAACTCCTGTTGTGTTAGAATTTTTTTTATCTTATTCCTTTCAATATGAAAAAAGTAAAAATGAATGTCTGGAATGAATCTGCTGACATTAAATAAACAAAGTCACCAGTTGGTGGATGTATAGCTTCGCCTCTTGTTGGGTTATTAATTTGATAAGTAATTTTCAATAGCACTCACACACAGACACTAATGTTAAGATTACTTTCGCACCCGCACTGACACATAGACACTTACAAAAAACAACTTTAAACCTTAATTTCAGCAGTTTAGCTGAACGGATTGTACTTTTTATGGTCTATAAACCATTTGTAGGATATTCTTCATATATGGTATGAATTTTGAAACATTTCATTTAGTACATTAGGAGAACATTAGTGACAAGGAGTGCCAACTTGTCTTTATATATTAGATAATTTTCTGTAGGTTTGATATTAGCTACACTATGGTCGTTTTTCATTCCGTCTGTCAAGCACAGTATTTATTTTCATCATCTGGAAAAAGTGGAAAGTGGAGGCACAAATCCAAACGAAGTTGGTAATATCTTAGTAATATTATATTCCACGTTAAATTATAGGATTTTATGTGCAGTGAAACTCCGCATATACGTACCTCCTGTCTGGAATCCCAGTTATATGAAAATTTTTTTATCCTATTCTCAAAAGCACTTCAAGCCCTCAAGTTAGCCTTTAAACGGCCAGAATGATATGAGAAATCAGTCACTATCCAGCGACCACAGTTGAAGTGGATTAAAGATTTAGCTGAAAAATTATTGAAATTTTTTTCGAAAAATTTTATGTAGGCCTACCAATTGAGTAAATTATTGGTAAACATAATTATGTTATTACATTACAGTATGTACGTGCCGCACCTACCCATTAATATTCGTATTTTTTGTCCCCTTAAGAAAAAAAATCTTATCAACCCAATTTTCACGTATCCGGACTGCCAAGTTGGTCGGAATATGCGGAGTTTCATTGAATCGAAAAACCCTCTCGGTAATATTTTGTAAGTGGAAAGTACTTTTCTTTGCGTTTGTTTCGAGTGTTGAATAAGTGACGTGTCTGACGTGATTTGTTTCCCCTCCAGGGAGTAACAATTATAAAGTCGCAGAAATTTTCTGCGGTTGCCCAGCGGATCGCGTATGATTTCAAAATATCTTACACAAATACCTACGTTCTGAAGTGGTCGCTTTGGTGGGGCCTTTCGCGTGGTGTATACCATCTGGTAAGTTGGTCGATGTGAGTTATAATTTTTGTTGTTCTTCAGGTTGTTTAAGAATATTGCCTTTTGTACAAAAGCTCTGTATAATGATGAGCGAAAGGAAGTTAAACCATGAATGGGGTAATTTGGCTTGATCATGTACATCCAATGCTTCTCCTTACTTTAAGTTGCTTTAGGTCATGCTTTCAAGATTTTTACTGTTATTCTTGGCTAAATTAAACTTACTAATGACCTATCTTGATTTACTACAATGAAGACCAGTAAATGATCAAATAGGGATAAACTAAAAGATTAATTGCACAATATTGAAAATTAAGTAGGTACCTACTATAAAAGTAGGTTGCAGAATTGTGAACATTTCACACTTTATTCGTAATAGTCCTTAATTTTTCTGTCAAGTCGTACATATAATTATATGGTCTTCGCTACACACTGGTGACATATCTACCATAATGTATTTATCGATAACAGGCATTTCACGAAGCGTTGTTAAGAATATAACTCCGATTTTATTGAAATTAAAATAATCTGTGATAACGACGAACGAAGAGTTCGGTAGGTTATGAACAATTTATAATAGCATAGGCGTATATTCCTAACAAAATTTTAGGTCGAAAATTTCGAGCCTGCGTAACAAAATAATACGGAGCTTGCACCAGAAAATCAGCCAACTCAATAATATATATCATGTGATGTGTGATAGGCTCACTTCCAGAGGCGAACATAAGATATAATTTATAGAGGGGGGGTCAAGGTTCTATCATTTGTTCCTCCAATGAAAATAAGTAGAATTTGATTTTTTTTTACCTAATAGTAGGTACATATTTTCGATTTCTATATTTTCTGGGAGGGGACTTCATCGGATTTAGGGGAGCTTAGCCCCCCGCGTTTTCCCCTAAAGTTCGCCTATCTGCTTATTTCTCTCGGAATTACTTAAAATCAGAATCACTTCCAAATCCGAGTAGCTAAAGACTTTATTTCAATTTAATATTGACCATTTATGTTCGATTAGAGTTGATTTGCCCATTGTTCGCGCATTTATTTTAGATTTTGATTGTTATGTTTTTTCCTAGATACTGACGTATTCTCAAGTCTTGTGGCAAATCGTGGTGAAAGAAAATGGCGGTTGTAATGACCAGTTAATGAACGGCGCCGTTGATTCTATATTCACTCTCACAAGTAGGTTAATCGTTTGAATTTCGTATTCAGAATTTCAGTGTATTTTGAGATGGAAAATCGATGACCAATTTGATAATTTTTACGTGTTTTATGTAACCTCTACTCGGAATTTCGTTTGGATGTACGCATGAATGCATAATTGCTTTGATGAGATTTAAAATTTTTCGGAATTGTGTACTTACCACTATCGTTCGTATAAGTATAATCGTCTTAATTATTATGAAAGAGATAAAACATTGTTTATTCGCTGCATCGCAGAAGGAAGAGGAACTGTATCGCGATAGTGTATATAATAACTAATAAATGTCGACATGTAGGTGGTAAATTTAATACTAGATTTATGGATGCCCCTTGGTGAAGGAAACTTTTTT
Organism: Ericerus pela; assembly: GCA_011428145.1. NCBI lineage: Eukaryota > Metazoa > Arthropoda > Insecta > Hemiptera > Coccidae > Ericerus > Ericerus pela. The sequence goes on from WOFM01000511.1 coordinate 384,678, forward strand.
TTCTTTATGAAAATAGATGAAAACAAATGTCGTTATTTACCTCTGAATTGTTGCTTTTTCTCAAAAATTACAAATTAAGATGTTAAAATATTTCATGGCGGTTGATCTGGTCTAAGCTATTCTATGCAATCTTCTGATACCTCAATTTCATGAAATTTCATGACAAAACTTTTTAATTAGCGTCGACTTCAACAATTCCAGTCCTTAGCCCTACATCTTACTGAATGTGAAGGTTATATATCGTGGCAGAACATTTAAAATACACAAGTTGGTAAAAGAGTGTATTAAACAGTAAGTTTATAAAACATGGAAGAACATAAAAGAAATAAGCAGTGACAACATTAAGAATTAAGACAGTTTAACAATAACTGTAAAAAGAATTAAAATAATGAATGTAGAAGTACAAAACATGAGATTATATAGTATTTTGATTATTAGTCTAAAAAGAAGGTTCAAGCAAATTTACAGAGTAGGTATTGGAGAAGGTTTTTGATCTTATTAGTTAATATAAATATATGTACATGAAATATGACCAATAGTCTTGTAAGAATATGATATAAAGTGGGTGTTCACAAATAATTTAGTGGAAATTAGTATATATGCAAGATTGCAAAAATAGTATAAATGAGAAATGAGTTCATAGGATTTGTGTAAACAAAGTAACTGCTTATGCTGGAAGATGATGTCATCAGGTAAGTCTTGACTTGTGTGAATGATGTGAGTATTTAAGAATGGAATAATAAGAGAAAATTGATTGAAAGTAATGATGATGATGATAATTAAAATACGAATTTAGGAAGTATTATGAACAATACAAAAATATCGTTAGGCTACATTAAAGAAATTTTAAAATGATTATTTTTCTTTTTTTAGCGCATTTTTTGTTTTTTTGGGTTGGTTATTTTTTTTTGAAAGAAAAAAAAATTACCCTAATGTTTTTCTTGTTTTATTTTAATTCCAGTAGAGTTTGCTGAAAAAATTTTATAATAATCATTTTTCTCTTTTTAGAGCATTTTTATTTGTTTTATTTTTTAATGAAAAAATTTCTTTCAATGATTTTTTGTATCTAGCGTTAGAGGCAATATTACTTTAAAACTAACAGTTTTTTATTTAAAAATAACTCAAAAACTATTCCATCAAATCTGAAAATAATTTTGTAGGACCATAATCCTTTATCATTTAAAAAAAAAGTTAATCAAAACTGGTTCCTAGGTTGATAAATTATACTGGAATAAACATTAAAAAAAAGATGTACATCAGATTGAATTGATAACCTCCTCTTTTTTTTTAAGTCTGCTAAAAATAGCGGGGTCTCCACAGATTCCCAAAAATTGTTAAAATGAGTAAAAAGTGGAAATATATAATATGTACATAACATATAATATGTATCCATTTTTAATTATATATTAGGTGTGTTTGCATGTTACCATTATTCACACATTTTGATAAAACTGGTTGAAAATTAACAGAATTTTTTTTCACACACCACTTTAAAATTAGAACTGTTTGCCCGTTTACACCAATGGCTTGTAACCACAACTGTAACCAAAACAATAACCAATAAAAACCTAAACAAATTGACAACGTTGATTTGGGAACTGATAACCAAAACAAAAAAATTTCATATAACCAATAACCAATAACCACTTCTTACAAAATGCTGAAACCATTAACCAGAAATAACCAGTTTTTATAAAATATCAATACAATTATTGATTTTTATTTTTTTTTTAAATTACTTACTAATTATTTCCTGGAAAATTATTAATTATCGATAATTTGATGTGTGAAAATTTTTTTTGTTTATTTTATCTCGAATTTTGTCTCAACCAATAACCAGTAACCATAACCAGTAACTAGAAAAGTTGTTTGGTTAACTAGAACAATAACTGGTAACTAAATAAGTACATTTTTAACCAATAACCAGTAACCAGTAATCAATATAGATTTGTATTGTTTCCCAGCAACCAATAATCCCAAAAACGTTTTGGTTACTAGCTTTAATTTACACTTACCAGTTTCTGTAAATTTCGTTGCCAGTAGCTCTCAAGCTACTGATAATTTACCAGTAAACTAAAATCTAATGAATTTAAGATCAACTAAGGTTAATCCTTCATTTTTTAATCATTTTTTCATGTTTGTTAAGAGTTTTAATTAAGAATATTTTTATTTTTTAAGAAATTTCTCTTCATTTATTTATATTGCAATATTTGTATTAGTTTTACCAGAAAGATGTTTGCATGGTCCCAAAAAATTGTTTTTCAGTCTACCAGTTTTATCAGTTTACAGCAGTTTTCAGTACCAGAAAACTGTAACTCTGACAGTTGTTGACTGGTAGCGTGCAAACGAACCTATTGTGTAATGAAGAATTTCTGTGACATATGTCACTGGTGATCGACGTGTCACTCAGAAGCGGTACTCTTCCCAAGGTCTCGTCAGTGGGCCAAATGCAGCTGTAGTTGTATTTTCGCTTCAAAAGTAAAAAATAAACACAACTGAGTTTCTTATTACATTATATTCTTTTTTCAGGTGCGTGTGCCTCATACTATATCGGAATGGTAAAATTCGACTGGAAATCCAATAGTGATCTCATTTTATGCGTAGTGTCCTTCATTTTTGCGGTTTTAACTCAATTCATGTACTGGAGCTCATCGTTATTTCTGATTTACTTTATGTATATCGTTCTGGGTTGCATATTTCAAACGGTATTAACCATCGCTCAGTAAGTTTTAATTTATTTAACGTCACAAAAAAATTGTCTAAATTTATGTGGTCAGATAAACACTGACAGATGTTTCTGTTTAACAGGTCAGAAGTTGCACAACACATTGAAAAAGATTCGTACGCCTTAATTTTTGGATTTAATTTATTCTTGTCCCTTGCAACCAGTTCTATTCTTACTTTCATGTTCATTCAAGGGTGGATTATCTTGTTATCAGTTCGACTGCAGGTAGGCTTACGTTTTCAAAAAATTTATAAAATTTCAATAACTTGTACATGCAACATTTTCGGATACTTACATACATTCGGAATTTATTACGAACGAATGATGTTGAACTGATTTAAATTCAAGTTAAATTGTATTTGTATAGAATGCAAAATTATCAATTCGTAATCCGTTATTGGCTATTTTCGTGTATAAACTATAAAAAAATATTAAGATACTTTCGCACTAAAAATGCAGATTTTTGTTTTTCTCGAAAAGAGAAAAATAATATTTTTTAAATTGAATAATTTTTTTCTATAATAAATAAACGAATTTGACCTTTTGCACTAATGAAAAAAAAAACGGATCGGAAACACAGATAAAAATCTTCTCGTTTGATGGCACTATAATTTAATATAAACAACGTTTAAAAATTAGCCGATATGGACAGGCCCGGATTTAAAGGGGAGCCAAAAGGGCCATTGACCCAGGACGGCAAATTTTGAAAGGTGGTCTGAGGCGGCATAGGTATTTTTGTTTAAAAAAAAATCAACTGTTCGAGAAAAAAAATTGTATTTTTTAAAATTATTTTTATTTTTATGAGAACATCTTTCGAAAATATTTTCTAATTTAGGACGATAGGCAGCCCACTGGGCAGTTCTATATGTATATTAATGTTCCAGAACACCAGAAACTCGTAAAAAAATTTTTCGTTTGGTCAGCTCACGACGTAGTTTTATCAATTTATAGTACAGTTCCCTCCCCCTATGATAAATCTTGCGTACAGCTCTATTATAAGTATTTCATCATATTATAAGTCAAAAAACGTATGCATATGATTACTGTTTGGTATTGAACTTAAGAGAATCAAAATATAATCGCTCCAAGACGACAAAATTGTAAATTCGCCCATAGATGTGGACCTAAAATGTTACTAAAATTGATTTCATTTGCTCATCATTTCTGCTGGGGGTTAGACAAATATATGAGAAGAAATATGTTGGAAGTCGTGGAGTTCAATCTTATTAGGTTAGGCGTTGTACCTATTACAGAAAATGGAAAAAAATATGAGAAAAATCATTTCGCAGAAATTCAAAGTAAGAAAAGATCTCTTCCACTTCGTACCGTTTGTACCTCTCATGAACAGTCACAATACACAGTATAGGTGAATTATTTGGTCCAGATTTTTGTTTCTCGGTGTAATGCTTGCTATATTTATTTCAATTTGTTTCAGTTCTTGTGTTATGCCGTATGCTTTGGTATTATTGCGTTCTTTTTTTTTATTCGACTTGTGTGGACTTGTAGACGAAATTCAATGTGACTGCTGACATGTTCAAGCTGAGCTATGTTTTTATTGACATACATTCAACTTCAAACGCTGCTGTCTTCTTAGAATAAAAAATGGTAGCGATAATATAGTAAACTATTTTTTATTCACTCAAAATCGTGAAAGGAAAGAAGAAAATTCTGTGTTAAGACAGCTATGAATTTATGATCTGTATTTCCAGTTCATTATTAATTGTTTTTCCTTGGATATTCAGACTTTCAGTTTGTTCTTATTGTTGGTACCTATAGCGATATTTAATTTAATTTGCATCATCTGTTGGAATGTGTGGCTACATTTCATTCCATCACACTTATATTAAGAATTTCAGCAGAATGTACAGTTCATTGTAAAGAAGTTTGTGTTGAGTGTTGTACCTTACCTTTACTCATGCGGACTTCGAGCAACTCGGGCAAATAGGAATGAATTTTGCACGGGACATTGTTGCTCGAGGCAAGCGAAATGACTGCACATCAGTTGGCGGGTAATGTAAAATGTCATGTTATTTTCAGAACTGATTACTGGAGAATCTTAATAGTTCTATTGTCAAAGAAGTAAATCATGCAGTGAGATGAAACGTATAAGTTCTGCTTATTATTGAAAGGTGCTGCCACAATGACTTAGCTTGGGCTTGCATAGGTGATGGCCAACCCAAAAATTTGACAAAAATATCGCCGATGTACCTACATTCAAAGACATGCAGCTAATGAGATTTCCAACACCGCTCAAAAACATGTCAAGATAGAACCTAGATAGAACGTTTCGAATTCGAATATTTGTTACAGCGCATGTGTTAGTGTTATAGCTTGATAGTGTGTGGTAGTGTGTCCGTATTGGTGTGGAGATGTCTATTTTTGCAATGAAATTAACGCAACTTTGCCTACGCAAAATGTACAACTCAAATTACTTCTTTTCTATCTTTTATGTGTTTTTAAACCTCATTGCATAGAGAGCATTAGACTGGTGGGTCATCTCTTTAGTTGTATGTCTCTGCCTACAATGTACATTGAGTAAATTAATTTTTTTCATATGCCTGTATCAGTGGTGTAGCAAGAGGGGATTAGGGGGATAAATCCCCCTTCAGCTTTTTTGAAGCAGAATTTCACAGAATGAGATCACTGTAGCTTCAGCACACTGGGGAAATACTTAGATGCGATACTGAGGTGGTAAAATATTACTAATTCATATTAATGGAAGGTGACACACTGACGCATTTTACAGAATTCAGGGCGCGATATTTTGCATTTGGTGCGATATTCCGCATTTGGTGAGAAAGTATTTTTGAGTGGGTTTGTGTAAAATTCTACTCATTAATTTCGATCTGGTATCAGCCTCTTGGGATGGGGTGGGTACGTTTTTCATTTTATGACCTCAAGAATATTTTAGTGCTATTTGCTGTAATTCATATACTTGAGCATTTATTCTTAATTATATCTGTTTTATCTTCTTATTATTATGGTATTGGTCCCAATTTTTGTCGGATAGTCACAAAATTTGATACAAATACTCGTGCTAAACCAAGGAACAGACCTACTAATTTTGGTGTGGACTGGCTGGTATTTTTATTTTTATTTTGGCTATAAAATGCTTAATTTTTAACCAATAGCTATGAAATTTGAAACAAATATTCACTTCAATCTATTGTAACATGCTACCAATTTTCTTGCAAATTGTCCAGATGGTACAGTGATGATACAAAAATAAATTGTGTTTAAAATTTTTACTTACATCAATACTGAGGTGGCGTAATTTGTCCGGACAAATCTGACTGCTTGAGGAACACTCAAAATTATCGCATATGTGTTCGTTAAAAAGTTTTCCTTGTGATATTTTGTACCACTTCGGTATCACATATAACAAAGCGCTTCAGTATCGTACTTGTGTGCTGAAGCCATTATGGTTTTTAATATCTTGACAAATAAGGATGACTGGCATGAATATCAGAAATTCATGTCCCAATTTACACCTAAATTTTTTTTTCACACTCCTTGTGAATTTATTTCTTCAGTTTATGAATCCTCCACTCCTCAAGAGTCTGATCCTGCATATGGTCATGGCTTGGAAGGTGAAGGTTGACGATTTCTAATTAAAATTTTTCGGTGCACTCAGATAGTTGACCAAAATTCACCTGTGGTCTCTCTGCCCTAAAAAAAAGTTCTTGAAATTTATTGCTGGGATTGAAAGGAAAGAGGAGAAATTTGTTTTACCAAACCTCTTCTTAAGATAATCCTGGCTCTACCACTGGTCTGTAAACTTCAGACTAAAATGCTGTTATTCAAATTCAAGATGGAGGAACTAGATGGCGCTGTGAACATGCTGTGAATTGGTGATCATGAAGACAAAAGCCAGATAATCTATTGGTTGAAAAGGTGTTAATAGGTACCATAATTTGATTTGGGTATAAATAATTAATATACTGATGATAATTTAATTTTGTTCTCGTAAATTTGAAGAAAAATTATTGCCGTTATTTTACTGCGAATACCTTAATTTCAGCTTCAAATTTGCATAGGATGAAACGCATTTTTATACATGATCACCTTCGATCAGTAACTGCTGGATATTCAGCAGTCCTATTTCACCAATGATAATGAAACGTGTAATCATTCTAAAGCCAGAAAATTGACGTTGGTTCACTGCTCATGTGCAGTAGGTATTTTTTTGTCTGTTTTCAATCTTTCGGTTCTGTGAATTTAAAGCTGTGTAAATAGGTTTCTGTGAATCCCGTTAAATCGAGTGAAACTCATGTCCATGTCACTGCTTTCGGTGAGTATGGTTTTCACGGATTTGTGTGTTTACCTGGGTATCTAGTGCTGAATGATCGAAGATGATTACCCATTTGCAGTTTCAACGAATTTCCGCTGACCGCCATTTTGATCGTGAATCCCACCGGTCCGTCCAACAAAAGTTGATCCTTGAGACGAAACGCAACCCGCAACAACTTAGCAATTTGACCTTGGTTTCATACACCCCATACACCTTATATACCTTCTATCTATTCCCGTCTATATACTAATAATATAATTCGAATTTCTGTCATTTGCAGTCAAACGGATGCCTCAAATGTGTCGTGCAGCGACTTATTCGTAAATTCTGGCATTCTCGAGTGCACGAATCATATTCATTTTACGCTTCAAAGTTTTTAAACCTCGTGACCTTTAAAAGTTTGACTTACAAATTCAAATACGTCTGGTATCACCACTGCAGCATTGGCAGCATTGAGGTAATGTTTTAAATTAGAAATGGCTCGCATGTTGTTGCTAGTGGGCCTAGAAGTTTTGAAAACTCGTGAGCTTTGAAATTTCAACTACAAACTGGAAGATATATGTTATCACGACTGTAGCATTAAGGCAGTATTTTAAAAAAAATCATTTTTTGATTTGACATTTGCTTAAATTCAGCTCAAAACAAATATCTGAGTCAAATCATATTATGCGTTTCTTCTGAATTTTTGTCGACATTTCCAAATGTTAAGTATCTACCTATTTTGCGTCGCACTTGAATTACTAACGTAATAGGAATCAATGAAATGTAATTGTTCATGGTGAGTGTAGTGCACTATAGCTGAAGCCAGGTGGAATGTCGTTCAAAATTCATCTTTTGCATCAATCAAAGTGACCGTAAAATACCTTCGACTGACTGAATTTTATGCTTTTTTTTTTTTTTTTTTGAAATTTTAACAACACAAAGAATTTATTTTATTACGACCATTTGGTAGAAAACGTGTTGAGAAAAAGCACTTTTTATGAAAGAATTATATCGAGAAAAAGACGTTTCACAAATTTTCGATTTTGGTCGACGATGTAAATAAAATTTTCAAAAAATTTAGCTCGCTGAAAAATTGTTTTTGTAACAACCGCCCTAAAAACAGGCGTTTTCATGCGTACCTATGAACTGTACGTGAAGTAGGAGATTTTACCCCAATGTCGAAAAGTAAAATTCGGCGCGCAGTTTGGAACTTGCTAAGATAAGTACCTAATTAAATCGCTCTTTTGGCTGCGTATTTTTGGTCATCCGTATTTTTTGAAAAACTGATTGATAAGTTGCTTCTTCAATTGAACATAAAATTTCAGCTTTGAAACAAATCTCTCTTATTTCGCTTAGGTCCATATTCACAAACGTCACTTAAAAATGACTTTTGGGACAATTTTGTACCTATTTAAGATTGTGGTAACATTTTATTTTTACATTGAAACTCTCATAAGAGATACAGTGTTCCCACATTTTTAATTACAAAATTGTGCAAAAAACTTTTTTAAAGTGAAATTTAAGTGAAGGGAGGTTAAAGTGATGTTTGTGAATATGGGCCTTAATGATTCCTCAGCCTCTATTTAGGCTAGAGAATTGAGGATGATGTTGCTGGAAAGAGGGTAAAATTTATAAAATTTCTATATAATTTTTTATTCTTTTTAGCTGTTTGAAAATAAACAAACGAAAGAAAAAACGTTAGTTTTTTTGGAATCTAGAAACCTCTCCTTATTCACCCAGTAATTCCTCTGTCACTATGTAAGCTAGAGAGGTGGGGTTTGCAGTTATGGACAGAACAGAAAGTTTTCTCGAATTTGTTTTTCATTTAATTTTTTAATCGTCTTTAGCTGCGCGTAAATAAAAATCAAAAAAGCGCAAATTAACAAGATTAGCTGTTTCTTGGAATCTAAAAACTCCTCTTTTTTCAATCAGTAATTCTTCAGTCGCTATCTTAGCTAGAAAGTTAGAATTAAAGCTGCCCGAAAGATGAGAAAATTTACATGAATCCGAATTCCATCAAAGTTTTTATTCATCCTTAGCTACTTGTAAATAACCGAACCAAAAAACGCAAATTAAAGGAAAATTTGCCATTTCAGTATTGTTTTAATACATTTTCAAAAAAAAATTTTTTTGGGAAGGGTGTTGCAAAAAATAGTGTGTGTTACTCCCGTGAAGTAGATAATTGCTACTTTATAAACTTGTATCACTAATAACTATTTTGCAACACCTGTTTATAAACTCAATTTTTATACGCACCTTGACGATGTTTAAAGAAGGCAATTTTAGAACCATTTAGGACCGATGTATAAAGTAGTCACTTTAAACATCGGTCTTGACTTTATACATCGTCTTGGCCACATGCATTATTTTTATACACTGGTCTTACTACTGCACTTGGCTAAACATCGTCATTTTGTTTTGTTTTGTTTCTTTTATTTTTTTAAAGAAGTTTCTCCTCATCAAGGATTTGAACCTCTGACTTCAGCATTAGTAAGCCAGTGCTGCAGCCACAATGCCACAAGCAGGGATGGTATTTTATGCGTAGAATTTGAAATTCTACATTTATGATGTAGAATATGTAGAATATGAAGAATATAAAGAAAACTAGTAGAAATGAACAAGTTGATAACTCTTATTAGTGTTATCGGTATTATTTTTTACATATTCTACATGAAATTGGATATTCTACTTTACATATTCTATGTGTAGAATATGCGTGTAATTCTACATTACCGTCTTTGGCCATAAGGTTTTGTTAAAATGATGAAGATAGTTTGCGTTTATATGTTTCCATTTGCATTAAATTATTTTTTTTTTTTTTTTAGGGGGTGGTGTTTCAAAAAATAATGTGTGACACACGTGTATACAGTAAGTGATTGATACTCGTGTGATTTGCATCACTCGCCTTTGGCCTGTGCTGTAAAAATCACACTTTGATTAAAACCACCTGCTTTATGAACTTGTATCACAAATGACTAATTTTAGCATATGAAATTAAACTTTATTTATTTTTTTTATTATGAGCTCCGCTGTGGAAGTGGGTTCGGGTCTGACTCATGCTTCTCTTTTTTTTTGAAAATACTTGGGCCTGAGGGGAATCCCTCTTTACCCCTTGCATCATGCTTTCATAATGGCAGCCTAGATTTTTTCCGGGTGTAGCTAAACCAGAATTGGTCAGGAGAAAAAGTCTAGATTTTTTTCAGGTGTAGCAAAAATTTCCATGGTTCAAACTGGTTGAAGAAGAAGAAAAAAGGATGTAATTCATTATTTATTCATTTTAACCACAAAAATTACGTATTTAAAAAAACACAAACAAACAAAAAACCAAACAAATAGCAAATACTTATATACTTCACTATTACTACTGACTCAATGCAATGGCTGAACATCTATATTTTTTCTTTTGGATCCATATGTCCATCAAATTCTCGAGTTCGCGTAATAATTCTTCAGCAAAAAGATTTTGATTGGTATACATTTTGGCGATGTTATTTAATCTTTTTGCTGAAAGTACAGCTTGGAGATAAGTTTTCAACAGTTTTAATGCGGAAAATGATCTTTTAAATATAACTAAGGACACTGGCATAGTTAATACTAAAATGCAGAGCCTTTTCATTTCAGATGTAACATTCCACATACTTTTTTCAGATGCAAAAAAATTTAGAACTTCTTATAACGAAGCCGGGTTTTGACCATTTCCATTCACAAAAAAATCCAAGAATATATCTTGATGTAACTGAAGTCTTGAGCCATTTAAGTCTAATAATTTGAGTAGTCTTCAAAATTTTAAATTATTATCATCAACTGAACAATATGGTAGTCTTTCCATACCTGATGTGAAAAAAGAAGAAATTATAGAGTATTCTTATCACACAATGAATAACTCTCTTTAAAGAAGTAGAACTCACCAAAAAATAAAATTGTCTCAAAAATTTTTCTCAACGCAATTCTAGCACGTGACCTATTATGTTAGCTTCCTTTAAAAAACAACTTCTGTCTTTCTTATTTTTTTTCATACTCAATAAATCTTTGGTGTCTGAATCATGAAGATCTGAATTTTTATGATTTTGAAAAGCACTAACTGCTCGAAACCAATATGAAAATCCATTGATTACAAAGGCTTCTTTAGCAGAATTATCTTGACCATTAGTTGGTAATAATAACTTCGCTTCTACCACTTCGGTGCAAATTTTACAAAATGCCTTTCCATTAGTCAGTATGCCATTGCTCGCAAAATTTTCTTTTTTTATTCTCTTCAGTTTTTTATAAAAATACGAAAGTCTTTCATTAGTTGCTATCAAAAAACAGACATTATTAATTGACAGAATTATTATGCTGACCAATATTAGCCTTTTTTTTCTTATCAGAATTTTTGTCGGAAGTCTGTACAAATATATCATCTTGCAAATGGTTACCACCATTATCATTATTATTTGCACCACCATTATTTGCGAACTGCGTTGAGTTTCAGATGTTACAAATACAGTCTTAGAATTAGTAATCGTAATTATTCTTGTATTTCTTTCATTCTTATCAGCATCGTTGTGAACTGAAAATTATGTATTGAAATTTGGTCAAAAACTGTGTAATGGAAAAAAAAAGACAATCGCATAAAGTATGCCAGTCTGTCAGAAAATAATGTTAGTTATAGTATTGGACTTTTTTTTACCTTTATTTTTATCAAAACATGATCGGAACCCATCTAACGTAGATTGCTTTAATAGCTTCAAGCTTGGAACACTAGACCAAGAATGCTGATAAAGAAACCAAACTAGTTGTATGTTTACTTGATACTGATTTTGAAGTTTTTTCTCAGGTAGAACTAGAAGATCTAACCTCATTTTCAATTTCTTCGATTTGTATTTCCTCCTCTAACAGATCATACATAATTTTGCCGGGTTGCAACAATATAAAAGAAAAAGAGAGAATACCAAACACACCATCCAAATGAGAGATTACATAATCTTCAACAATGACAGGTGATAGCTGTACAAGTGATGAATTATCAATTTAAAAAAATAAACTGATGCATGCAGTTGTTATAACCTCTGTTTAACAAACTTCTCTTCGTCTAAATATTGCTGAATTTTAGAATGACACTGTGTTAAGCCTGTAGATGGTGATAAAAAAGTACCTTGAAAAAATTTATATGACATTTTTTCGGGTGTAGCAAACTTTTTTTGGGTGAAGCAAACTGTTTTTCTGGGTGTAGCAAACTGTTTTTAGATGTAACATCTTAGCTGTGTTTGATTGGACTACGCCAGGTGTAGATTGGTGTAGATGGGTGTTGGATGGTGTACTAAGGAATTTGATGGTGTAGGATGGTGTACCAGGATGCAAAATTGCCAATCAAACAATTATACTGAGGAGTGGTGTAGATTTGGGTGTTGACTTATAGCCTTGGTATGATTGTTGAATCACCTTTGTTATAACACTTATCACTTTTACACTTTCCATTTCTCTCTTTTTTTTATCTATTTGGAAATTAATTTCGTAAATTATGATCAAAGCTGTATTTAATTTGAAGATTTTAAATTTTCGGACATCCAAATAAATTAGCTGAATGTTCGATGAAAATTTCAATGAAACCCTAAATTTACTTCAAGAGTTATCGCTGAAATTTCATTTGGACTTTGTGTTCCAATTTCAAATGATATGAAATCCAGTTGGGGAATTAATTTCAGCAATATTATCAAAGTCTAAAATAAAATTTCATCAAAATTTTCACTTGATGTATGCCAGTATGTATTTAAAAGTTTACCTCTATAGTACCCAATGTTTTTTTGAAATTTGATTTATCCTGTTAATAAATGATAATAGCTACAATCTTATATAGTACCGATTGTATACAAAATTTCAGCTCATTCAAAACATAGCCTGTTTAATAGAACAGTACAATTTTCAGGATTTTACATTAAATGGAAGTTTGAACAAGGCATAACAGAAGATATATTTACTTTTCATCATTAGATTGTAAGTAGTACAATGATGTATAATTTCTCATTCATAAAACATTTAGTTGAAGAAGATAGTTACAGAGAGAATCTCTCAAAGCTGTTCCATTTTCATCAAATTCGGTTTCATTTAAATTATCTGGTATAGCATTTTCATTTTCATCTACAATAAAATCTATTTCATCTGTTTTACTCAAATTGTGCAGCACGCAGCAAGCCCTCACAAAATGACATAAAAATTTTGGATCTCTTAGTTTGCAATAGTAGAGCTGCCAGAACCGTTGTTTCAAGATCCCAAATGTGTGCTCAATGTCTATTCTAGCAGAACTGTGTCTGTAATTGAAACCTCTTTTTGTAGTATTTAGGAATCCATTATCTCGATACGGGACAATGAGTGACTTCAAGCAAGGATATGCTGAATCACCTAATAAATATTCGCCTGTAGTAGTAAGAGAAATAAGTATCTACATACATATATAATGAAAAATATTCGCCTATTTAGTTACATATAATAGTTTGTGATTTTTACCTATTGCTACTGTTGGAAGAAGATGAGTAAATAGTACTGAATTTCGGAAAACACGAGCATCATGGGCTGACCCTGGATATCCAATGAATACATCAATAAACTTTTTTTATGGTTACATACAGCTTGCAGTATTATACTTGTTACACCTGTCAAGGCAGGTGTTAATATGTGGGATATTGGAAACAAAGCAAAAAAAAATTTTGTGCAATAAATAAGAATATACAGACCTTTACGATTAATGTAAGCTGTTTTATCAGTTTTGGGAGGATCAATTTTTATGTGGGTTCCATCAACCATACCTTCAAAAATATTTTTCATATTGGTCATTAATTACTTTTTCGTCTAATAATATTGTGAAGAAATTAGATAAATTATATTAAAACAAACCTATAATGCCCGGAATTTTTTTATTATTCAAATAAAAATTTTTTGTGACAGTCTTCTCAGCTGTATTTGGCCATTTTATGTAAGCAGCGGATAAACTACTAATAAAAAATGAGATTCGTTTGATAATTAAATGGAGACTACTAATAGCGATGTCAAATCGGTCAGCAATATCCCAAAAACTAGCAGCCTCGTGGGCAGCGAACCATAAAAAAATTGCCACACTTTTATGGGATGTTATGAAGAAGGAATGTTCTGTTAACTTCAAGTAAGTTGCACTTTCACTATATTTTTCACATATAAGAGAAAAAACTTGTCTATTTACACGAAAATGCTTCATAAATTCCTTGTCATCATATTTTGACACAACATTTTCAAAATATTGTTTTATACAATTTCTTTTTTTCGTAGAATGCAGTTCAATAATTGAGTTGGTAAAAAATTCGTCATCTTCATCTTCTTCGCCATCGTCAGTTATGTTATTTTCACTATCACTTTCAGACTCATCATCAATTAATTCGGCTAGTAAAAATGACATTTTAAAATGCAAAATGAAATAAAATTTTATATGAAGCAGAAATATGATAATCTGGTGATGTACCGAAGTTAAACAATAAATGTGAGAAATTTACGACTGTCCAACTTCAAAAATGACGGACTTTAAAAATGGCGGGATTTAAAAGCTGATTAGTTAAGTATGTTGAATTAGAGAGTGGGTAATTTAAAATGACGTAAGTTTAGAAGATGTAAACTAAAAAATAAAACTGATGTAACAAAATCACCAGTTATTTTAGTGGGTGAAAATGCCTTTTCACCTACAATTAAATACCTACTTAATAATATCTCTGTGGAAGACATATTTATTTTGAAAATATAATACACTTAATTGATGGTTTTAAAATTCTTCTGGAATCATTCAAAACCAGATTTATAACCGTCATGATTTATCATCATTAGGAAAAAAAATCATTTCATGAAATTTAATATAAATGAATCGAGACATAAATGCAGCCAATAACAGATATATGTAAATTTAAGGAAAAAAACAGTTAATCTGTCTGAACAAAAACAACTTCTTTCAATAACTTATGATTTAAAAACAGCCATTTTAAAATACTTTTAGGATACGTAGTAATTTTAATTTGCGAATCAAAATGAACAACTTTTTGAAATTAATGTTCTTTTATCTGTTAAAATTTTATTTCGCTCTTCAAAAAGCTTATTTTTGCTTTTGAGTATCTCAAATTTTTTTGCATCGTTTTCTTCTTTTAGTTTGTTGAATTTCACCAATTCATCGACTACTTTCTTATTTTTTGAACGTATTAAGACAGGAAGAGAAAGAATGTCTTTAGAAGTCTCGAGAACTGCATCATTGTTTTCACTTAGGATTGAACTGGAAGCCACTATAGAGTCTCCCTGGATATCTGTATTTTCTGTTTTTAAACCAAATGAATAATTCAAAACTGAGTTGACAAAATCAATGAAAGATTACAAATATAACTGCAGTTGCTCATAAATACCTAAGTTTTCATTTTGTTGGTCTTCTAAATTAAGAATGAGTTCATTTTTTGTTACTCCTTGCTTTGTGCTCAGTAAGAATGGAGGAAAAATTGCAGCATCTTTCTTGAGTACATCTTCCAAGTCTCTATTGTAGATTTAAAAAAAAGTAAGTTTGTAATGTACGATGGAATATGCATTTATAAAAATTTATCAGTTTTTTAACAAGGAAAGAAATGTTAATTTTACTTTTCAAATTCACATTTTACAAATCCACTTCCCGTTTTTTTTCGGTTTTGCAATTTATTTTTGTACCCTCTTGAGATCGTTTTCCATCGATTTTCAATTTGTTTTGGTGAGAAATGTACTTTGCATTCGTTGAATAACTCCTCAGAAATCACACAGAACATTCTCTTTTTTGTTTTAAACCTGGCTACTCTTCCTACTTTCCCTTTATGTTCGTTGTATTTATTTATTATGAACTTTGTTTTGGCTTGGTCCCAAGATATTTCTTCTTTATTCTCTAAAATAATCAATGATTATGTTCATTTTAATTGTTAGCATTCTCAGTTTGGAATGAACAGCATTTATTTCAATACTTTAAACTCACCAATATCTGTAATCAGGTCCTCTTCTAGAATCTGTACGTATTCAATATCCACCATCTTCCAAATTTTACAAAAGCTAATATTAGAGAGACTTGAATAGAGATAATATGCTATATTTTATTTATTTACTCAGTAGCAACCATTATGATCTCCATCCAAAATGGTGGGATATTCCATTCAATTCAATCAGTGTTCCCACATATGAAATCATAAAATTTTTTATTTATTTCTTATTACTGACATAGGTATTTGCGTAGTCTGATAGATGTCCTCTGAAAATTCCTTAAACAAAATATTATTAAAACCCATTAGTGTAATAATTCAACTGCTAGTTACAGTTAGTAAAATGTTGTTCAAGATTGTTGTTCATATAATAACCTAAATATCCACAGAAACAAAGAGAAAATAAAACAAAAACAAAAAAGCTGAAGACTATTACGTTTTTTAAGTATATTTTCTACCAATGAAAATTTTTTTCAAATACCTACTGCCTTTTTGGATTTGATAACAATTTATAATGCTTTGTTCAGTTTTTGTCTGTCTTCAAAATTAAAATTCTCTGAACAGGAAATTATACTAGTACATAATATAAGTTTATATGTATACACCACAGATTTAATTGTAAGAGAAACTACGTACTTGAGATAACAAGAGTGGAGATTATATTTTGGTAAGCATAAATCATTAAAATCTGACAAAAATGTATCTCAATCATGATAGTAGATATCTTTAAATAATAAACTACTCCGATATTTTCATTTTTTGCATATGGGCAACCTTTATCCATTCATTCTTAGTGGAGTAATTATGATTTTCCAACTTCCATTAAAAGGCATTAGGAAAATTGTACTCATTTTTGTTTGTAAAATATGATGTCCTTGGATGTAGTTGTAAAGCTAGGTAATACAATGAATGGATCACTTTATCTCAAGTTCAAATCAGAGTTAAATTTCAGTAGGTGCTGCAAACAAATAATACCATCAGATCTCTAGATCTCAACAAATAATAGTGATTTACTTAAATAAATAAATGTCAAAAATTAGAGTTATCGAAAGGAATTACAAGAGAACCGTCAATTATAGAGAGCTGAAATTTTTGGGAGACATCAACACATATTAGGTGAAGAATCTGTGAAAATTTCAGCTTATTGGTACGTTTAGTTCTTGAGTTATCGATGAAATTTGGTTTGGATTGTCATTCAAATGACATGAACTAAACACAGTTTGGAATTTCAGTGATATCTCGAAAACTAAACATACAAATGAGCTAAAATTTTCACAGATTTTTCACTTAGCATGTGTTGATGTCTCCCAAAAATTTCAGCTCACTACAAGCAACAGTTTGTTAGTAATTACGTTTGATAACTGTGATTGTGTGGAACTAAATAAGTAAATTTTCATGATTATTATCATTAAAATGGGAAAAGCATTGAGGCAACACCTCAACAATTTGCCTGAATAGTTTTGCAAGAAACATATAGCAACATTCCTACACATCCTTCAGTTTTGTAGCTGCACAAACACAGATAACTGCAAAGAAATGAAAAAAAAAAGAGGAAATAATAATACTTCTCACTTCAATCTTGATTCTTGGGATAAAATTGTCATATAAATAACATTACTGATTTGAGAGTCTGCACATGACTATATGATCATATTTACTGGGCAATTGTTTTTCCATTTTAATTTATTGGTGCAGAAAAGGATATAATACCTGCCACTAAATTACAAATTAAACTTCACATTTTTCAATAGATATACAAGCAATTAAATAATTCGTGTGGAGTAGCAACTTATGACGTTTTTTAATGATATTTTTGTTGTTTTCAGAATTCATTTCTATCATTTCAGTAAATTTCTAAAGCATTTGAAAACCATTCTTTGAATTTTAGTGAGAAGAAAACAAATCACCTATTTGCAAATAAAACGTCCAATTAAACTGATAAATAATACCTTTTTTTTATTTTTTTGCAAAATGAGGAAGAATGATAACAGATAAGAAACTGATTTCCTTAAATTGCAATTTCACTCCATTTACACCCAACTACACTGGTCTACACCTAAAAAGCCAGTGTAGATGGTGTACACCCATGCAGCTACACTGATCTACACTTTTTCAATCAAACAAAATGTGTATACCTACACTAAACTACACCAATCCAATAAAACACGTTTTCAAAACTGGTGTAGGATGGTGTAGCCAGTGTAGTCCAATCAAATACAGCTCTTGCTACATAAGCTACACAAAGGATGCCACCGCTGACGTCGAGACTGTTCACTCCAATTGCTTGAAAAATTCGTTTGAGATATTTGGAAACTGATAAACATTAATAACGTCCTTTCTGTTGTTATGTTGATATCCCCAATTCCAGGCCTCATACTGTTTGTGAATAATCAAAATTAAGTACGTTAATTGTTCGTCCAAATTTTTCAATATTAATACTTAAAATGTATTTCAATTTGTTTCAGTTCACATTTTATACTTCATATTTTAGTATTATGGCGTTCGGTTTTTTTATTCGACTTGTGTGGACTTGTGGACGCAGTATACAGTGTGATTTTGCTGACACGTCAAATCTATGTCAAAGCGTTATGAATAACTGCTGTTCACTTTATTTTGATTGAATGTAGAAATAACACCAGACCTGTAGGTCTTATTGAAATGATGAATTCGTTTGGAATGTCGTGGACTTGAAGGTCTGGAAGAATTATTTTCCCTTGCTGAACATCTGAGAAAAATAAACATCGAAGAAACCAAGTGAATACGTCGTTATATTTTTATCGGTATGAGGTTCAATTTGGAAGCAAATGCAAGTAACATTTCCCATTTTAAGATAAAATGTTGTTCTGTTTTTGAAATTGCGGAATCAATCCTTGCTAGAGGCTGTTTTATTTCACCAGCTTGACATAATTTCATGAATAATACGCCTATATTACGTTTTATTGTTTGTGTGTCGGAAATAAGGAAGACCTATTTCTTTTCAATGTAAAGAACTATTAATTATTATGAGCTATTTATTTTTTGAATAAAATTTTGTACCTATTGTGAATATTTGTTTCAGTTTCTTTTGTAAATTGACGCTCACTTTTTCATTTCAAATTTTTGGAGAAAAACTTCCACAATATTCAGTTTTTGAGTTGCTTTTTCAAATTTTTCATGAACTTAACACCGTCTACAGATTGACCATTGTAGGTACCTATCGATTCCCTCGAGATGACAACTCCCACTCTCTTTTCAGAACATTGTTGCTACATTGTTCATGGTCTGTCAATGGTCTACGAATTTTGGGAAAATGAGTAACATACCTACAGATACAGTTAATGATACTTTCGTCTCTGATAGAACCTCGTGCTATGTCAGCAATTATTGAGAATTCTACTTTCTTACGTTTTTTGTCTAATTGTTTGAACTAACTCGATTTCTCTTTCTTTCTCGTCAGCTTGTAGCCTATGCCCCTGCGGTCTAATCCTGTACATTTTGACAAGATTTCAAAAATATGAAATTCCTAAAAGTATTACAAACTAAGCATCGAACCCATATCGCTAGAATATTGAGAAAATTAATTCTGAAATTTGAGAACAAGGTAATCATAGACTGTTTGTGTCATCAGTGTAAATCTTCCAAGAAAGTCTTAAAACAATTCCAATTTGTCAAATTTTCTTGGTTATACTTAAATTATTAATGGGAACAAATTCTGTTTAATTTTTAAGCTAGATAAATAGGTGGTGCTATCTCTCGGAGAAAAATAAAAACAATTTCAATTTCTGGGTAAAAATGCAAATACCTGGTTTGTAATATTATATTTTCATATTTCTTTTATTTGAAGATAGATAGCGCCACGTGTTTATCTGACGAAAAAAACCGGATTCTGCGATTTTAGGTTTTCAATAAGTAGTTTTTAAAACTTGTAATAGATAGCGCTACTATTGGAGACTGCGAAAAATTATTGTTCAGGGAGACCAAATTCAATTTCAAAAGTTAGATAAGTACATGGCGCTATCTCTCGGAACAAAATAAAAATAACTTAAAATACCGCATAAAAACAAAATACACCTTTTAGTTTACTATTTTTTTGTAATACTTCGTTAAGTTTAGGATAGATAGCTCAACGTATTTATCTATCATCGAAATCATGAATTTGGTATTTCAAATTTCTAAGAAGTAATTTTTTAGAAAATCTGATAGACTGTTTTTGAAAGCTTAGGGCAAATTAGGATTTTAAGGTCAGATGAATATATGGTGTATCTATTGGAGAAAAATTAAAACAATACCAAAACACCCTATCACTTTATTATTTTTCAAAGATTTTTCTCATTTTACATAGATACCGCTACAATTCATCTTAAGGATTGAATATGATTTTTGAAGCTTGTATTTATAATTTTAAAAATTTCTAATAGAAAGTATTACCCTCGAATGCTAAAATTTGAACTTGTTAGAACCAATTCAAAAAATTAATTCAGCTTCATAAGGGATAAGAACATAGTGCCATCTCTCACATGTACAATGAAATAATGTTGAGTAGGGCTGCACCTAAATAGCAAACAGTAATAAGTAATTACTATTTGGTAGAGCTAATAAACTTTTGGTAGTTTACTTGATTTATTCCCCAAAAGATGGAGCTATGTAGTTGTTTGAGAATAAAAACTCATATAATTTCACAATTTTAAATTTGAAACAGAATTTCTCAATATAAATTGAGGCGAATAAGAAAACGAGGTGTGTTGTCTTCGAAATTTATCTTAAACATATATCAGAAAAATAATGGCATGCTCTATCAACCAACGGAAAACACAATATTACTGCAATTTGCAATAAACTATTGTCTTACCCTACATTATAATAAAAAATACATTCAAGACCTTTTCTAACTAATATTCAATGGGGGTAAATTTTGAAATTTCTTCATACAGATGCTGATTCATTTAGTTGGGTGAATTCGCAATCCGCTTTTCTATTAGGTTTACTATTTATAGCATTTCATCTTTGGAAAAACTGAGGATTTCGAGGTGTCGTCAAAATATTTTTCAAGTGACGACAGTATTTGTAAATATTCCCGAAGTATCAGATGCACAAGATTAATTTTTATCAACTGTACGCACTCGCTCTTTAGCAGTCGTTGGTTCTTCTGTCAAATTGGCAACGACATTTACAGTAAAACGCGACATACCTAGATGACTCATGAATGAGATGAATTTTGAATAAATTAAGTTAGCAACTTACTTTACATTAGATTATGTCATTGCACACCTAATGAAAATACCTACACTGAAAACAAATTTGTGCTTAACCATATTACAGCAATATTAATATTTTACGATAGAATAAAAATGAAAATTGATTCAAAAAAGAAAGAAAGAGAAACCGTAAAAAAAATTTACTAAAATTTCCGGCGTACGAAAAACAAAACATATAATATAAAAATATAAAACTATGGATGACCGCGAAGAAAAAACACGATTTTCAGTAACTTTTTTCACATCAGTTATTCCAATCCAAATAAATATTATATAACGTGTAAATTAGACTAGAATATATCACGATTTAAATAAAGTATAGCCTACATTCGGGTGAATGAAATGTTTTCTTCATGTCAACATCAAGTTTCATCGTTGATGGCGTTAATTAGATTCGAGCACGATTTCATTTTTATTCTGCCCAACGAAACCAAAAATCAAAGAAACATGAAAATACAGGTTAATAAATTAGAATGTAGGTAAATTAAAAATTTGAACAAAATGTTTGATCTATAAGGGGGGAAAAACAGTGTAAAATTTTAAGCATTTTTGGATAACCTTACAGGCAGTTTGCTTCAAAAAATTACGGACTCGGTAACACGCATGAAAAAGCTGTTCGATTTACCAGGATACAACTCATAAAAAAAAAAACTACTTTTCCAATTAAAACGTATTAAATTTTTCACGATCAAATCTCAGTGAATAAGTTCTGGCTCATTTACATAAAGGGTGTTCCAGGAATTGATTCCAAAAACATCCAGATGAAAAGAAATACTTTTCACATTCATATAAAAAAGTTGCATAGTCTTACAAGGATTGGGAGACGTGAAAATAAATAAAATTTTCTCATTTTCAACTACCAATTTTGTCAATAAAAATCAATGAAATTACGCGTATATTTACTTATAATATTGCGAAGAGAATTAGTAAAATGAGACATCACGTTGAAAAACAAAGCCTGATGAATATAGTGAGACGAAATATTAACAAAGAAAGGTAAAAGAACAAAAAAATGTTTGAGGTTAAACTTCTTTGTGTACGGTAATAAATTAAACGAACTACTACATCGCTAGATGATGCGGCAACACGGTTTTTGCTTTATTTTTCTTAATTTTTTTTAGGTTTATTTTATTTATCATGAAAAGTGACGCCAGGTGACACCATTAACATCAACTATGAATAAAAACTTGAAATAAAAAAAGACGAAATATCGAGAAATCTCCGAAGTATTTTAAAAAAAAGAAGACAACTCTTGAGAGGAAGTGATATAGTTATATATTTCACTTAATAATACTTAACAAAAACGAAACATTTGAAATTGAAACATTATTGTCAAATTGTTACATTTTCCATAAATTTATCAGAAAATTAGAATCAAAAAAATAAATGGTCACAGATAACATCACATAAATGGATGAAAATTTTATTTTCACTTTTTCACAGTTGAAAAAGAAAACATTAAACACAGATTGAAGAAAATGAAGAAGGAAAAAAAAATGTTCACAGATATCGTCATAAAATAGAAAATTTTATTTTCACAGTTAAAAAAAAACAACATAGAACTCATGCTGAGGAATAATGAAGGAGGAAAAGGACAAACACAGCGATTTTAATATATTTTTTTGCAAGCAAAAACCCTGAAAATGGTCATGAAACGTATCACTGTGATTGCAAAAACTTGGCCCGTTCAACTCCAACTGATTCGTTGAACAAATATTAATAGAAGTTTCACTTCAACCGTGTATGCCGTCACACACTCATTTTTTTAATTTGCAACAAAAACTTTTTTTCACTTTCAAAATATAGTATAAATTGGATATAAGGAATTCAGAAGAATAATAAAATTTGTTGTAGCCTAGGTTTGTTTTAGCCAGCTTCTGGGTACAAAGAACAGATTGCTGTAACCAGCTTTCAGTGGATATCCATGTGAGCCAATAAAATAATGCTGGTTGAAAATTCATCCATATCAATCATCAACAATACATATTATGAGGACATTAAGTTTTATTCTCATTGGCCATTAAAATGCAATTGTATACTGATTAAATAACACATGGTAAGTTTTAAAAGCACAAAAGTGATCACTGGAAGAATATTGTGATTGGATGGAAAAAGTGGTTTGTTGTATGAATGAAACTCAGAAAGAACGAGTGAATTAATTTAATAACCAGTTTTTTGGTTTAACTTGGTACCAAAATCAGTTTATTGCAGCCAATAGTTTGTAGTAGCTAGATTTATTGGAGCCAGTGTTTTGCAACATAGAAATAAATGGAATTCTTCCAAGATCAAGAATTTTGTGTGTTATAGTTGGTTGTTTGACACAGCTGATGTTTGTTGTAGTGATTTCTGATGTAATGTGTGAAGATGAAAAATTTTTTTGTTGTTTTTTTACCTTCCTCTGTTCATATTCCAGCTCCTGATCATTCAATCTCCTTGTTCTTTATCTCATGTTATTCGTCAGACTTTGTTCTTCAATAAAATGTCTTAATTATACTATTTCTCTCCATCATTGTATAAGTTATACACATAATTTCATTGACTTTTATTGACAAAATTGGTACTTATACCTACTTGAAAATAGGGAAATTTAATTTTCACAATGCTGAATATCCGGAGGGTACGCAACTATTTTTACATGTGTGAATAAAGTGTTGTATATTATTTGGATTAAACATCCTGTATAACGGACATTTCTGTAAAACACCGCATTGTTCGCAATTTTTGTCCTATAATCTTAAATTTTTGTACACTTATTCCGATCTAGACGAAGATGAACCTCATTATTTTTGGTTCAGATTGGCCAAATGGTACGTTCGGTACATCCTATTATGTTGCATTTTTGGAGCTTAAATGGTTCTAAAAGGTATACTTTTCAATCAATAGTCACAAAACTTGGTACAGACATTGAATATACTGTATTATATTCAAACATTCGGAAAAATTTTATTTCAATCTGTTTGACGCTTCATGCGTAAGAATGATTTAAAAAAATCTTTAATTTCAGCTAAGAAGAGAAGATAAATTTCAGATGAACCAAAGAAGCTCAGCCAGAAGCACGCCTACCGTTAATTTATTCGTAAGGCAAACATATTTAATGATCTACGTACATATTTTGTAATACAATATTCATTACGAATTTCCTTGACACTTCATTTTAAATGTAATTTTTACCCAGCATTCCGCCATATTATTAAAATAAATTTTAATTTTTTTACTGCAAATATTGTTTACTTTTTTTTTTGTTCAGAAAACCGACATTTCGTAATATGGCTCGTTGGGTTAATTATTTTTTAATAGTTTTGTCATGGCACAGAACTGAGACCGGACTACCTGTCGAATAGAACTGAAAAAACTAATTGTCAACAGAACCTATTCAAAAATAAAACTTCGAGTGTAGCATTTTTTGGCCACATCGAACACAGTTAAAATAAATAAAAAAAGTTGAATGTTCGAATACATATACTTAATATCATACTAACCCATTTCTGATTTTCAGGCGACGATAGACGTGTAAGACTACGGGGCCATTTTTGATAGATTTGAATAAACTTAAAGCTTCCGAATGCATCATTTCGTGCAACGCTTGTCCATTGACCGCCAGTAATTCGTCTCCTATTCAGAAAAAAATAATAAGAAAAATGAAAATTGAATAAAAATTAAGTAACTAAAACTTTTCATTTCCTAAAATGTGGTCTGTTCCACATTTCTGTAATAAAATGTCGAATTTTTTTCTCCGTCCATTTTATTTATTTACCTACATGCACATCGACCAAGTAACAACTGCTCAATCAAGTATCAGTTGCAAAATATTTCAGATGTCATTCTACTTGTAACATCGAACCAAATGTCCAGACGCAGAATAGGAGACTGTTTAGTGCGTGTGTACATTGTCATAGACTCCAAGCGTCGTATATAGCATGGAACATAATGTTCATATCTGTAGGCTGATGACATGTCTAACCGAAACCAGCTTCACAAAATGGGTCATTTCGATATGGCAAAAAGAGTGGCTTTCTTACCTTGAAAAAGATTTGATAAGGCAGTTACCAGAAACATTAGCTAAAGAGATGTCCAACACTCTCTATGAGCTGTGGTACAAGAAAGTGACAAAGATCTTCGACCATCATCATCATCATCATCATCATCAACAACAACAACAAGTCAACTTCATTTAACCTTCTGCGCAGCCAAAACTGCGTATATTTTGAGGTGAAAACAGACATCTCTATTCCAATACACACACACACACACACACACTATCAAGCTACGACACATGCAAAATAAAGTAAACGAAGTTGAGAAATCATTAATGATGATGATGATGATGATGATGGCTCAGATGTTTGTCACATTTTTGATCACCTGTTGGAGATCTCTTTAGCTATGTCTCTGGCAGTTACCTACTTTTTCCATGACAGAACTCACAAAAAAAAAAGGATTTTTCAAACAGTAACAGTGTCAAATTGTTTGAACCTACTTGATCGGTGATTTCTTTCTGATAAAAAATTATTTTCTTAAGTTATCTATTATGAGAGGGTTTCAATCGCATGCTCTTCTCATCGAAAACATTGTTCTGTTTGAAATATCAACTTCTAGAGTTTTTCCAATAAACAGAACAGACAAAGAAAGAACTAAAAACATAGGAAGGTAAGGAACAATTTTTAAACAGAAGTTGTCTTATCATCTGTCTGATATTGTCAGAAAACTGAAAGGTTCTACAGTGGGTCTCTAAAAGTTATTTCTTAGCTCAAATTTACAGGTTTAATTCTGGGAATTGGGAAAATTCAAAAACTGGTAACTCAAAGAGAACAATTGAACAAATTTTTTTGAGAACAAAGGCAAGTGATATAAATGTACCTACTCATATCTCAAAAAAAATTTCTTCGGCACATTTATACTTTGATGCAGGCAAATTAAAGTGTATCAGAGATTGTTTTTTAAGATAATTATGTATTGATTGATAATGACAGGAATACGTGAAGCTTAAACAAAATGAAATTTGGTGTGAACTGCTACAGAGCTCAGGCATTGACTATGCTTATGGCATCAAAAGTGGCAGGTTTGATTCCTGATGATGTTAGTAAAATTAATATTTTTTCTCCATTTCTTTTTTTGAATAAGCCTGAGTTACAAATCGATGAGGGTAGGTGAGCCGCTGAAGTCCAGGACTTATGATTAAAAACAACCTTTGGCTAAAGTGGCACACATCCAATGCATGGAGATGTCTTCTATTCATTTCCCAATTGATTATGAACATAGGCAAATATGCGAATGAATCTGATACACTGACGTTCTTACAGTAATTTCATTCTATAAAACACTCTATCAATGAAGAATGGAACCAGGAGAATAAGCCCTCCATAACATATATACTCAAAGGTCTCCAAGTGCACATTTTCCACACCTATTCGGCAGTTGGGTCATTCGGAATTTTTCAAAAAAATGTTTTTTTCTCAATTCATACACCAAACAAAAATTATTATCAAATCAATTTTGGTTAGCAAAAAGAGAAATTTCCAAATCAATTTCAAAAGGTCGATAATGATTTTCATTAATTCACTATGGTAGTAAAGGAGTTTTTACTTGACTGTATTTTTGTTATTTCTTCAGGGCACCATTTATACATACAAAAGTGGTAAAAGGTCTCTATGAAAATGTGAAATTTTGTACGGTGATGTCTACAAACAACCAAATTCACGTCTCGATAATTATTTATTTACCATCTAAAATTCGAATTGTAAGTGAGTTTTACCTATTTAATCCAATACAAAATAACTTATTTTTGGTGGATTTGTTGAAAAAATATATAGAACTCAACATTAATTCATTTTGCTAACCAGCTGAGTAGGTAATATTTTTTTCAGTCCGAGCCTGATAAAACGTACAGTTTAATTACAATATTAAAACTCTAATACTGCCAGTCCTTCCATTTGAGTATATATGTAATTGAGGGCTAATTTGTACGATATTTCTATAAATAGTTACTTTCAGACAAAGACAGAATTTTTGGGGAATGAAATTATTTTTTTGCTGGTTACTATACCTATATGTAAGTAAAAACATATATATACTATATATATATATTGTGGGGACAATACTCGTATGAGGTAATAGGGGCTCGCACCCCTTGATGACAGTCGCCGCCCAAAGGCTGGCAATAATCGTCTTTATGACGTTAAACAAATTTACACTGGTGCGTTTGTATGTTCATACCTGTACATACGTACAGGTAAGATACATTGCACGGGCCAAGATCAATTACCTGATAAAGATCTCGGTTATGTCACGGCCCAGTACCAAATGCGCTGCGTCGTTTCTAATCACCTCGACAGAGGCAAGAAATGATGTAACGCATGACATAATTACGTACATGAACGTATGCATGTGTGTCTGTGTGCGTGTGCCAAATTCTGTACATAAACTCTCAGAACCGGCTCAAAAATCGCCAGTGTTTGCCGAGGATTTGGCTCTCCCATACTTAACCGTATGAAGTGGCAGAACATGCAAATACTGTTGAAGACCTTCTAGTGTGAATATCTCTCACGACAAGGTATTCCACATATATTAATATATAAATATAGATGTAACGTAATTTCATTTTTAAAAACACTCTATGGTTGAAGAATGGAACTGGGAGAATCAGCCCTCCATAACATATACACTCAAAGTAGACAGCCTCTAAGACAAGTACGCGCATACCCCATTAACTCTCCAGGGAAAACTATATAGGATAGTAATTTCTGGTAATTTCCATTTTTCGTCGCATTTATCGATTTAAATTCAATATTCCGATGAGAAATTCTTTTCAATTATCCAAATAATTTATTTCATGAAATTACAATAATCCATAACTATGAAAAATAATTTTCTGTTTTGCCATTGTCCATTGAAATAACATGAAGATGAAAAGAAAAAAATCGAAATTGAACAGAAAATGGCATATGCGACAACTCATCTTACAGGTTCTTTACTCAAAAGTCCTCCCATATACTTCGTCATTGGAGCTTGACCTGAACCTCTTCAAGTGTTACACTTGTTTCATATAAATCTATTAATGAGCAAGTATTTTAGAATATTTTTAATCGCATGAGAGATCAGTGTTACCAAAAAAATTAAATAAAGAAAAGTTTTTTGTATTTTAATGGTAATGTTAACAAAACTGTTTTCGGGTTTAAAATGGATAAATTAATTTGAACATTTTTAAAAGTTAAACTTCAAACGTGGTTTTTGTTTTTTTTTTTTCTTTCAGGAAATATGTTATTTATCGTAATATGCTTAACTGAGGCAAGGTCAAATATGGCAAGGTCAAATATTCAAAGATCACCTTCACACCTTTTCTAGAGCAGACGTTTTCAACGTTCTTCGGATGGCGCCCCTCTCATAAGTCGTTTTCAATATTTTTTCCGCTCCTCTGTCTCACACCTTACCTTCCTAATTCACTTCTAGTTCATAATTTTAAAATTTAATCTAATAATGGCTACTGTAATATACATATGTCGACTAAATATGCATACCGTGCATACGCTCCCGCTCCCGATTCATCTCATTCCTCTCTTCTCCCCGGTTAGGAACGACTATTCCAGAGCATGATTTAAATATAAACTCTAAACGACCCGCGACAAAAGGTCGAGGACAAATCTAAAATATGTCCGATTGCGAAAGCGTTAACAAATCTAAACATAACCGTCATTGATAGTTAGGGATTGCTGCTCCGGAGCAGTCTGGTTTGAAGAACCAGGTTTTTTAAAAGTGCTGGTTCCTAAAACTGCTTCGGTGTGATAAAGTCTGCTCCCTGCTCCTTTCTGCTCCCATGCTTCAAAGACCAAAACGAATTTTTTTCAATTTTTTCTAACGCTGGTTTTTGTTATCAGCAGCTAAATTGAGTTCAGTTCATATCATTTGCCATTGACATCATATACAATCAAAGATAACGAGAGGAATCACGAGAGAAATGTTGGATGTGGAGAGCTGAAATATTTATGAGTTGTTGTAGTATGTTAGTTTAAAAATCGCTGAAAATTTAAGCTCAATCGCACACTTCATTTTCTAAATATTGCTGAAATTCTGCAACAAGATTTTGGCCATATCATTTGCATAGCTGTATTCCATATAATGAAAGATATCGAGAGGAATTATGAGAGAACTATTGGTTGTAAAGAGCTGAAATTTTCACACAATTTTCAGCTAAACATATTACAATATCTCATAAAAATTTCATCTTTCTGCAATTAACAGTTCCCTCATAATTTCTCTCGATAACTTTCATTGCATGGAATGTAATATGATGGAATTTTAGCTATATTTTGAAAACAAAACGTACGAATTAAGCAAAATGTTCATGTAATCGTTCGTCAACATATTACACATCTCGATGTCTCTATTGTCACCCAATTTGTTTCGATAACTTCGATTGTATCGAAGGAAATAAGGGATACCACTTCTTCGCAGCATGAATATTGATGCCAGATACTGCTCAGTCCAACATGGTGAGGGTTACACCCATTCTTGGTTCGATGATTTTTATTTTAAATATGATCGGAGCAGTTTCGGAGTAGGGAGCAGATTGAAAAACCAGGTTTCTTGAAACACCAGGAACAGGTGAACCAGGTTCCACGAATGAACAATTTTGTCCATCACTATTGATAGTTGAGGCAGGTGGTGGACTCAACTCACCTTCTTGAAGTCGTCCATCTTCGGCAGCTTGACCGTTTGGTAAAATACTTTTGACAAAAATGCCCATTTCGCCGCGCGGCGAATCCTTGCCGCCAACGATAGTGAAACCGAGAGACTTTTTGCCGGCTCCTTTTTCGAACACAAATGTGAAAAACGCGCACACAGCACCTTTCGAGCGCCTTGGCAGCGTGCAATAGTTTTCCGTATTCAACGAACTATTTTGATCGTTTTTGATGGTGTTGCTGCCACCGTTGTTGTTGTTGTTGTTGTTGTTGTTGTTGTTGTTGTTGTTGTCGTCGCCGTCAACGTCGTCGTTGTTGTTGCGACTGTTGTTGTTGTTACTATTGCTGTTATTACTGTTACTGCAGCTGCGACTGCTGCTACTGCATTCCTCGTCTGGTTGCGACGCTTTCAGCTCGACCGATTTCTGTCTCACCACTTCCGGTTGTTCGCCGTACACCATACTCCGTCTGATTAGTTTGTTGCTGGAGGTGTGCACACTCTTCTGGAACGATTGATTATGTTTGCGGAACTTTTCCTTGGATGGGGTTTTAACGGCGTTTTCAGGCGAGTCGGAAAAACACGACGACGTCGATAACGACTGCGCCACTATGGTTACCTCCAAACACTGGTGAACCAGAAGCTGCGTAAGCTGTTTGAGCGTGAGACTGGTAACACTGTATCCGTTAACGCTAATGATTTCGTCGTTCGTCTGAAGGGTGGCGTCTCTGCAACGAAAAAATTATAAAAATAATTTTAAGAAGTCGATTTTCATTTCACGAATTTAACGATAGTTATTCCCGAGCCGAGTGGCGAGTGAGAGCGAGAGGCTTTGTTTACGCAGATCTGCAGACAAGGTACGTGGCTTCACAGCAGCCTAATTAGTAAATTATTCGAAAGAAACTTTAGGGACGTCAGGGACTCGGGGTTACACGCCGCAGGACACGACATTTGAGAGAATCATTTTGGATTCGTCTCTACATATGACGGTGGGAATTTGCAATAATCATTGTGAATTTAAAGGGACGAAGGAGAAGGGAGTAAATGTGCTTGTGGTTGAATCCAAAACTTAGATATGAAACAATAATTTGTTTCAATAGCATTCCACAGAGCGAGATAGTGATATCGTACTAGCTAGGTTCGATAAGACAAAAAAAAGTCCAACAGCCAAGGATTCAGTTCTGACAAGTTTTGTTTAAAGATAGTTCTTAGTTCTGTTCGATAGTTTCAGTTTTCTGTCTGTACTGTGAAGCAGAAAAATTTCATAAATTGATAGGTACCTCAAATAGGATATTTGTTTTTGAAGAAAGGCACATGATACAAAGTGTTCATGTCTTCAAAAAGGAACTTTCGATCAGGAGAGGAGTAGATGAAAAAAATTTAATCCACTATCTCTACCATATACCCCACCACTCACTCCCTAAAACTGGAAAAAAATTAAATTTTTTTCAGAATCTGCTATATTTCATAATAATATGTACCTACTTGAACTTACCCAATTTTAATTCAATTACCAGGACAAAAACAACAATTATTATTATATTGATTTTTCGTTTCTCTTGGATTAGCGTCATTTTTGTTTTCGTAATGACATCCATGAATTATGAGAAAAGTGAGAGAAAAAAACAAAGCGAAGAGAGAGAAATGTTTCTTCCAATTTTTATTTTCGTCATTTACGGCGTTATGAAGACGGTGAGTAAGTGATTTAGGCATTTAGCCTATTATGAAATTATGTACGAATGTCTGATTTATATGCCTATCGTCATTACCCTACACATTAACACTACGGGCACTTAATGGTATTATTCTTCGAAAACCTGCTAAAACAAAACAAAATAAAAAAAACTTAAGGACGTGTTGAACACTTTGGTCACCACCCTCATGAGCTACGCCGCTGACGTTGAATTGTAGCCAGTGATGTTACACATCAATACATTTTTTTTTCTTCCCCTTCAATTTAGTGAAAAATAACTAAGTAATGTAACGAAAAGTGCTTTGATATGCTTTCAATTTATGTAAAACGGTATACGAACAGTAGCGTTGCGTCATATTCTACACCACTGAGAAACAAAAAAAAAAAAAAATGGGTCTCTTTGTATAATTAATAAGTGGATTTTGAACTAGGTGTAATGTGAGAGGTTGGCGATACTTGAAACTTGGATAAAATCGGGTACAATCAAGCGTACAAATCGTGCAGTAATGATGTTAAGTATTAACATGAATATTGGCTCCCTGACTTATTATAAAATTAAGGGGCAAAAGTATGGTAACATGAGCACCAAAAAAAATGTACGTGCGCATGACTGTAAATGGAGGCGTTCGTATCAAGCCGAGAACGAGAACTGCCTCAGGACGAGAATGGGAAAAATGGTTCAAGTTCATTTTTTTTGTTCTCCTTCTCGGATTTTCATACTGCGCATGAGCAGTTGACTTTTTTTATCGTCTATGCTAGTTCTCATCAAGTGATGAACATACAGCTAACCTTCTTGTTCCTATTTTTGTTCTTCATCTCTTTCTGGTTCCCATTCTCGTCAATTGTGAACCGTCCTTAACAGTAAAGATATAATATGATGGGGTAACCCAAGAGTAGGGATGGAGGAATGCTACCATTTTTCATTTTGTTTCCATTAGTTTAGTTTTCAAGATTTACCATAATGTTGGTTATTTTATACTTCCATTTCGATCATTTTGGTTTACATTTCCTAGTTTTACCAATATTTTTCATTCTGTTTCCATTTCCATTTAAAGAAACATTTTTCCTAAATTTAAAATTTCTAAATCCCATTTAAATATCAATATATCGATATTTTTTCAATATTTCTCAAATCATATCGATATTTTTTTCAAATTTTTCCCCCAGATCAAAAATTAATCAAGTGAGAAATGTAAATTATTCATAATTTGGTCTCTGTTACATTTCCATTATCGGTCTTGAAACAATTTAGTTAATCGTTTCCAATTTGGTTTCCATTTCAATTATTTCGATTTCCAAATTCAACACCCGTCAGAGACGGGAATTTTTTTTGTTTGTTATTTTTATTTTTAAATCATAAAAGCGTGTCTTTAAATATTGGTTTTTAACCTAAACTTATGATTTATCTCATCCGACAACACGTATTGTATTGGATCAGTAAAAACCGATGATTTCTGGTTAGACATGCTGGTACTAAATAGGCAACCATTGTGTACCACCAGACTTAATTTAAAAACTACGTTTATGAACGCTTTCCTTGTAAATTTAAGCGATGATTTTATCAAATGTATTTTAAATTGGTGAACTCAAGCAAATTATTGAAAGTATGCACAAAGTACACTTGGGCTGCCTACTTTACGCTGGTATGTCTAGACATAATAAAGTACATTGGGCTTATGGATACAACTAATACAACTTTATACTTCTCGAACCTGGTTTGATTAAAATCTGAATTTAAGTATCCTCAACCTCTAACTGGACACCCTGATAATGATTTTCAATTTAAAATGGTAGGACAATTTTTATTAGATTATACCTACTGAAGCCGAAGGGATTATAGAAGTGCAACAATGAATCAATAATATCAATTTTTTTTTTTCAAAGAAATCAGAATAAGGTAAGTTAAAAACGAGTTTTAAAAAAATACACTTTTATATTTTGAAGAAGAAAATAACGGCGAAGGAGAAAATAAAATTTCTCACTTTTTTCCCCAGACAGAAACAAACAAAAATTGAAAAAACAACCGATAAAAATGGATATAAGTGTAAGTGTGCGTGTGTTGCAACACGTGAAAGCAGCGCTGAAGCTGGTCATCCGGTGTACTTCAAGAAAATGAGTGAGTAGAATAAAAGCGTATAAAAACAGAGCAGCGTAGAATACTGTTAGGAATGAGCGTAATGGTAGACCCATTTGCAAGTGGTGCGCTAATCTACAATACTTTTGATCATTTTGTTGGAATTTCACAGATCATTTAAAATGTAATTCAATCTGATCCACCTAGATGTTTTTCCAAGTTAAAAACTATTTCTGACACGTCAAAAACACCCAATGCCGACTTCAAGAGTGGATATGAGGTAAAATCTCCCAAAATAAAAAAAAAGGTCAATTTAAAACACAATTATTTAATTTTTTTAATTTTACATTTATGAGACATGTAAAAAATAATCAACCCCACCCATAAAAATTCACGAATAGTAAAAGATGATTCTATCCCTCTCCTCAAGATAAAATTCTAAAACCGGGCCTACAAACATCACTGGAATTTTTAAAAACCTTTTCCAGAAATGAAAGTAGGATAAAACTTTCGGAGGGGGACTCAAAAGTCTAATTGTTTTTCCCTCAAATGAAATACCAAATTTCTTTTGCTTTTCTCAGCAATACACATTACCGAATATTTGGGGAGAGAGGCTTTCACCAAGTTTCAAGAGGGTTAACAGTCTCATACCCAAGCTACCTCAGTTTTGAAAGATTTCTAAAAAATAGGAGATGAAAACGTCAAATTTTTGTGTAGTAATATTACTTTCTACCCGTAACCCCTCCCCTCCGAATAGATCGATCCTGGCTTAGCGACTGTGACTAGAAAGCAGCAACTCTCTTCACCTCGCGGTTATACGCGTTCAATTTCAACAATTCAAGGGAGCACCGTAAAAAACTTGAGAAATTCGCAAATAGCTAGTGCGCTGTAATTCAGCCTGAATAATTTTATTCAACGTCTGAAAAGCCGCAAACCTGTCGAGAAAATTGATAGCGAATTTCGCCAAAAACGAAAATGGCGACGAGTCGACTTACCTTTGTGCAACTCCGGGTAAAATATTCGCGATGACGAATGCGTTCTGGTGGCCGCACCCTTGTTTCTCGACAACGATGCCCAGTTCTTCTTCCGGATACGAGCGCCGCAATTGCACAACCTTAAAAGAAGTCCTCCGGCTGGACAGCGAGGGCGACACATATGGTAACTGAGAGGATGGGGCCGTACTCCGTACCGGCGTCGTCGGCGATCGCTGCCGACGGCGCTGGCGTTCGGTCAGCTCCAGTATGATTTCGGCTGCGGCAGACGCGTCACAAGTTGCCGCCAACATATCGCGCGACGCTCGGTGGTCGTTATCGTGCGCAGGCGCGATTGGCGTGACCGGCGGCGCGTCTTGGGAGGCGCTACGAAAATGGAACGTATTCGGCGTATTCTGTGCAGTAGTGGCGGGAGAAGCAGCAGCAGCAGCAGCAGCAACAACGTCATCGTCGTAGGCAGGCGGCGACGCGTTGGCAGCGCAACTCGATCCGGCGAATCCGGCAGCGCAACTATCCACCACCGACGAATTACTCGATACCAAAATGCCGCTATCGTCGTCCTCGCTCTCGTCGTTGGTCACGATGTTGGAGGCGGAGTCGGCGCCGCACTCGGCCATGGAACTGGCGCTTGCCGAAATAGTTGCCGCGTTGGTGGCGGCGGCAGCGGCAGCGGCTGCGTTAGCATCGCAGATATCGCGCAACGTTTGGAATTCTTTCAAACCGGGCAGCTGCCCGTACGAGAAACTGCGCAATTTGCGCTTTTCGACGTCGCCGTTGCATCCGCCGCCGCGGTGCTCGACGATGGGCGTGTTGGCAGCCGAAGAAACACCATCAGCTCGGTGACTGGCACCCGCCGCACCGCCAACTGCGCCACTTTTGTCCGCGTTGCGATACAATTTGGCCAGTAACCGGTTCGTCGAGCTTTTCAGGTATTTGTCGCTGATGGCACGCAGTCTGGAGGTGAGACGGAAATTATCGCTCTTGGTCGACGGACTGCAGTGGCGACGGCGTTGTTGCGACGCGGTGGCCGCCGCCATCGCGCACAAATTCCATTCGGACTTGAAGAGGTGCGACTTGGGTAGCGTCGGCGAAGGTGGCGCGTACACAATGCAGTAGCCATCGACGACGTCGTCTACCAGGTCGACATCCAAATTGTGCAGCGATGCAGGTTGGTCGTCGCAACTGGTTTCGTGGTAGCTGTACAGGGAGCGGCCGCTGAGGTGGCTGTCAAGATCCGCGCTTTCGCCGCCGTGACCCACGTCCAGAACGCTGCCGTCGCATTTGAAGTACGATAATTTGGTGTTCTTCACCTTTTCGAGCAGAGGATTGCGTTTCTCTTTGGTGGCACGAAACGCTTCTTTGGGCGTGCGAATGGTGGGTGTGGAAGGCGACGGTGGTGTTGACGTTGTCCAACTACCGCCACGGGAAGGCTCCACGACAACGCGATTTTCGCGCAGATTATACCTTTTCACATTTCGTTCGTCGCTCTCTAAATTGGCTGCTTTATAATCTGCGAACAGAATAACAGAGGCATTACAATAAGTTCACGTAAAAATGAAATTTCATAAAATACCTACGTTTTTATAGCGTAAAACGTTGCGTGAAACGTAGAGCACACACACAGACAGCCAGCTGTTCAGATACAAAGGTGTGTTTGCTTTCCAAGGGGCAATTTTAGATTACGTCTTGCATTTAGTCGGCGATGGTAAAAGTATAGCCAGTGTACGGGTTTTTTAGGATTTTTGGTCATAATTCTCTTCAGTGCTAAAATATATTCTTGTTGGACATATCAAATTAAAGTGGAGACTCGAAAGAATAAAATGAAACCAAGAACAACAAATCTGAACTCTTAGAAGCTCAGATAACTGAAGAGGGAGATCAAATTTCTTATCAAATTGCAAACTTGGCTAAAAAAATAGGGAATTCGTGAAAATAAGCAGGTATAGTAAGTAGGTACAACGGCGTAGCTAGCATGGGGCTTGGGGGTAATTGCTCCCCTCTAAATTTTCAAAATGAAGAAAAAGGCTAGCTAAAAAAAAATAGATGTTTTTCTTTACTCCGAATACCAGTGATATGTAGAAATGAAGAAACAATGGGAAAAAGTCAAGCCATCAAAAATGATTTTCAAGAGGGTGTCCAAAGAAAATCTACTTATTTTTGGTTAAGCAAGCTAAAATTTTTATTAAATATAAACTAACTATATGTTTTTTGTTTTTTTTTTCCTAGAAAATATTATATATTTCTTCATATTAATTTCATTAGAAAAATGTCAATGATTGCTTCTTGCAGAGCCAGTAAAATCAACTGTGACTGGATTTTTGAGTTCGCTTATCAGTGGCGCAACTAGGGGGCAAGGGGGTACTCATTTCCAGGTGGTTGAGTTTTGGGAATTGAAAAATTACCAAATGGAAATTAATTTTCAAACTGTTTGTACAATGATTATACTGTGGACCAAGGCTTCATGTATCCACTGGGATCATTGAGAACTCCCCCACCTATCCAAAAAAAAACCAAAAAAAAAAACCCTCCATACATGAATGTTCTAGAACCCAGAAAACAGAAAAAAATTTTTTCGCAATCGGAGCGAATGAAATAATATTGTTTTGTGACCACATAAAACCCCCTTCAGAGATACATCCCTAGTACAGCCCTGTTGAGGCATATTGACCAGTCCCCATCCAGAAAATTCCCAGTTATATCACCGCTTGTTGACCTCCCTAGCTGGTCTCTAGTTTAGGAAAACATGCTTTGCCCCCCCTGAAAAATTTTCTAGCTACGCCCTTGAGTAGATACCTTGAGTAGATATTATAGATAATTTATTCTTTCCCCTTCATTTCTGGACTTCTAATTACTCAAATTCCTTATTCTTGGTCCCATTTTATTCTCATCCTTAATTTGAAATGTATAACAAGAATCTATCTCATCATTGAAAATAATTACGACCAAATATTTGAAGATTTCCATATACTCGATATACTTTTTTCTTTATTGGCTAAACCTTTGACTGTACATATAGTACTGGATCAGGAAAGAAAGACAATTTTTGGTTAGACATGCCGGTACTAAATAGGCAATCAGAACGTACCTTTTGGCGTACTTTGATTTGTGTTTATGTACGCTATTCTTGTGAATTTAAGTAATGTTTTTATCAGATATATTCTAAATTGATGAATTCAAGAAAAACGTTGAAAATATGATGAAGGTACGCCAGGGTTGCCTATTTTTTCGTCGGTACGTCTTGACATTAAAAAGTACATTGGTCTTATGGAGCTTTACTGGTTCAATACTATAATCAAAGGGCGAAACGGATGATGTCATCTGGTGCGGGTTACGTTGGAGGTGAGCACATCACTAGTAAAGACACTCGTCACAGACACAAACTAGCGCACTCACACAGACGCAAATAACTAAACCCAACTGTCCCATTTCGTGATCGCAGAACTTTCGGTGGTATCCCAATATTTTGTGAAATTGTGAGCAAAAAGAATAAAAGTGTATCATAATAAATTAACGACAAACTTTGAATGAGCCAGG
This sequence comes from Ericerus pela, assembly GCA_011428145.1. Lineage (NCBI taxonomy): Eukaryota > Metazoa > Arthropoda > Insecta > Hemiptera > Coccidae > Ericerus > Ericerus pela. Next base: position 422,851 of record WOFM01000511.1, read on the forward strand.
AGTGCATCGTTTATGCGGCAAAGTTAGGTCCTAAAAGTGAATCGAAGCTGGAGAGAACACTCACATGTGTTACACAACTTAAAACAAAGGTGAATAATCGATAAGGGAGTGGGAAGATTTTATCATTTGTCCTAATTAACGGAAGAACTGTGGACAAATAGGAATAATAGTACATTGTGTAACAAGTGAGGAAATAAGCACTTCGTACAAGTGGGAACTACCTTTTCGCACATGAAACTCATTATATTTTTTGTAACACATGAATGGAATGAACAATTTTGAACTATTTCATTGTACACACAGAGGGACTAATTCTAGTATAGAGTGCGGAAATAAGTTTTCCACACACTGCATATACATACTTCTCTCAAATCGACCATCAGTAGCACTTACGTGTATCATGCGTGGAAAGGTAGTCCCCAAAGAGGTGAAGTTTTCAGCACTTGCCTACACTGGTTTGCTACATGATATACAATTTTGTGACAAGTAAGATGGAATTATCGGTTTGAAAGAAGATTTTTGGTGAAATTATTAAAATCTGTAATCATATTGACTACTTACTGATGCGCACAGTACGGTGGAAAAGTAAATTTCGACTACAGTATGCATGTGCAGTATGCAGTGATGTTATTTTCTCGTACTTCTCTAGCATTGTCAACTCTATGTATGCTATATATTATGTAGCTTGAAAATTGGGCCTTCATGCATGCGAGACAAAGAAAGAGAAAAAATTGCATTTAAATAGAACATTTTTTCCACTTTCTCTGGTATATAATCTAATAATATTGACTAAGCCCATTTTCACAGACCGCATGAGTGGAAGTGGGGAGTGGGGAGTGGGGTTTGGGGAGTGTGACATCCCCTTTGTCCCAAACTATATTGTAAAAATTTACTTGCTGTCGTAAAAATTGAAAGGAGTAAAAATATTTTATTTTGTTCTTTAAACAACCAAATGACGTTGTTTTTGGAATTTTTAGTAAAAATTTAAAATTTTTAGCACGACCGCGGTTACAGCTCCCTTAACAACATCACTTCACGCGGCTCAGCCCATTTTACTGACATTCTGAAAAATAACATTTAAAAACAATTTACTCAGTTTTTTCAATGTTTATTCACCAAAGTCAACTGGTTTCGGTCTCAATTCGTACTCAAACGGAAGCATCCTTACACTCTGACTGACTGACTGAGCAGTTTATTTGCAAGATGGGAGATACATATTGATTTTTCTTTTTCACATAATAAACAGCGTTGCGTTATTTCAGCACGCAGTAAATCAAATCGGCATGTTCACAAAGGTTAACAACATCAAAAGTTTATTAGATTGGGAAATCGAGCCAAAAATACGCTGTACGTGGCAAATCGTGGAATTAGACAAAAATAGAATGCTTTGTAATCATATATTGATTTGAATGTGAAATTCTTCGTACAATTATTACAATTTCTTTTTCAAAAATTAGTTTTTTTAATTAGACTTAAATTTGAGTGATACTGAAATATTATTCTCTTACAATGGGTGATCATCCATACTCGAACTATTTCACATTCTCAATTTCTTAAAAAATTTGTTCAAACGCATTCTTTTTTCATGAAAATATACAGCAGCGTAACGAAATCACGATTCTGCGGCGGGTTCAGTCATTAAATTCACGAATGTTCTATTATGGGTTTTTCGGGGAGCCGGGGGAGTGTTTGAACACTCATATTGCCTGTCGCTATGCCACTGGAAATATGCGCACGAAAATTTTACATAGTCCTATTTTCATCCCGATTGGGATTTGACATTAAAGTGGTTGACATAGGATGGTCATTTTGGAAGCTCTGAAAACGGGATGAAAATGCACCAATCGCTGAAAAAACACATGAAAAAAAAAACGAAAATTACACGTTCATCCCGTTTTCAAGCCGTCTTATCAGCAAACGACACTAACGCACCATAGGGGCGCAAATCCCAATAATATGAGGCGAATTTGACTCTACTTCCTAATCTTTATTGGTTTTTAAACATGTCTTTTAGCTCCCCACTCTTCTGCGACAGATCTACGAAGAACTCATGGGCGTAACAAAAAAATGCACCTCTCTATGAAATTTCAACAGCGTCCCCTTCATTACTCTTCTGCTGGACTCACACCTGAAGAGGCGTGTGCACCCTTTGAGAATTTAAGGGATCGTTCCCTCTACAGGCGTGGTAGCTACGCCCCTGGATGAATTTGAAAGCTACACTAACGTCAATATCGAAGCTAAAAATCAACATACTAAATAGGTACTTATGAAATCAAGAAAAAGAAATTTGGCAACAACATAGGGGAAATGATTTTTCCTATCAACAGAAATGAGTCGTAAATCTATGTAAAATAGATGAAGAAAAAAAAAAAAAAGTCGAAATTCTATATTTAGTCGCGGAAAAAATATTTTCGATGGTATAACTGAATGAAAAGTAAATATTTTCCTAATGTATTCAAAAATTCTATCATAAACATCTCTCGAATGTAATGTTATTGGAGATATCTTCAAATATCACTCGTCTATTCGAAAAAAGGTATTTCTTTGGATTATTAAAGAATATGTTAATAATCACTTTACGATACGGTATACAACTACATAATATATAAATGACATCATGTACTTGTCTCCTTTACGTTTCAAGTATTATTTTATCACGTCATAGGTAATCATTTGTGACTATTATTTTTTAATTATTCTTGGCTAATCGTGAATTAGGCACATATTGACTTTTTTTTAAATATTATGTGAAATTTTTTTACCTGGGTGTACTAAATAAGTAAACAATGAGGCAAGTATAACACAAATATGGTTGACCCCTAATTTCCTTTTCTCTCATTTCAAGAATGCGGTGGTAAGTTATGAAGTATGAACTGATTTTTGTATTTTCTCTCTTTCTTTCTCTCTCTCTCTCTTCCCCTCTCTCCTCACGACATACTTTATTCTTGTCATTATGGAGAAAGTAAAAGAGAAAGAAAACATGTTTAGAAAATTTTACAGCTAAATAATTTTTCTTTTTTTCAAAATTAATTATCATACGATATCTATAATGCTATGGAAAAATAATGAATTCGCTTGAATACCATAAAATTATTTAACTTATGTCTAAATACTACAATAATTCACTCAAAATTAACAAGAAAAACGAGTAAATCATTAACATCATACCAAATACAGTTTTTACAGATCACCGTACGAGCTACAAGCTGTAAAAGTTCAAAAACTTGAGCTACACTAATGCACTAGCTCACTAGCCTCCTAATGAGACTGTGGGAGCGAGTATCAAACTAGTATCCATTCGTACAAAGCATTTACTGAAGTAGCTGGCCACTAGTTTGAGAACTAGCTTCGTGTGAACAACCCTGCAAAGTCAATTAGAAGAAAGAGGCACAACGCGGCTGCAAGATCAAGTACAAGAACCCAGTTTTTAAAATTCCGAGAGCCCTATACCAAACTCGTCAGTCCTCAAGAAGTAAAACAGAGATGGTTGAGAAGGGTCAGCAAAAAAAAAACAAAAAATGAAAATCGACGCCCAATTTCGTGACTTTCGAAAATAATCTTTTAAACATAGCCTACTCGATATCGCATACTTACTGCATTCTCTCAAAATGTAAACACAGACAGATACCTACGTAGTGAAATGCAATGATTACCAAATCAGGTAATCAATCACGAATTCGACTGGCTGCATCGATGCGTAACCGGTAAATTCGTGGCACATTTTTGCGTGCACTCTCTCTCTCTCTCTCTCTCTCTCTCTCTCTCTCTTTCTCTCTTTCTCTCTGCTCAGCATTGACTCCTTCTCTCGAACCTATCTTTTATCGTTTTCATCATCTTCGCGAACTAGTTTTGAGCAAAGATACTTACGAAGCAACAGGCAGAAAATCAATAACCCAAACGACGACGACGTCTCGTCTCATTTCAACAGCGGGATTTCCTTCGACTAAATTGATTTAAATTTTTGTCGTCGATTGGTTGGTAGAAGAGGAGAGAGAAAAAAAAAAAAACATTACGACAATCGAGCCGAGAGACACCGACCGGTCAAATGACGTTCGCATTTCAATTACGCGTACGCATTTTTTGCAGTCGCACAACAACATGCAGCGACAACCACAACCACAATTTTGTATTATTTGTGCGCGCGGTTTAAAGTGAAAGTTTGTGAGGATTCGAGGAAGCGGACAAAAAGACGATACGCAACGATGGAGTCATCTCGTCGAGAATACTAAAATCCGGAGAAGCACAAAGGCGCACAGAAAAAAGGCCCTCAAGCAAAAATACTCTTTTTCTTGCTTCGTGTTTTCTTCTTATTTCTCTGTTTTTTTTTTCTCGTTATTTTGCGCATTTTTGATCGGGACTTTCCGTCTTATACACGAGTAGCATATGGATGACGTGCGCCAGACGACGGATATAAACGACTCACGGCCACACGATTTCCTGTTGGCGGTTTTCACGTTTCTTCGCGGTGGTGGCGCAAAGGATGCGCACACAATATTCGCAGTTTGCGCAGACGTCGAGTCGGCTTCTGCCCGCTGGCTGGGCCGACTATCATACGGCCACTTTTTTGGCCTGCCGAAATCAATGAAGACGGATTAATGCCGGCTGCGGAAGGCTGGAACCAGCGAGATGAGCCGGAGTAAGGTCAATAGGTCAAGACTAAGACAACGGTGGCGCCTTGGTATCGCAGCAGTATTCTTAGTCTTGATTTTGGTCTGTGCAAGTGTTGGTGTGGGACTTGCAGAATGCGCATGACCAAGACCTACTTCGCTCATCACCAGCTGGAACTCATCTGAAGACACCGGAGTATGCCGGTAAACCAATCATATAAAGTACAATGTAGGGCAGCAGGCATGGGTAATCTTTTTCAACTCGCAAGCTATCCGAGAATTAGCGTTGAAAAACTGCATGAGCGAGGCGAGAATGCAATCTGACATGACCAGAATTACGTGATGGAACTATGGTTCGTAACAAGTTTCGAAAAATAATTGCGACTGTTCGTTTCGTTGGTCGGAAAAAATGAGTTTTTTTTTCAGTTTGTTACGTCAATTAGTACTTTCTACGCAAATAAAATGGCTTCGAGGGCTGGCCCCAATCGTGGGTTGCCCGTGTCTGATGTAGGGTAACGATGTTCGCTACTTGAGACCTATTTGCGAACAACGAACACAATCATCCTGAATTCGAAGCTGATGGTCGTCTCGATCCGAATCTTGTCGGTTTTTTAGCAGACCCGGGTGGACGATGAAAGAATCGATCATAACTGTTCGCATCATGTTCAAATAATTGAATTCGGTGGAACATCCCAACTGCTGCACGTTGGTTACATGTTGCATTACATGTTCGGTTTGCTCGGTGAATACCCGCCATAATTAATGCTACCAGAAGCTATCACCGAGGATGGTGGTTGGAAGCGAATAGGTTTTCTGGTCAGTTTTTGCACCCACAGTGCAGCAATGCCATTGGGAATGGAACGGTTCACAGAGGATGCAGCGTGCAAGTCATAAGAATTTGTGAGCACTAAATTTATCATAATAGAGTGCAGCCAAATGAGCTGGCTACTTCGTTTTTCGGCTGACGTACGTCTGAATTCTGGCGTAAAACTTTCACAAACTACGTGAAAATAAATTTAATACGAACACTCCTGAAACATTCTCTGTATCCGGTCGTCAGATAGCGCATCAGTGAAGTTTTAATGTATTTTCCAAGGAAAATATAACCATTGGATTCGGTGTAACAGCGGGACCTGGAGGCGAGATCCGTGGAAAAGCATCGATCCTAAGTCATAGATCACGAATATATAGGTCACTCAAATTTTTCTCAACAACACAAACGTACTTACTTATTATATGTATTTTTACTTTTTACTCATTTCGGAAATTTTGGGAGTCTGTGCAGCCTCCAATTTTTGACCTGAGGCAATGAAACTTGGGACAATGTTAGAGGCTTTCAAGACTTGGAGATTCGTGTTAAAATTTTCAAAATCCATTCGGTAATTTCGGAGGAAGGGATTCTCAAAATTTTGCAAACCCTCCACGTTGTCAAACTCACCTAAATTTAACGATTCTTGCCTGAAATTTTGATGGTAGTCAGAGGCTTTTGAGAACGGGTTTGGCATTGAATTTGAGAAAAATCGGTCGACTTGTTTTCGAATAGCGACCAATACCAAAATTTGACACTCGGAAAAAAAAAACACTTGCTGCGGTTGATGTGCGAAAAAGGTATTTTCAATCATGATTTTCATTCACTTTCCCAATGCAAGTGCTGAAAGCAATGATGAGCGAAAACAAGACCAGAAATGGCGTGAGAATAGCGAGCTTGCGGTTAAATCCCTCCCAAATTTGAAACAATAATCTCAAGTAAAACTGTCACCAAAACATATTTTATCAATTCCCCTACCACCCACCCAAACTGTTCACTAATTTTATTAATCATTAACGAAAAAGCTTGAGAGAAACCTGAATCATTATGTCATTCGACCAAAAAACCCATAAAAAAATGAAAACTATTACCCAAAATTAACCGGTAATTTATTTACCTTCAAATAACATAGTTAATAAGATTTTTCGAAACGAAACTGACGGATCAACGCAGAACTTTCTCACAATTTTTCGAAAATAAAACGGGTTCGATATCTTCGTAAACATTTGAGGAACTCTATATTTGGGGGAGTCACACATACTCTGGGGCGAACTAAATAATTTACAAGATCTTACATTTTCTACAGTTTGGTAGATTCAAGGCTCAAATTTGACGTATTTCAAAGACCACAGGGGGAAATAGAGCCTGAAAACGGGGAAAGGGTTGATTTTGTCTTTTATCACTCTCGATGACTATAGGAAAAAGGCTAACTTAATTTCATTAAGAGGATCTCGCACCCCCATACATACACATATAAATTTGAGTACTCACCAAATGGTCGATTAATGGTGGTCGCATTTGTTGTCTCCGGCTGGTCAAGTTCGTATTTTAACGAAGATAAACTTAGCAATCGAGGCGTGTCCGAGGAATTCTGTTTTTGGAACCATTTCATGCTGACTGTTTATCTACGTAAAAGTAAAAAAAAAAAAAAAAAGTAAATTAAAAATCTATTACTTGAAAAACTATAAAATATATTACATTATACGGGAATGTGAGATTAGAATTTTTTTCTTCGCATGATTTGCACCAACACCCCCCGAAGTACTGACGATAATTTCGATCGCGTGATTCGATTCTATGCCTCAAGATTTACGAGAAATTCTGAGGTCAAAAGTAAGAAGAATTATATGAATTTTTGTGCTTTCGATTTTGTGGAAGTTAATGTATGCGTATTTTTCATTTTAAGGTGGTCAATGTAACTAAACACATAATCGACTCTGTGGTCGAATATAGGTGTAATTATGATGAATTACCATTTTCAATGAAAACGGCATAAAGATTTATATACGCGTTACTCCACCACACGTTTCGTACCTATTACAAAATTCTGGGAGTCGAGTTCTTTACGGTAGGTACCTTTATATTATTTAGATTACAGAATATCGGTACTCGGTACCCATACTGGCTTTTATGAGAATTGAACACAGTCTTCGTACGGTATTCGAAGGTAATATCCGCGAGGTTGTTGATGTGGGTGGCAGAGGATAGGAGGACTGCAGACAATATTTTAATGATTTTTTCCAAAAAGATTATGATACATTTTCATATGTCAACATGAGAGGAAAACATTGTGAAAACTTAATCGCCAATGAATTTCATGATGGCAACTATTCGACCGTTACCTACCTACTCTTCATTACTGAATTAATTTACATGTTCCAAATTGTTTCTTTTTTATGAAGACTGACCTTCGACCATATAGTACTGGGCCAGTAAAGCTCCATAAGACCAATGTAATTTTTAATATCGAAACATGCCGGCAAAAAGTGGGCAACCTTAGCGTACCTTCTGCATATTTTCGACGTTTTGCTTGAATTCACCAATTTAGAATACATCTGATAAAGACATCCCTTAAATTCACAAGGATAGCATACGTAAACACAAAGAAAAATGCCTCAAAAGGTACGCTCTGGTTGCCCATTTAGCGCCGGCAGGTCTAACCAGACATCATTCTTCTTTACTGGTTCAAGTACTATATAGTCAAACAGACTGACACAGTAAGTAAATATAAATTGTATGTAGTTGTGCCTAAGTAAATTAATTAAGTTTGTTATGCCAAAAAGAGGGCGTAGATAAGGGGGTAGTTGGGTCTGATCCTAGCGCTGTCAACTTTTGATAACAGTGTTACCGTATTTTCAGAAAAAAATTCCGTAAAATAATCAAATTATGCACTCAAAAATGCAAAATATGCACTGAAGATGTTCTTAAAACCAAAAATATGCAAACATATTCTATTACAATATGGGTATCAAAATTAAGGGATTTTCAAGCCAATATCTAAAACAAGCATTATTTTTCTGTCCGACGCACTTGTATGAAGAAAATAACTAACTTTTACTATTTCTAAGAAATCAAAACAATAATTTTTGTGATGATGAAATAATTGGAAATAATTGAAATAAAAAATAGAATTTCAATTTTCGTTTCAAAAATAAAATTCCAAGTAAACTGGTAAGTGATAACATAAATCAAGAATTTAGCCTACGCTACAATTTTGCAAAAGCAAAAGGATAATATGGTTAAAAAATTTGATGAAATTTAATGTTTTCTGTAATTGCATCACTGGTTTTTTTTTTCATCATCAATCATAATCATCACCATTGTCTTGGCTTTTCATTTCAAATTTCATATAATTTTAAAGTTTCATCATTCACATAACATCGATGAAAAAATGGAAAAAAAGTTGTTTTTTTTGTCAAATCTTACTACCCTATGAATCATATGTAGGGTAGGATAATTACTGTACATGGTTTTCAATACTCCAAAACCTTGCACAGTAATTACCACATAGTTAACAATGTTGTCTAGACTCCACCTCCTTTTTCCAAAAAAAAAAAAAAAAAGCCTTGACATACTCCCCAGTCTATCACCCAGACAATTTTTGTTAAAATTGAGTTCTCAGTTTAATCAAAGGTTTTTAGTTCCAATTCTACTGAGAAACAAAAATTCAAAAAAACTGATACCTCCAGAAAAAATAATGAATAGTTCGGAGTTTGGCTCTCACCTACTGCAAATGTCACTTTTCTAACACACTATTTTTTGAAGGGGCAAATGAAATCCAGGCAGAGACATAAAATTTCATGCTCTTTTCAATGAAAATGGTAATTAATCGTAATTACATTTATATTCCACGCCAAGTGTACAAATTCTTGAGTGAATAATTCTTCACAACGAGGCATTCCACACAAATCATTTTTGTTTGTTTTGTCTTTAAAATCTCTCAAAAATCTTAAGGTCAAGAACTGAATCATGCAACTGAAATTATCCTTAGGAAAAGTGCAAGGGCTCTTTAGCTCATGGAATGGTGTGGGAAAGATTTTGACATTTCTTCTAGCTGGGACAATGCCCTCCTTTACCCCAACTGATTACAGAGTTGGTCCACTTCTTCGACATTTCTATCCTTGCCTGTGTGCATGGAATACTGTGAAACCTCCTTCAAGAGACACCTCTCAATACAGGACAGGTCCCATCACGGTTAAAAGGTATTCGGATTATGTATAAACATAAGTAAAATAAGTCATTACCTACCTCCCAATAGCGGATCCTCCCCTAAAGGAGAAAGGACGAGGTAAAATGGTCCAGTGAATCAGATTTCACCTCTGAATAGCGGAGAAGCAGGATTATTTATCATTGCCGTCCTCCATCAAAACTTCAAGTAAGGTTTTATAACAACCATTTCAGAGAACTAATCCCACACATTCCCAAATTCAACGCGTTAATTTTCCTTCCGATTTATTTATTTTTTTGAATTAATTTTTTATTGGACCTTGGCGACGCACCTACGTAGATAGCCATTCTACCCACAGTCTGAAGATTATTAGGTAACGATGTGAAAGGAAGGATGTGTTCAGTCTGTTGCGACTCATGGTCTCCTGGGATGAATTTTTCCAATTATATGAGGAAACATAAACTGAATCAAACCGAACACACCGCGATTTTGGGTCGAAATTGTGACGATTGATAGTCTCGAACCTATAACCACTACTGGACGCAGACAACTTCTTCTTTCTTCAAGATAAACCCGAACGGCCTAGACAATATTTTCACTAATTCTCATCCTTCTCATAATTCAACTTTCACCAATCGGAGCTCATGCAATCAAACGTCTGTTTTCCTTTTTTCACCCAACGCTTAGTTATAAAATATTCTAATAGCCCATTATTACCTACCATCTAATCTGAAGTCAAAATTCATTTTATCTTTCAATCTTACAGTTTAACTTCCCTCATCTCGACATCCTTTGACGTTTAGTTAAAATATTTTAATCAAGTAATAGTTATCATTTTTATTGTTCTTGTTACTTTCTTTCTCTTTTTTTGAATGCAAACAAATAAATAGGTACTTGATCATTACAAATTGTGACTCAGTCCCAAATTTACCTGCTTAAATTAACCTCTTAACTTTTTTTCATTATATTTCGCTAAATGGCATAAAAAGTTCGATTTTGTTTACTCGTACAATAAATATTGAAACGGAAATTGAACCTAAAGTACGCCACATGTTGAAAGATACTATAAGCTCTTCACGATAAATTTAAATTCGACAAAAATAGAACGTGACAATATACAGTTGGTAAGGATACGTTGTCATTCACCTGAAAGGCATTATCGATTTGGTTGTCCACACATGTAAAGACATGTAGCTAAGAACTTTATCATTTCTACGGTTCACAAAATCAGGAGAAATTCATTACTTATCACAGATGTAGAATTTTTTGAAAACGGTTGCCCATAATTCAAAAGCACAAGAATTTTCATAACTGAAACCATGATCACTGGCGTACTTAGGAAACGTCCTAATGTGCCACTGGCACCCCTGTTGAATTTCCAAAAAAACAACAACAGTTAGTAACAGTAATTTATTATACTACCTACTATAAACACGGATGACGAAATTTAAAAAAACAAAAACAGCGTTGATTTTTACCCACTGAGTCAAAAAGAGGTATTGTATTTGATCCGTTTTCTGGCAGTCTTATGAAATGTTGTGCCTCTCTACAGCATTCAATATTTATCTTTAAAAACTTGGTATTTTTACGGTGAGTTACACTGGCCAAAGAAATCCGAAAAATTCCGCATGGATGAACCAAAAATTACATTCAAAATTTGAGAATTTTTTCATCAAAATAGTAAGAGGACCAATCATAAGTCCCAATTCCAAATAAAACGGAATAACCCATCCTGATTGGATCACTCAAAAGTGTTTTAAGATACAATATTTCTTGTGGCTATATAAATATTTCAGATAACACCATTCTCTCAGTATTATATTAGCCTTCCTTAGTAATTCACTATAAATATTCCACCAGCAAAATATTGAGTTTTGACATTTTATTGTTTTGATACATTACCAAATATGTTTTTTGAAGCACTGAGTTTGAATTTGGTGTTCATTTCTCCGTTTGATCATTCTTTAGCCCTCAATGAGCCCTAAAGGAGGTTAATGTTGAGTTTTAATATTTTAATGTATGATACATTACCTGAGTTCAAATCTGGCATTTATTTTTGCATTCAACCCATACTTCAACTACCAGTGGCCCCTAAAAATAGCTATATTTTGAGTTTCCACGTTTTATTTTGTGATACATCATAGCATAAATTTTTTTTATGCCTTTCTGTTAAATCATTATTACTATTACTATTAATATAGTCCAATATACTAGATCTAACAGTATTTAAAATTGATTTTAAACTTTGAATTTGTTTTCCTTGCATCTTTGGAATTTGATTGTTAACCAATAAATAAATTTGAATTGCGGTAATTGAGAAAAAAACAATAAGCTAAAAATCAAATTCAGTTTTTTCAAAATATTACAATATCAACAATTATCTGTCACTTCTAGAGAAATTCTTCTTATTGTGAAAAACTGCTAGACTTTCATTTTGCACTTCATAACAAATTATTTAAATAATTAAAATTTTGAAAAAAATGAAACCGACTGCATGTAGGAACATAAAACACAATAGAACTAAAATGTTGAAAACAAGTATTCCAGGTTTTATAACAGTAATTTTTTTACAAAGTGGAATTACATCTAATGCAGAAGCTGGCAGAAATACCTTTTGATATTAATATGAAAATCAATACTGTTTGGTTCTCACTAATTAAATTGTGCAATAAATGATATTTAAATGAATGTTGATTTCATAAGTACCTATCATTAAGCCTAATATGAAATTGATTGAAATCAAATGGAAAATAGAGTTTTTGACAGCACATCTAAGGAATTTAAACATTCTTAACAAATAAAACCTTCTAATGTTTTGAATAGATATAATAACGCTATGTATTTCAAGGTTGTCAAATCCATACTAAATTTACAAAAAATTTCATCAGGGAAATGTTTAATATGAATGGATCTACATGGCTTCATTCAAAAATATTGCATTATATTTATAACATGTGACTTGGAAGGCATTTCTGCTAGCGACTGGGTTATTTGTAATTCCACTTTGTAAAAAAATTACTATTATAAAACCTGGAAAACTTGTTTTCAACATTTTAGTTCTATTATGTTTTATGTCCCTTCATGCCGTCAGTTTCATTTTTTTTCAAAAGTGTAATTATTCAACTTTTGGTACACCAGTTAAAAATGTCTAAATACGCCACTGATCACTATTGATTTTCGAGTCATAAAACTATTATGTTATATGATCTTAGCTTCGTATTTCGAAGAGCCAAAAACACTCAATATTGCGAAAAGTCAAAGATTAAGTTGTGAAAAATACGTATAGTCAAAGTAAAGAGTAGAAATCGTTTCAAGTCAATCGTTGCAGCAATTTGAGCATCACCCAAAGTACCTAACCTCTCTAGAGAGAAATCAATCGATTTTCCATTTGCAAAAAAAAAAATAAAATAAAAATAAACTAGCGCAGCAAGCCTCGCTGAAAACTGTAGATTTTCTTTAAAAAAAAACCTAGCTAAATAAATAAATAAATATAACCGAAAAATTAAAATATCGAAAGTATTTTCCAGAATGCTGGACGTAATATGCGTGGGCAAGTTATTAAATGATTGCTTAGCAAATACAATAACACAGCAAACCTGCTTCCCACTAGCTTCGTTGATTCATCTGGAATTTATCTTCTTTTTACAATAGTTATAGATTTTTTCAAATCTGTACTATAGATGAACCATTAAGCCGATTGAAACCAAATTTTGCAGACCAATAAAATATAATATATTAAATGTTTTACGACTATTGTTTAAACATTACGCATTTTAGAATCATTAAAGATCCAAAAATTCAACATCTAGATCCGAATAAGTGTACCAAATTTCACAAGTATCGGATAAGAATTGCGATCTGTACCGTGTTAAACAGAAATCTGTATGTATGTAAGGATTTTAGCCGATAGTGCCAAATTTTTCCTGGTATCATGAGATGAAACACGAACCTACCCACCTCGAGTCTTCATACAAGATCAATTTTAATATGCAGATTTACTTCGAAAACTAACCATAAACATCCAACGTGAAAGAATTTCATCGTTGTAGACTTTCACTCCATTTATTATTTCTCCATTTCATATTCTTCGCGCAGTGGCGAATGAGCAGCAAAGTCATCAAATGAACCCTAAAAACCCAAAACGAACAGATGTGGTCTTCTGTAAGTCTGTCTGTCTGTCTGTTTGTCAGGGAATTATTATTCCACTTTGTGTTTACTTCATGAAAAAAGTCATTTTTGCATTTACCTATAATGCAAGTACGAGTAGATATATGATTTTGGTACACATAAGGAGGGTTTAAAATCACTTCTCAGTTCTATAATCTCTAATCTGTACTCTGTAAAGTTGTGAAATTTTAACTTTCAGAGAATAGATCAAGAAAAAGAGTATAAACCGAACGCAGTGGTTCCCTTTAGTAAACTTATTACGGATTAGATTATACAGAATAAATGAACGAGTATAAATCGTCCTTTATAAGCGATTTCCCAATAACGAATGATTTCGTTCAATTACCTGCCCGTACGGTACACGCAGTCGTAAATTCGTAAGCTGCAGCTGTATATTCGAATCGACAAATTCGCGTCTCGCATTTATTGCCAACCCCCTCGCCTCTACTATGGCGATAATGATAATGATGAGTATAACGACGATAGCTTATATTAATTAACGCACATAAAAACAAATTGGATCAGTTTCACATACACGAAGTTCAATGTTAATCGAGAAGAATAAAAAGAATAAAAAAAGAGCCGCAATCAAAATCGTTCGTTATTCCGAAAAAAGAAAATCCATACAGTGATACAGGTAATAATTATACATTTATATAATCAAAAATACTCGTATATCTCGCCACAGTGCCACACCAATTAAAGATATCACGGACAGCTTTTGGAAACTTTCCCTAACGCTATCAAACTCGCAGGCGAACTGAATTCAGGTTGGGTAAACGAATTTTTCGTCGTTCAATAGTACCTTTACCTAAGTATGTACCTATATATGTATAGGTTTTTTTTATTTTTTTGTTTTTTTATTTTTTCAAATTTTTTTCTTTTACGTTTTTCTCATTGACGTTTTCCTGACGAAATTTATTTACTCTCTCGTTACCTAATCTGTTACAACGCGTTATAATGACAACCAACTGAGAGAAAGAGCGGATGCGACCAAAACGTTTACCGTATTTGTGTAATTTAAATTTTTTAACATTGTCAAAATTTCGCAAACACGAACGTATAACAAACCTATGCGAGAAAAATTAGTATCGACTCGCGTACATGCGCACGCGCGCGCACACACACGCACACACACACACACACACAAAAAAATGCCAAGTAATATGTCGGATAATACAGTTCGCTAAGTACCTATACTATGAATGCCAATTTTACGACAAATATTGTTATTACACTATTGCGCGTAACGATTTTCTGTGAGAACTCTTGATATAAACAGCTTACCCAGCGTAATATAAATAAAGAAAATTTGCCGACTAAAAAAATTTTCCAAACGTGCAACAACAACATAATAATACCGAGGACCTTAATCGACACGTCTAGAACACACATACGCACGCATAGGTCTATTATTGCTTCACCTGAAAAAATGAATAGGTTAACGGTGCAACGCCGAATTTAAATGCAAAAATTCTGACAAGAAAACTTGTGAAACGGGACTGAATAGGGCTAAGGCCCGTATTCACAAACGTCACTTTCAAAACACTTAAGTTTAAGTAGAGTAAAAGTAAAGTGTACACTTTCCACAATTTTTGTATTCAAGAAACTCCCTTTATGTTTACTTTTCTTAATCATCACTTACCCTTATTCAAGAACAACAAATATAATGAAGAAGGGTACTAAAAAAAAGGCGACGTTGTCAAATCTTAATTGATCATTTTCTCAATAAAGCTTACTTAATATGAGAAAATTTAGATTGTTTTTAATATTTCACTCATTTTTGAGTTGCATCTCTAATTCCATAGCCCAAAGATGAAATTTTCTAGTAAATAATTCATTCATTCAACTTTTGCTCCATTTTCTTTTGTTAAAAATTAAATTTCGAATGAATATTTTAAACCTTAATTTTATCTATCGAACAAAATAATTATTAATAATTGAAAAAAATAAAATTATTATTGCTCATTGGAATATTTAGTACTGTATCTACAAGACTTCAATAATGAATGAAGACACCAGGTACCAGAAATGAATTTAAAACAATGGATTGTGTTGTATTTACTTTCTAAATTTGAAAAGCCTTCGTAACATGAACCTCCGTGAACTTATTTTCTTACTGATTTTAGTTACAGCAATTATCCTTTTTCTTCAGTGCGAGCTAATAATTTCTCAAGTATGACGTCTAATATTCTTTATAAAATTTGTTTTATCTCTTCCATTGCATGTAGTTCTATTTATCATTGAACTACTCGAAAATTGCTCTGTTGTTAGATTACTAGGAGAAAAATTGTTTGGTTTCGATTCTTCTCCGTTAAATTAAATAGGATTCAGGTATGAATCGAAGAGAATTCATCTGCAAATTTTTTTCGATTTGTCGTTAAATTAATCAGGATTCAGCGACAAATCAAAGAGAATTCACCTACGAATATTAAAAAGGAATAAATGACGCTATTTAATTTTAAAAACACTTTCATTTTGTAAAATGACAATGCAGTCA
The DNA here is from genome assembly GCA_011428145.1 of Ericerus pela. NCBI lineage: Eukaryota > Metazoa > Arthropoda > Insecta > Hemiptera > Coccidae > Ericerus > Ericerus pela. The sequence goes on from WOFM01000511.1 coordinate 439,101, forward strand.
GTAGTTGGAGCAGCGGGGAAATTGGAAGACCTCTTGACAAAGTTTTTCTTAACCTTGGCAACACCAGAGGCATCAAAATATCTCGAACAACTTCCTTCCAAAACCTGAATACCAACCAGAATTAAGTTCTTGACACAACTGCTAATGTCTGGCCTTTATTTATTGTTGGCTACCAATTCAATAATGAAGGCAGAGATTTTTGGCTGATAAAAACAATTAGGTCACCTCTACTAGTATGTACAAATATGATCCATTTGGATCAGATTCATATACAAGTACCATCAAGTTAACTTGTTCTAAAAAAATAATAATTTTCAAAATTTATTCAGTAAGATTCATACTGGAATTGCCATAAAATGAAAAAGCCAGAGTATAAATTAATTAATTTTTTTTCTCAAGGAATAGAAAACTAACTTCACAAAGAGAAAAATAATAATTTTAAAATTTATCGAGCAAGGTCTAGAGACTAAAATTATTGAAGATACTTAAACAGTTTTGACGTAAAATTTGACATTATTGACATTCAAGCCTACACAATAAAGGAAAAAATCATCGACATCGATATAATTCCAGTCCCTAGATCTTAGTTAAGAAATTTTGAAAGGTTTATTTTTATCCTTTTAGCGCACTTCAGTTGCTCTTTTTTGAAGATGGTTCTGTTTTTTAAGAAAAAAAATTGTTGGACAATTTGGCAGCATTAATATTGTAGTAAGATAATTATTTTATTGATTATCGGGTAATAAATAGTAACATATATTTTTTTGTGGTGCTAAATATTAATTTCTAGCCTAAATCTGGAATGAATCAAATGTTTGACAACAATTTAGGAATAAATTAAAGGGGATAATAAGAATGACACTCCGGAGAAAAGAGCAAACATAGTTGAAAAAACTTTAGCCTAGCTGGAAAAAGTAGGTTTTTAGAGAAAAAGAACTATGAATTTTGATGGTCCCAATAATAGTCTGTAAATTTATATGCGTCAATTGTAGGATGTGATTGTATGAAATTTTTTAGCTGCTGACAAAATATTAGACAATGTAAAATTTAAAAGCATTATTTATTAAAATAAAAAACTAATTATGATGATACAATATGGTAAATTACGTATGATTTCAAATAAAACCAAGGAAATATAATAAAATTATGAAACAAAAAAAAAAGAAACATGAAAATGTGGTTAATTTTTGTAAAACAAAAAGTTTATGTAAATTGGAAAAAAGAAAAGAGGAGATAAAAATGTTACCGGAAGTATCCCCTGGTCCAACCCAACAAAATTTGTTGCATACTACAATAAAATAGTAGATATTTATTTGAAATTTCATACGTCATATTGTTTCAAAATTCCGCATTTTATGACCAATATAAAAACAAAAATAACTATATCGCTTTTACCATACGGCCGATCACCCCAAATTTATATCAAGTTATAATAAATCATATTGAATTTTTGTTTCAAATTTCATAGCCATTGGTCGAAAATTAGAAATTTTGTAGTTAAAATAAAAACATAAACAAAAATAGCTACACCAGAAGTATCGTATGGCCAATTGGCAACAAAATCTATAGTCAGGTCTTTGGATTAGTAATAACGTTTGTTCCAAATTTTGTAATTGTAGAATAAAAATTGCAACCTGTACCCTGGTAACAAGAAATTGGAAAATAGCTGAGTAACTAGCTTTTAATTGTAAAGAAAAAAAATTTTTTTTTTCATGTAGCTGCTTGAGGGAGCAGTAAATTTGTAGTGTAAATATTAAAGACTCCAATGATGGTGTACGCAAATATTTTATTCATCGGTCATGTACCCATTTCTTTTAATAAAAGCACTAGTATGTTCCCCCCCCTTTAAGTATTTTTCCTCTTTCCCTTTAAAGATGACGTTCATTTATTTTTGCCTGATACAACTACCTACCAACATTTTGTCATTCATATCTTTTGAAGTCTTATAAGGTTTCCATTGAAAAACCGAAGTAGCCTATGAAATTCATAAATATACTAATCTCTCTTACAAAATGGCACTCGTAGTAAATACCGAATTACCCGCCAAAAAATAAAAATATGACGTTTGGAAGTCTACTCACAGTAGACGACAACATATTTTAACTGGAAAATTCATTAACTCAAAAACAGTTAAAATATCTAAAAGTACAAATTAAATAATTTCTGGAAGGTAACCTGAATCTTCTCTGAAACTCAGTTTCTCCAAAACTCTCCAATGGATTACTATAATCCGGAATAATTCGCAGTATTTGAATATCATCTAAAATGTTGATGATTGCTATTTCATCAATAATTAAATCGGCCAGTTAATATTTATTTTATTATATGAAAAAACTATTGTTAGGCGAAAGAACAATGAAAAAATTGCAAAATGATGAAACTGCCATCATCTTTCATTTACTTCGGTTTTACAGTTGAATTTATTGTTGATGATGAATTTTAATCAAATTGAAGCAGCTCACTAGCGCTGCCAAGCAGAAATAGATAGAAACTCTCCTCACTTATTATAAAGTGAAAGAAAAGTGTGCTAACTATCACACTTTCTGTTCACTTTCCAAATCCTAAAAATTGTCCATTTAAAGTCAAAAAGTGATGTTCATGAATACGACATTAAACTAAAGTGAGGTTAAAGGGGATTGAAAGTGACACTTTATGAAAAGTGTGGTTAAAGTAAGCTTTGTGAATACGGGCATAAGTTTAATAATGCCCTTCAAATTCGTTGTTCCAAGCAATGGGTGCCACGCCACCATCATGTTTTCGAAGGGCGGCATGTATTCATAATTAGTTATCATTCGCCTGGCTCAATCACGGGCGTAGGAGTAGGTGGCCATTTTATTAATAATTATTCTCTTTTTTATTTTCATTTTTTTATCAATGAATACAAAATTATAATATTTATGATCTTATACAAATTCAAAACTGCAATTAAGGTATTTGCAGGACAATGGTGGCAATCATTTTTTTCAGATTTATTTAGACTCATCTATTTTTAAATTTACAAAAACAAATTCAATTATCTTCAGTATTCAATAATTCAAACTGAAATCAAATTGAGGTACCTATTATCACCTCTTCAACTTCAACCAATTGGGAAGTTAAGGCTCCACAAGAAGAGCTAAATTCAGCTCATATTATCACAGCCTGAAAACAGGACGATGCATTTTTCCCATGTATTTTTCCAAAAGAAAAGAAAAGAAGTTAAATTGATTTTCTGACAATAGGAAAGACTTTAATATGAATGATCACTAATCCTCAGAGGACATTCTATAAATCCTACCCAAATGTAATGATAAAAACTCATTTTTAAAAGAAATTTTTAAACAACAAGATTAATACATTTATACCTATTTTCGTCCATTGTTTTTGGCCAATTACTATTTTCACCACCAGAGTGCGTATTTTTTGCCTCCACTTCCCAATAGGAAATGAAGGTTATATCTACATGATTATCCATTCTCAGAGCTATCTACTTCCATATTAAATTCCAAATAATAAAAAATCCCCAATCCCCCCACCAAAATACTACCAACTGCAAAAAAATTACTGGCGCGCTGTCAAATTCTATCCAACAGTTTCTTTAATTTGAAAAGAAATACCAAACTCAAACTGCACTACTGTAGTATTACAGAGAAAGAAACAGAAAAAGATCATGTGTAGTGAAAAGGGAAGACAGATAGCAATATTTTTTCAATTTCTCTTTTGTTCCATCCTTCTTCAACCCTTCAACTGACTACAATTGAATTAATAACGAAAATACTAAAAAATATACATATTTTACAATACTGCTCAAGTTATTATAAAGGGATCATAATAATAAGGAGTCTGTTTTATCGGTAAGAAGATGAGCTCATTGATAATATAAAAATAAAACAAATTGGTTCAGTAGTTTCAAAGGTTATCCATTATACATACACGGAACACTTTTATTTATTAGTATAAATACAGATAGCTTAATAGTAATTTGTTCCCCCTTTCATGCATTAAGGACGCAACAAAAATATATGTTTACACGTATTAAACGAAAGCTCATGATCTGTAGACATGATAAAACTAATTATTTATTCAATTTGAGCTTTTGTTTAAGCTTACTAGAGCTTTTAAAAATATTTTGAAGGAGGGTTAAATCCTTGTAGTAGCGCATGCTCCAGTCACATAAGCCCAGTCATATACGATTGGTTCACACTAGGATGCTATTCTATACTAATAAAGTATCCAAAGTGCGCCAAGTGCCACACCTCCTAAGGTAAGATATCGCACTTCACGCAATTATCATTCATTTTTCGAAGATTAAGTTTAAATTAGGAATAATTTTGTAAATCAGATCACTTTTCAACTTATGGCTCAACAGAAAGCGATTTCAGCAAAATTTTGGCAGCTATTAATACATTTTGAGTACGTCAAGTGGGCCAAGTGTGTGCACTTAAGGTACTTTATTCATAGAATAGCCCTCTAGGCTAGTGTACTGGCAAAAGCAGTAGAACAAGTTCGGATAGTTTGGTTCTTAGTAAAATGGTTCACATAAAGCTTATAAGATAGTCGCGAATTATCGTTCCACAAAATTATTTTTTATATGGTGTCGGATCATTCTTATGTTATAGAAAAAGAATTAATTCACTTTAGAAGGAGCTGATTCAAAAAACACGTTTTTAAAAAGAGTAAAAGCAATAAAAGAAAGTTTTTCACTAGAGAAAATTTACCCATCACTGCATAAACACACCAAAACAGACATAAAATACGTGCCTATCACAATAAATCTACACTTAGAAGCTCTATGCTCTAACTTGAGGCTCAGTTAAAACAGAACTCAACGTTTTTCCACCCATGAAGAATTTCTTTGGAGTGTCAGTAAAGAATCTTAAATTTTCACTCTTGAACATAATCTACATTTCTCCATTAGAATACGAAAATTTTTTTTCCCCAGTTTTAGGGGACCAATCAACTACTCAATTGTAATTGGTATAAATGTCTGTAAAAGCCGGATGCGTCCCTAAAAGTCCATATGCTTCTATTCTCAAATGACCAATCACAATAACTTTAATTTCCTTATATTTCAAATTGATATCAATAACACTACCTTTACCAAAATGCTCACAGCTTTGTATTTTTCCGAATTTTTTCCGTGTGACACGTCAACATTCCAGAAAAAGCTGTAGGCGATTCTAACCTATAAATTTACATTAAATACAAAATTTTTTAAAAGAATATTATTTATCTTTAAATGTCTTTAGATTCACTTAGATACTAAATCGAAATAATTTTTCTTCACGTTGATCTTATTTCCTAAGGGTATCTACGCAGCAAGAAGAATAAGTCAGAAGAGTTTACTTACGGTTTAGTATGCCTCAGATGGTTTCCAAGTGTCTGCCTGAAACAAAAAAAAAATCGAATTATCAATTAAAAATGTGTCGTGACCACACAAGTAGAGAATAAGGTAGCGATTAAAAACCTTTACTCGCAAAATTATTTCGTTTTATGGGAAAATTTAATTACGTTTAAAAAAATTAATGATTGTACCAAACATTAACAGATGCGAACAAGAAAAACTGTTATTTCATAAACGCTTCGACACGGAAACACGAAGGGTATGCCGCCAAAAAAATTTAGCTTTCCAAGAAATGGTAAGATGTGAGGGGACAAAAATTTGAGAAGTTGGGTGAATTAGCGAAGCTTTCCGATTCTTCCTGCAGTTTTGCATAAATTTCAACGTTAGTATACGACTTTAAAGGAGCACCGTTTTCTGAATAAAAAAAAAGGACTTCGTTTTGCTCACGATATCAATCGGTCAATTGAAAATAATTTCCAATGCCAACTTTTCCAAATAAAAGCCAACATTTGAAACGAAACTGACGACTACCACCTTTTCTCCATCCTTTTTTGGTACCTGCGACAATGTAGGTACATAGATGTCGCGGATAGACGATAGTGCAACCAAATTGCTGCTACATTAGGCTACATAAAATACAAAAAAAAGTATTTCACACGTATTCATTGATAAACCCAATCATCACATCATCACCTTTGAGGCTTTGACAATGGTATCATTCAAAATAGGAAATTTTCTAGAATCAGATAATTTTCGTAGAACGTATGAATGTAAATTTATAAATTTATATAGTTTCTGATACTTATACCTCAGTGGAAAGTAAATTTTTAACTGTTCATGGTCGATCAATGACGTGGAATGAACTTTAGATGACTACAAGACAAAATTGCCAGGAAAAAAAAAAGATGCAAATTATTTTAAATTCATTTTTTAATCGCATATAAAATGGACGCCCATTTTTCGAAAATGTCGGTAAGACGATGCGAAGAAAGTTGAAGAAAAATCAGTTTTACAAATAATTTCCAGACGTTACGGTTGTAAAATGAATTTTCAATTTGACAACGCCGACCTTTTAGCACATTTCTGAAATGGAAGATACTGATCACTCGATTGAAAATTACCAACCATTGCGGCAGAGGAGAGGGGAGGACGATAAATGTAGATATAAACTAGTTTCAAAATGACTTTAAAGAAAACGGAAAAACGTTTCAAAAAATATTAATTGACTGAAAAACATTCACGGCCGGTGGAGCGAAACCGATAGAGAGAATATTCTGAATGAATGCCAGAAATTTTTCACGAAAATAAAATAGAAATTTTTCACACTTTAGGGGTACCCCACGCATTATCTGCATTCAACGCGGTTTATGCGTCAATTTTATACATAGGTGATAGGGAGGCGTTGCAGTTGACACCCCATCCGCTAGAATTCCACAAAATAATAGGTAGGTACAATGTGCGCTTAAATGAGAGACTGAAGAGCTCTGTATGATAGAACTACACCAACTTACACTTGTAGGGCTATTCTACAAATGTAAGAATGTTACGCGACTTTGCACCCAGTTTTACTCGAATATTTGTGGAATAGCACCCCCGGTGTAGGTTGACGCAAATTGGTATGGTTATATCAAACAGAGCTAAGATAAAACTATACAAAATGAAAAAGAAAAAATGCAGAATTTTGATCGTAGATTTTTATAACTCTTTAGAATTGGGAAGAAGTTGAGAGAATCAAGCGACTGAAAAATATATTAACGTCGAGTTTTTCTTCGCAATTGCGACAGGCGCCACCTCTAAAAACTTCGAACATCCAAGCTAGAAATATAATGGTGGTAGAGCAAAAACAAAAAAATTTTTAATGACATTCCAAACGAAACTAGATTAAGTAAATTCTTATCTTTTTTCCACCAAATGTTTATCTAATGACATTGAAAACAAATCAATTGACTGATAACATTCTACAATCATTAAGGTTTTTCTCATCAAATTACTTGTCTGTGAATTAGTTTCGTCTAAAAAACTGGCGACAGGATACTCAATTTTTTACCCAGATAAACAGTGAGTATAAAAAGAAAAACATCATATATGTTATTTTTTTTTTTTTTTAGATATAAATTGAAAGTAAAATAAATCCATAGCATATAGTATATACCATTGCACCATTTTTCAAAATTTATTAGTCATTATACAGAAGAACTAAAAAACAATTCATAAAAAACTTAGTTACACGGCAGTATAAAATTATACAGAATACCTACTCTAAGTAGCCGCAAAATGGAAAGTGACTGTTGATGAATTAATTTCGCATACTTAGTTAAACCAATATAAGAACTAAATCTTCAGCCTTTAAAATCCCATCTATGTTTATCTCTTGGGTATGTACCACCATACATGAACAAATGGAGTATTACCTAACTCCTTTAAAAAAATGTAAGAAAATCTAAAAATAACTTAAAAATTCATTTTTGCTTTTACATGATCCATCCAGATTGGACAAAATCCCTTTTTAAACTTTGTTCCGTATCATCATAGATAGTAATCGCTGCAGAACACACATACAGATTGGATTTACGATAAAAGTTTTTCTAGACCTGGAACTACAACTGGATCAAAATTCTATATTGTAAAACAAAAAAGAAAGGAAAGCACATTTGTTCCATATTAGTGTTTATAGTCTGTAGCCCAAAAACTGTAAAACTATGCAAGACTTTATTATCACTATTATCCAAACTGGAAATTATAGTAGTCATTATATTGATGGGATTTTAAAGGCTGAAGATTTAGTCCTTTTATTGTTACAACTAATTATGTGAAATTAATTCATCCACCTTTACTTTCCATTTTGTGGCTACTCAGAGGTTAATCGAGCACACAAACATTTCAAAAAGTCTATTTTATTTTTAATAAATGAAGAGGAATGCCGCCTAGGATATTGGTAACACGGCGAGTTAATTAAAATTTTCGGTCCGACCGAGTTAATCAGCCTCATTTATTTTTACTTAGTTTTTTCAAAAAAGAATTTTTTAACATAAAAAGCTTTCGAGAGGCAAAAAAAATAAAAAAAAACAAAAACTTTCAAACTCGACTTCGACTGTTTTGTCGTTGGTTTTTATTTTTCTTACGAAGTTTGAAAACCCAAACGTGGTAAAAACAGAATGTCTTCAATATCTTGCATCTCACGTAAAATAACAAATCCCATTAAATCTTTCGGATTAACCAACAACCAGATCGACCAGAATGAATATTAAGCATGTATGGCTGGAACCATTGCTTAAAGTGTTTAAACGACCAAATTATATTGACGTGGCACAAAGATTTGGTTTTCAAAAAACAAACACAAAAAACATTTCGACAGCTTCAAGACTTTTGAAAATTAAAGCACGCTGTTGATGCTCCGAAATATTTTATTTCAATGGACTTAAACCCAATCCGATTCCACTTTTATTATTCACACCTATAAAACAAATTTCAACTATAGAGAATTCATGAGTTTCAAAATCTTATAATAAATGTCGGGTGATGATAGTCGACCTTTGAATGGCTTCGTTCTCAAGAAGATCTTTATTGAGTGATCATACAAAATTTTATTGCATTGAAAATAATAATATCATCCTGTGCCTCAAAGGCGAAGATAAGAGAGGTTCCAAGGGATCTGGACTCCTAACCCCTTGACCAAAGGAAAGAAGAAGATGAAGAAGAATATCACAACACATAAAAATATAAATGTCTTGGTCGGAGGTGGTGGTCAGAAAGATCAAGAGAGGGCTGAGAAAATGTGAATCCCTCTTACGATGGTGCCATCTACACTCTTGCTGCGCCTCACATCAGCAATCTTCGATACCTTCAATCACGGTGGATGATGTATCAATTCCTCAGAATTTTCCTCAAGTAAATTACGTATCGACCATCTTCACCTGCCAAATAGATTGTTATACTTTTTATGGAAGAAGTCTGCATTAAGAACCATCACGCTTGAAATAACCATAATGAATTCTAATACTTTTTACATAATACAGCCCACATCACGTATATCTACCAATAGGATAACAGCATAGTATATTAGACAAGACAGGACAATCATTTTCTTCGAAAAAGAAAGTGAAATTTCAGAGTACAACCGTTGGATTCTAAACGATCTTGGAAAGTGTACGCAATGATCAGCACTCACGCTATCGTCGGATCTACATTAACACGAGAAAAACAGGTTCACTATTTTTGGTCAGATAACACAATAGCACATTCAATTGATCGACGATGATGAGCACATTAAAGGTCTGAAAGTATAAAATGAAAAAACAAACGGTCAATGCCAGACCCTGTACACCGCATCCACGATTCCACGTTGCAAAATTCCTTAAAAATGCACATTATGCAAGTTTAATCGACGACTACCTTTGGAATTATTTAAAACTGTAGATATTTTACGATATTTTCCATCCAGTGCATCACAAATATGTGGAATACGTGCTACTTTACCGAAACGGACATAAAATCGCAATAAGCTAGGCTAACAAGAATCGTATAGGAAAGACGAAAAACAGGAAATAGTATGTTGCGGCCGTATCGACTCCTCGATAGGATACGACGATCGTTTATGGACCTACGGGGAAGAGATGAAGGGCTCATAAAAATTGACATTGAAATAAATGAAATTCCGACCGAAAGCTTGATGATACTAAGAATCTTCATCGGTTTCATCCGGTTGACAGATAGACGATGCTAAAAGCAGATTTTCATAAAAAAAAACCTACTAGGTACTGTAATTATATTTAGTTTGAGTAATTTTAGGCAGGTAAAGTAACCAACATGTTTTAGAGAACTTCAAAAATTTTAGGATACGTCATAATAAAATTCATTAGTGCAATACAATGAAAGGATCCACTCAAATTTCTACGAATGAAGAGTAAGAAATGTGCATGCATTTTGTTCTAATCCAAGAACATTTCTCCAGCCAACTGATCAGCTACCCCTGAAACATATTCCAGAGAGGGGGATTTCGTGACTTTTCTGAAGAGAGACTGTTGTCATCTTCCAAAGTTCGGCCTATGTTGACAAATTTTAAAAATATATTTTTATGTAATACATGATCAGAAAGGCAATGTTTATGGTGGTATTTTGTGAGTGAAAAGTAGCTCATATCATTGATAAAGGTAATCACGATGTAAATGAATGCACCCCCATGTAAAAACCTAAAGTATCTTTTTACATGGAAGCATGTTTACTTTTTATCGAGGTAGAGGTTACTACAAGTTCTGAATGAAATGTTCAATCTTCCACAATAAGGAATGTGGAATACCTTGTCATGAGGAAGATATTCTCACAAGAAAGTAATTCAACAGAATTATGCGGGTTCAGCCACTTCTTGTTAAACATATGGGTAATCCAAAACCTGGGTGAACACTGGCAATTTCAGAGCTAGTCCGGACAATTTATATACTGGCTTATTTACACACGCACATACACACATATGTAACAAATACGTACGTTTGTGAGATTGGCCCACTTGCTTCATCTCTTGTAGTGATACGAGATGATGGGCCAGTTCGTGTATGGATTATGACATCATCGTATTGTTGAGATTAGTCATGATTTGGTACTTGTACATTACCTGCAAGTACATGCAGGTAATTACGATCGAACATAATTTAATGTGTTTTGTTTAATGTTACAAGGATGAAAATGAGCCTGCCTTTTGACGGAAACTGTCATCAGGGGTCCGAGCCCCTATACCCCATACCAATGAGTCCCATAAGGAGGTTGATATTTTGTTACATTTTTCATGATTTTTGTAAAAGACTCATCATTTTATAATATAATTTTAACATTTAGTTGCTTTCTGATCATTAATTATATAAAATATCTTTCTCAATAAGGTTCAAAAGTCAGTTTACATGACTCAGGAATTGCTCACTCGCTACGCTTGCTTTGCAAATTTCCTTCATACATAAATGGTCACTTTTGAACCTTGGTGTGATACACTATTTTCAAAACCTACCTTGCAAACAGACATTTTCATGTCTTACTGTATGTGAAGAAGGAAATTTCAACACTATTTTTTAACATCATTTTTCAAACATGCACACTTTGATTTTTTCTACATTATTAAACAGTGACTTTTGTTTTTTCATACATATGCGTACTAAGTCTCATCAAACATTACGATTTATATATTTTTTTTTATTAACAAAAGTTCCTCTACTCCAGAGGATCAAATCTCTAACCTCCGCATTTGAAAACTAGCACTTTAACCACCACACCATGCCTTCTGATAAAAGGAATTTTGATACTTTGCACTTATATTTGGCAGTTACCAAAATATTTATTTTTATCAATTTTTTTTTTATTTTTTGGGAGAGGGGGTATTGAAAAAAATATTGTGTGACACCAACTTCGGCTCTCTAAATTAAATAATAGTTGTGGAATAATTGGGTGGAAAGAGAAGAGATTTTTATCTCATAAAACAGAAAATTTTCCTTTCATTTTATTTTATTTTTCTGTTCGTTTATTTTCAAACCTGCTAAAGATGAAAGAAAAGTTATATAAATAACAGATTTTGGCAAATTTTCTTTTTTCTAGCTTAAAAATTGGCTGAGGAATCATTGAATGAATGAGGAGAGATTTCTCTAAAAAATAGGAAGTTTTCAAATATTTGCACTTTTTTTGTTTGTTCATATCCAAATTGCTAAAGATAATTTTAAATTTATGGGGAAATTTTAATAATCTTATCTACTGAGAGCTAGAATAATTACACATCATAACAAACTACAACAATAAACGATGTGCTTCACATATGATGCGCCATTAATAGAAAATTGTTTGATTAATTAATTAATTCAAGTAATTAACTTTACCATTTTTTAATAGAGATTGAGAAATAGAAACGGAAACTGAATTTTTTGGAAACAAAAACCATATTTTTTTGTGGTGGAAATCAAAATAAACAGAAACACCAAAATTCTGAAATGGAACAAAATGAAAAAAAATACCGTTTCTCAATCCCTGTTTTTTACACCAACTTGCAAACTTAATTTTTTCAACACACATTAATTTTGAGGTGGAACAGAAAATGTTTCTTCTGAAACAGCCAACAAGTATGATTTTCCTCATATATTTCGTATTTTCGTCTATTTCTTTTTTTAAATTTTTTTGATTCTTGCAAAACTTTGAATGATACTCGATTAATAGATTAATTAATTAATTTTGGAAAAATTTGATTAATCGAGGTAATCGATTAGTCGAACCAACTGATTAGAACGCGTCACTATAGCTTTACAGATAAGAAAAAAAAAAAAAAGAACTACGTCTGAAGAAAAAGAAGGAAAAAAACAACAAAAAGAAGGAAAATAATGGTGATATTAATAGGGTTTTTATCACTTCGTGCAAGAACTCTAAAAACTAAATAAAATATAGATAAATAAATAAATTATGATGAAATTTTTTTTGTAATTTTTTTCTCAAGAAATTTCAATATTCATTTTAAGATCAAAACCTGGTCATTCAATTTACCTTAACCCTGTAGGATTCTAACCATTTGCATGGATAAGCAGTTCACAATATTCGAAACCGCGAGTCTCCAGTTAATTAAATACGACTGGATTCTGGGTAGTCGGTTAGATATTTCAGGCCTCACAGGGTTAGGAATACCAATACATATGTTACGGGCAATGTCCGAAATCTAGAAAATGACATGAATGCTCGCTATGTTTGGACATTAACGTGAATGACCAGGGGAATTTGCAGGAGCTTTCCACATTATTATCCATTTCATTGGAGCAATATTATTAATTTTCAAGATGGTCACCTGAATTATCTAGAAGCGAAGCCAAAATGGTTTGGTCAAGACACTCCAAATCTTGTGGAAGCTTCCTCTTCCCCGCAAACAAAAAGAATTTTAAAATATGTACAGTTAAGAAAAACAAAAAAATAATTTGACAAAACGTTTTTTTGAGAAAAAGATGAGTAGATAAACTATGAGTCACGTCATTTTTGTTTATTATTACTACCAACTTTGTAGAGTCCATTTTAGTCACCAATTGTATAATAAAAAAGTATGTCATATTATGATTACGATACGTTAAGTTCCGTCATCATCACTTAAAATTTGGCTCCTCAAAAATATTCCCATGTTCTCCTATACCAACTATGTTCGTTAAATAAAATTACAGAATATAAAATGTAATATAGGCGGAACTCAACGATGAATACTAAATGAAAATAATGACGTGGAGGTAAGTCAGATCTAAAAGATAAGGAATCAGTGGCGTGATGAGATCTTGTACACTACATATTAAGTACTCCGTTTCTACACTGCTAAGTAATAGGTACGTTTTTCGATCACGTTACCAACAATAATGAAATAATATGAAAACAATTAAAAGTGCTACTTAATTCAGAAATTCGTTTTACTTCTTGTTTTTACTAATATCGCTCATAATAATCGCGCTATTAAACCTGAATGATAAAACAGCGAGACATCTTTTATTAATAACTTCGATTCACCATGGAATCCAGAATCACGCTATCGACGGATCTTCAATACCAAGGATAAAAACCTTCAAACACTTAGTTGTAACAACCGGTAACTATGGTGTTCAATATAATTAATACTCGGAATGTAAAAAAAGATCGTTTCTTCTGAATTAGGATCCTTTGATGATAAATTATGGGGAGTTGTGTGAGGTACCATGAGGCAAGACCTAATGGTTTTATGTAGTATGTAGGCTAGCTCGTTTCACGTCGTTTTCCCTTTCTGATCTAGGATATTAGTATTGCTTGCGATCTGCGATCTTGGGCTGTCTCTTCAAAATTTTACCCTTTTTATCATTTCTAATTTTAAACCAATTTCATACAAACATGTGACTGTCATTTTGGGACGTCACAACTTGACTATAATTGTTATTGAAAATTGTTGAGATGAAAAAAAAAAGCAAAACAAAAACAAATAGGTTAAATGAGGTGAATTAATATTTTTAAATAAAAAAGGTATAAAGAAATTATTTTTTGTTTAAAAAAAAATACCACCGTTCATAGAAGCATAAAAAAATGCCATATTATTATATACCAAGTATAAATGATTGCCTAACAAGTGCCCATTAACGAGAATGACCGGGCCAATTATTGGGCATTCACGTGAATGACGAATTCACATCATTATCCGTAACATATATCCCAGGGTCTTAATACCCGATCAATTTTAATGGGCCTACATAAAAAAACAAGTGCAGATTCATGGAAATTGGACTTCGTTTCAGAAACGCTGTCACTCATTACATTTTCATTTCTCTACTTTCATATAAAACGGTATCCAGGTATACCTGCCAGGGTGGGGGTATAGTATGACTTTTCAATATAGCCAAGTAGACATACAGTGTAATAAAAACTATACCTCATTATTAGCTGACAGAAATTTGCTCGAATGAGAAATATTTTTATTGCCTACGTCAACTTTCATCATAGTTTACGAACTTATTGAGAGTAAAAGTTTCGCACTTCCAGTTTCGGAGAGGTGTTCAACTAGCAGCTCTAATTAAGAAAAAAAAGTTTGTAGTTGAGTAAATAAGTAGGTATATCTAAATAAGAGGGAAAACTAGAAGGTAGAAAATTTAAAGTCGTCGTCTAACGATAGCTGTTTTGTTCTGCAGCGAATCAATCCAGCGGAATTTCAACTTTTAGCCAATAACTTGTCTTTTCTGCGGACGATTACTTCTCGCCGTCAAAAAGCTTATAGTCGATTTGAAACTTCATTCACTCTCCGAAATAAATTACATTCGTTCAAATAGTATAGATTATAATCACACAATATATACGACATATCGGTCAAAGTGAATTTAAGCATTTCTTCGCTATAGCCTACTTTGTTCATCGTCGGGCAACCATTTCATTATAAAATAAATTCAATCTCAGAACTACTGCTGTATAATAAATACGCGTCGACGTAGGCAATGACGAAATAATCCTAACATTTTAAGCTCTTTAAAGCCATTATTTCAACTGTCACTTTTGGATTATTATTAACTCGCATGTTTAAAGTAAAAAAAAAAAAAAAAAACAGAAAATTACCCCATAACGCAGTTCAAAATACTCGAATATAGCCTCACATTACAACAGTTTGTTAAAATAAGTGTTCGACCTTATAAATAGTTGATTTATTAGATT